>ML682098.1:3212980-3232120 GCA_007922195.1 Podocnemis expansa
GAAATAGCAGGTCCACACTGTGGACCTGCTATTTCACTCCCTTATTTTGAAGACACCATTTTGTTATTTCGAAACAAGTTATTTCGATATAACAGGTTATATCGAAATAAGTTATATCGAAATAACTTGTTTCGAAATAACAAAACCGTGTGTAGACATAGCCACACACACACGCTTGTTTCGAAACAAGCCGTTTCAAAACAAGCTGTTTCAGAATAACGTCTTATTTTGAAATAACAAAAAGCTATTTCAAAATAAGGAAAAAAGCGGGAATCGAAATAGCATGTCCACACAGTGGGGCCACCCTGCCTCCGGGATTCCCCACCCGGCCCCTGCCGCTTTCCTGCCGGGGGGGGGCTTCCCCGGTGCCCCCCGCAGCTCCTGCCAGGGTGGGGGGCTTCCCTGGCGCCCGCTGTGGAGGGGCTTCTCCGGTGCCCCCCACTGCTCCTGCCGGGGGGGGCTTCCCCAGTGCCCCCCACTGCTCCTGCTGGGGCAGGGGGGCTTCCACAGCACCCTTCGCCCATGGCAGGAGCAGCAGGGGGCACCTGGGAAGCCCCCTGCCCCTGGCAGGAGCGGGTGGGGGGGCGCCAGGGAACCCTGGCGACAGGGCGCCCCTGGGCTTGGGGGCAGCCCCAGCGATGGGGTGAGCTGCCCCTAGAGCAGCCACCCTGCGGGGGCTGCAGCCCCTGGACTGGGCTGTGGGGCTGGCAGCTCCCCCGCAGCCCAGGTGGGGGGCAGCGCCCGGGGGGTGCCCCAGCTGGCTTCCCCCCGCTTCCCCTTGCCGGGGGTGGGGGGTGGGGTGAAAGGGGCTGAGGCACCTGTTCCTCCCTGCTCCCAGCAAGGAGAAGCAGGGGGGAAGCTGGCTGGGACACCCTCCGACCCCCTGCACTCCACTCAGCACCGTGGCCAGGATGCTGATCCCTGGCCAGGGTGCTGGGGGGGGGTCCTTCCACCCAGGGTGCTATGCACCCTGGGAGGAAGGTCCCTCTTATTTTGAAACAATCCTTGTTTTGAAATAACATGTCCAAACGGCGTTATTTTGAAACAACTGGTTTCAAAATAACCCTCCTTTCGAAAGCAAAGTGGTTTAAGCTGTTTTGAAAGGAGGGCTCTTATTTCAAAACGAGGAGCTCCCTCCTTTCTAAACAAGAAAACGTTGTGTAGACATAGGGACTTTTATTTTGAAACAACCAGTGTTGTTTCGAAATAAAAGCCCTGTGTGGACATACCCTTGCTGTTGTTTTGGCCATATTATTAGTTGTGGGGTCCATCTCCAGCCATTTACTGAAAGAATTCACCAGTACTAGAACATATTTCTTCCCTTGGCTGGTACAAAGAACTGATCCTATTTGACCTCTTTCTCATGGCCCCACAATAGTCTAGTGTCTTAAAGGCCTGATAATTAACACTGACTGTGAACACAATTCAAGCAACAATTAATAATCTTGTTCACTTGCTAAGACATTGTGGACAACCAAGCTACTACGTGTAGACTCTGTAATGCCTTTTCTTTTCCATAATGGGCTTATTGGACTAATTTTTTTCTTAGACACACAGGTAAGAATGACAGCAGGAGTTCTTTTTCCATTCTTACTCTTGTTGCTCACATGGTTCCTGCCTTAGCTTTATAATTACTCAAATCTTGATGCTCTTATTTATTGAGTATCTCATGAACGTCTTTGTTCCTGACCTGGAGCTCTGTGAGGTGAAACAGATCTGCCCCTGACTGAGGGCTCTGCACATTCATGGGCATTTTAATGATATCCGATATATCCCAAGCTGCTTCTGGCCCCATTCTCAAAGTATCTTTTGCCAGCTTGGCAACTTGGGCACTTATTTTGGACCATAGAGGGTTTTACTTTCTACATTCCAAAGGGGCAGCCATGTTAGTCTAGTTCACTAAAACAACCAAGGAGTCTTGTTTTACTTTCTACAGGACTTCAGCTTCCCCAGGTAAGTATCTACTGATCTCTCTTTACCAATCTCCAAGGCATGCAACAGATATTTCAAATGTGTGAGACCATTTTTCCATCTCCTGTAGTCGTGTTTCACTCTAGACCCACCAGCATCCAATCAACTAATACTCGCATGGACCATTCTGAGTCCCTCAGTATTAATATTTCTTCATCTAGGTCTAATAGGCTCACATAAGCCAGCCACTAGAAGAAATTACTTCTGCTGCCTGAGCAGATGGTGGTCTCAGTGTGCCACATAGCATTTTCCCATCTGGATGTTTCAAAGCAGCATAACCTACTATTGGTTTCCCATCTGAATAGTAGCAACTGCTGTCTGTTACCCATATAGTGGCTGCTTCTGGTATGGGATCCTCTTCTAGTGTTTTAACAGTGAAAGGAGACACTTCCCCACTATGACTTTCTGTGGGTGGTGAGCAGTCATGCTCTGTGCCCTGACCCAAGAGTGCATCAGATGCTATTGTGGGTTCTTTTGCCTTATCTATGCCTATCTCCCTACTTACCAGGGAGAGACGCCATCTGGCTATCCTCAGGTTTGGGATTCTTCCTTGATTTATTCCTCCTCAGATGTACTTAATCAGGATATGCAAGGATATTAATGCCAAGGGAGAAAAACCCACAATACACACCTAATGATTTATGATCCAAACCAAAACCAGCACCTCTCTTTCACAAGGGAAGTATGTTTTTTCTACTTCACTTTAATTCCAATATCCATACGCTATTGCCTTCTCTTCCATCCGCTGTCTTGGGATAAGACAGCATGAATGTCCTTGGGAGTCATGGCCCTTTGTAAGGTGAATGATATTCCTTCCTTGGAGACCGAAAGTGTGGGTGCTTTAATTAATGCCTCTTTCAGTGCTGTAAAGGCCTCCATCTATTCACTTCCTCATTTCCATTCCACATCCTTTTTCAACAATTGATATCGTGATTTGCCTTTAATAGAGTCTCTCTCAATAAAGTCTTGCAAAAAAACAGTTACGACTGAAAATGATCACGGAGAACTTGAATCCTGGGGTACTGGGAGTTTGCTAATAAGCTCAATACGCCACTGATCTGGGTGACTTCTACTAACTCGCAAACTTACGCCTAAATTTGGGACTTGCTGCTGCAGACTCTGTACCTTATTAGAATCCTGTGGCCTCGATCTTAGCAGCACTTTATTTGATGCCCCCAGATTCTCCTCTTTGGTACAGTGGCAATTAGTATATCATCTACATATGAGATGACTTGTTTTCTCTCTCCACAGATGAGTCACTTCCTAAGTGACATAAGCTAGGTGAATTATGAAGTGTTTGTGGTAGACGGGAGACAGTTAGCTGTCTGTCTATAAATGTAAAAACTAGTTTGTGGCAGTCCTTGGCTATGCCTACACTACAAAAGTTAGTTTGAATTAACAAAGTTGAACTAGTAAGTTTGACCTTAATGCAAACTAAACCTGACCTTAGTAAGTCAAATAACAAAGTGAACTAATTCGACTTAAACGTTAAATTGAATTAATGCACTTTGTTAATTCAATCTAACTGATCTAATTAAAATTTATTTAGTTTTAATTAAAGCTTAATCATGAGCTACACTGCCCTTAGTTTGAACTAAGAATCGAACTAAGTGCTTAGTTTGAACTAAATGCATGTGTTACTAATTCAAACTAAGCTTTCATTAGCCGAATTAAGCCATTCCTTAATTCAAACTAGTGAAAGTCTATAGTGGACAGGGACTAAGTTAGTTCAAATTAAGGTTCCTTAATTTGAACTAACTTACCAGTGTAGATGCGCCTCTTGTTATGTTCCCCTCCAGCAATCTGGACTGGTCTGTGGTCACCTCAGTTCTCTACCCCAGGGCACTGACTCACCCTGCTTTGCTGTATGAACCCCCATTCCTGGGTCAGCTCACACCCCGCCAGCTGTCTATAATCAGTCCCTAAACCAGTGGAAGAGTCCTCTCATAAGACATTCATGGAATGGCCCCCCAGAAAACACTTCAAGACCCAGATGCAACCCTGGGAACTACTGTCTTGCAAGGTTCAGTGCACAACTACTGGGCCTTGCTACACTCGTCTGGCAGTTTAACAAAAAAATTAATGTGGACCAGCTTTGCTCTCAAGTGAGGCCTTACACACTCTCATTCAATATTGCACTGCTTTAGATAAAGTGAACATATATTTATAGACTATAGTAAAATTTTAAGCGAATATGAGTCAAACTAATATGAAATAAATTCATCATTTAGTCAAGAAGGTATCCACAATCAAATAAAAGAAAAAAATTTGCATTCTAAACTGAGGGGTATCATGGGCTGCGCCTCAGTTTCCTTTGCTTTCTGTTGAGGTATTCTGGTAATGCAAACCAGGTGGATGATTATTACTGAGACTACAGGCAGACAGATGGGCCATCTCCAGTTGCAGGTAAGCAGGAACCCCCCCATTTCAGGACCCTCAACCCCCACCCAACCAGGCACACAAAGAAAGATCAAGACCAAGGGGCCATGTCCTCCTAGGCCAGGAAAAAGACAAAGGACTAGGGTGTAAGATTTTTGGGTGAATTATAACTCCCTAATGAGAGATAGCATCTTCTGAGCTGTGTAGGGAATCTTTCTTCTTCAAACGCTGATCGGATACATTCGGTAATGTGTCTCCTTGCCGCTGCCCCGCCCCGGCCCTCCCCAGTTTCATTTCCTCTGCCTTAGCTTCAGTTGTGGAACTGCCCGCTCCTTGCACGTCACAAACAGCCTGTCTCTTGGTTCACTTTATGAGCCTCTCGCCTGAGTGGGAGCACCTATTTGTGGACCTAGTTCCACTAAAGAAGGTTTTCCCCTCTCGGGCCAGAACATCACACTCCTACACTGTCAGCCATGCCGGGGTTTAAACCTTGTGCCGAATGCAGCAAGGCCTTCCCACAGGACGATCCCCATGAGAAGTGCCTCCAGTGCCTGGACAAAAGCCACATAGTCACTGCTTGCTCCATCTGCCTGTTGTTCAAACCAAGAACAATCAAGGACAGGGAGCAAAGGCGCCATGCCTTGGCATCTGAGCAGGTTAGGCACTCTTCCCCTAAGGCCTTGGGGGTCTCCTGCAGTACCGCATGCCAGTTCAGCACTGGAACCCACCTGACACTGTGCCGATAGGGGAGGCAGGACCAGCTCAGTACCATGGTGCCGACACAGCTCTGCGTCTTCAACACGAGGTTCCCCTCGGAACCGGTCAGGGTCAGTACTGATCCCAATGACTCTGGAGCCAGTTGAGGCAGCAAGGGTGCTCCTCATACTGTCTACGCTCTCCTCTCCAGTGTCTGCTAGAAGGGGAAAACCAGCCTTCATCTCGAAGGTCTGGGCTCAGCACAAATGTCATCGCTCCCCTTCTCTGCTACAGGGGCCGGGGGCCCAGACACCAGAGCCCACCACCCCCTAGAGTCCTGGTACCATGGAGCCATTCCCCCTGGCACCATATTACCCTGCTGTCCCCGGTACTGCCCCGAGGGTCCCGAGACGCTTCACCCTCTTCCAGCCTGGGGGAAGGGGCCTCAAAGGGCTACAAATGGGCCTGGTGCCAGCCTTCAGCACCGTCACCTTTTTGGTACCATGCCCTTGTACACGACACTCCACTGGGGGGGGGAAGCCCCTGTAGTGATATGCTTGTAGAAGGTTGTGAATTTAGAGACACTCCCTAGCATGGGCCAGTGTTGTGTAAATTGGGAGACATGCCCCAGAGAAGATCTAACATGGCTGCTCCCAGGTACACACCCGGACACCTGTCTGTATAATTAAAGTTCTATTCCTTACTCATTCAGTAGTATCGTCTTTAATGAACCCTCAAGATTATTACACCCCCTGTTTTCCCCTCCCGCTTCCTTGTGCAGCAACTCCCTTGCCTTCTCTGGGACACATAAGGCGTTCATAGAGCACACTCCAAACATCGAAGAGTGTACGGCCTCACCGATGCCCACTCCCAACTAAACGGGGTCTTGCCCCATGGTGCCATTCCCATAGTGGGAAGCTACGCTCATGCACACTTCCCTGCAGGCAAGGTCTTACCATGCTATCTTTTGAAGCAGATGTTCTGAGAACCCTTCGTTGGCTCTTGCTCCCCGTTCCACTGAAGGCACTCGCTCTCCTACCCCCAAAGTTGGGGGGAGCCCCCAACCATTTCTTATACACTGCCCTAACCAATCCTTCCCTATGTCACCAACGGAATTAGCTGATGCTTAAATATAGCTTGCGTCCAATCGACCCCCATCCAGGGTCCTAAGGTATGTGCTACCAGCTCAGGGGTACTCCAACCCCTCCTGAACCTATGGAGCAGGCAAATCATTCCTGCCTGCCAAGTACCAGACGCAAATGTTGGAGCCCAGCCACCAGATGCAAGCCTTTGGCCAATTGCTCATGGTTTCCATGTGGGAGATGAACCCTCCAGTACTCACTACTACCAGCTGGTCCACAGCTTGGGTGAGCGCACTTGAGAGGGGTCACACTAATTGGAGCCTCTGCCTCATTTTTCTACCCTCCCTTTCTTCGTACAGGAAAGAGGCTACGTTATTGAACAATAAATCACTTCCCCCCGGGCCATTGATCACCGCTACCTGGGACATGCCCTAAAGTCAGAACCCCTGTATATGGGGTTTTGCCCCTGACAAAGTAGACCTCTGACACTTCCCTTTTCTCTCTCTCTCTCTGTATCTCTAAGGTGGCCACTCCCTTCCACTCAAATCAGGAGACCCTCAGGTCACAGAGAACCAGAGGAGATGACATAATAATAATAATAATATTATCTGGATCCCACCACTTTGCCATTTAGTCAAATGTGGAGAAACTCGTCCCTCTACCACTTTCGTTACATTCACAATCACTGCTTGGTCTCACCATGATGGTTCGGAGACCATTTCTGCAGGCAGGGTACTAGTCTGGGCCCAATCATCACTTCCCAGAGTTTCATCTAGCAGTGCCCTTCATGTAGCTCACCCTCTGGGGCCGGCCATCGTGCTGTGGTTACCCCGGTCTAGCTCCAGAAGACTCTCGCTCAGGACTCCCCGGGTACAACTCCTTCTTCCTCATTACGATCAGAAGGTCTTCTAGCCTTAGTAGTTGCAACCTGGCATATTATACTTCCATCCTAAGTGACTACTAGGGGCTTCCTCACTTGATAGAGCTCACATTAAACCCACCCTGAAATTCTTATCAGCAACCAGAAATTCAGGAACTAGCTGACCCTTGATAGATTTCACCTTTCCTGGTAAAGTCTAATAACAATCATAGCATGTTCTTAGACGACACTCCAGATAAACCGAAAGTGTCTTAAAAGGACACAGCCTGATGTGCCCCATCAGGGTGGCGTACCCTCGCTCTGCTCCTTTCAGAGGAGACTCCTTCTTCCTCCCGTACATCCCAATTCTCTCCACTGGGTTAGGTCCTACAATCCCAGGCTACCCTTGCCTGGATGAAGGTGCTTCGGTCAATTCCTTAGACCTCTTGAGGAACTTGCTCATTGGGCAACTACCCATGTCAGAGATATGCTGTGCTGAAGGTGGAAGAGCCAGCTCCACCCGCCTTCCATCAGCATGGCTAGCTGTCACCTATTACTGAATGTACCCGAGCAGCACTCGAAGAACAGTGGGTTACTTAACCAGTAACTGTACTTCTTTGAGATGGGCTCCTCGGATTCATTCAGAACCCTCCCCCTGTCCCCGCATTTGGAGTTGGCGACTCCTAGGAACTAGGGAGGGGCAGGATGGCAGCCACATATATTGCCACGGGGTGGCATGGGGGACGGTGGCCGCCTGCCCTCTGACAGGCTAGAGCAAAAAGGTTCCAACCAATCAGGCACTCCAGCACGGAGACTCCTATTATTGAATGAATCTGAGCAGCCCATCTCAAAGAACAATGGTTACTGATAAGTAACCCACCATTTTTGAAGGAGAACTGACAGAGAGGGAACCAGACAGACAGGTTTTCCTAGCACTAAAACAACCCTCCCATTTATCACATGACAACCCCAAAATCCCTAGGTAGTCCAAAACACCATATGGGGAGGATCTGGCAGGGAGTGGGGAGAGAAGGGCAATGCTATGGTGTGGGTCTAACGGAATGAACCCTCCAAACATGGCTCCAAGCTCCTTCTGGGGGTCCACTGCTCTGACCTCTAGTTAACCTGCTAGCCAGTCTTCTATGCTGTGAACCTGAATGCTAATAAACCCCTCTGACTTCCACCCTGGCGGAGTGACCCATCTGACCAGATGGTGGGGTGGTAGGTCTTTGGGCCTTGTGAGGGAGAAAGCAGGTGTGGAAAAAGGGTCTCAAACAATGTCATCAGCACTCTTCTAGCTTCCCTGTGGTCCCTCGGCATCCTGGCCTCTTCCCACATGCCAGTGGGAGTCAGGAGTCTTGGTTTGGTTCCTTCCCACATCTCCCTCCATTCCTGAGTGCAAACCTACCAGAGTCTTTTCGAACCCTCACAAGGATGGGCCTCATCTTGGCTTCCCAGTATCTTTTACCAGCCTCCTGTGCTTGCTGGGACATGGCTTATTGGAGCTGTGTATTTCCCGACAGCCCACTCTTAGCCCAACCCACACCAAGGCCATGGTGCATGATCAGCCCCTCAGCCAGGCCACCTCACAGTGCTCAAAGATACCTCTCAGACTGCAGCCACACCATTAGCGACCCAGCCCTTTTGATGTTACTGTAAAATGTGGGCTCCCACAACAGGGCGTCTGGGCTAGCCTAGGCTGTGTGTCAGCGCCCAGGTGAAGCAGGACTGTCCCTAACGGGGTGTGGGGTCCCGGGCAAATCGCCCTTTGAGGGGCCCCCACTAAGCCCACCCTGTCCCAGCAGCAGGAGGATGGGGCTGGCTGGCCCAGGGGAGAGGCAGCCACTTTCCCCCCTGCACTGGCGGTCCCATGCCAGGGCCCAGCTCAGCGCTCTCAGTCCCATCCCGTCCCCACCTGCCCAGCATGCACACTGCTTTCGGCTCTGTGCCAGATCAGTGGGAAGGGGGCAGGACGCAGTGTGGCCGGGGGGGGGGGGTAGCCATATGGGCTCCATGCTGCCTCCTGCCCCCTCCCCGCTGCTCCAGCACAGAGCCGAAAGCAGTGCGCATGGTGGGGGGACCAGTAGCGCTGAGCCAGGTGCCACTTTTGGCCAGCTCACCTGGTCCCCAGCACGGGGGGGGGGGGGGGTGCAGCAGTGCAGGCCCTGCTCTGCCCTGCTTGGCAGGACAGCATCGGGCCCCCAGAACGATGGGGCCCAGTGCAATCACCCCTCTTGCCCTCCCCCCCACCCCGCCAGGATGGCCCTGAAGTGAGGGGAGGTAGAATGGGACCTGGAATCCCTGAGTGCTGACTGGAGTGAGGGTCCAGTCCAGGGGCTTGTACACAGAGGCCAGGGCACTGTAGCTCACTGACCTTCTGGTACCTTTGGGAGCCCACCAGCAGGAAATCAGAAACAATCCACATTCTTCTGCTCTAGGCACATGCTGTTACCCCCAATCCATTGATTTCAAGGCATAACCTGGAGAAGGCGCCCCCACCCTTTCCCAGCCTCCAGAGCTCCAAGGAAAGGCCTCTACCACTACCCAGTTTATACTCTTGGGCTCAGGGCCTCCCATACCCATTTTCGGGGCCCAGCCAAATCCTGATTAACTTAAGGAGCCCCTGTTCCAAATTATTAGAGCTTGCATGGGCTCACAGGTCTTCTACCAGGGAAGGAGCCTTCCACGTGGGCTGCCCAGCACATGCACATCCCTCTTCAGGGAGACTGCCCCTGCCACACCCCCATCCCGTCCCTTACCATTACACCCAAAGTCCCACTCCCCTCACCCACCAGAAGATCCCTCCTCTGACCCCTTCCCGAGCCCCAGCTGGCACAAATCAGCCCAATGCCCTGGCAGCACCTGCATGGAGCAGTCCTCAAGCCCTTGCCAGTGCCAGGCTGGAAGCAAACAATGAGAAGTGTAGATTTTACTACCACACTTGCTGGTGAGTTGCTCCTGGCCGGACAAAGGGCTAGCATACAAAGTCTCCTTAAATCCCTAAAGAGCTGTTTCTTTGTCTGGCGGTGGCAGACCTATGAAGACATTGTGCCAGTTGCTAGCACACTGTAGATATGTTATGAAGATGTGATCACACACTTCTTAACTCATAGCCGCTGTCTCCTAATCTGGGTGCAGTCACTTAGCCAAGAAGCAGGCCTCACACCCTACAGTAGAACCTCTCCCTTCAACTAACAGGGCTTCTCTTCTGCAACAGCTGCATATGGCCTATGATACACAGCTGAGCCTCCCTGAACTCACCTAGCAGAAGGCAGTGGCTGCCCTCTCTTCTGATATGGTGGGCTGGGGCTGAGGACTTCCACCTAAAACCTGCTGCTTCAGCCTGGGTAGCCGTGGGGCTCCTTGCTGGGCTGCACCAAAGTCAGACCCTCTGTGGATCAGTAACATGCCCTCACAGACTCGCAGAAAGCACTAGCCAGCATGTCCACCGCTCTCTTTGTGGTGCTGGCAGACCAGCAGATCAGACTGACAGCTGCAAGACACCTGCTCCCAGAGCATCTGCTTTTAGACACTGCTGTATTGCAGGTAGCTCCTTGGTGCTTCCCAAGAGTTTTACAGTTGCTAGTCTCTGCCCCCTCCTTTGCAGCAGAAGATAGGAGGCTGCCCCATAGATAGTGAGTTAGCTCTGCTGCTGCCTACATCACTGAACCAGGCTGGGTTGGCTATGATCTCCATAATCGTGCTCAGTGTATTGTGGCAGTTTTGCTACAGCACAAAGCTGGTGTAAACTGGGTTCTACATCTAGGGGGTTCCCCAATAACGTACCACCACCAACTGGCTTGAGCTCCCACCCAGATTTCTGGGGAATCCTGCACTGTTCCCTGGGCACCCCAAAGGGATAAGGCTTCCCCTCTCGCAAGCATGAGTCTGATGGTAGTAAACAAAACTTTTAATAGTGGTCAAATGTAATGTAAAAGGCCAAATAACAGAGATCAGCGCTGATCTAGAAAATCAATACAGAGCAAACTTTCCAACAACCCACACCACATAACAGAACATACAAGACTTAATGGCAAAACCCCACACCAATCTGGAGAATCAGTGCTAACTAGGCTCCCTATCAACCCTAGGGCATGTAGGGAATATCTTTTATGCTAGCTGTCCACCAGCACCACCCACTGATCACTCACTCCATCCTCTAGCACTATCCCTTGGCTCCACCCACCAATCACTCATGCCCCCCAGCTTGCTGCTGGCCACTCTCACCATCTGCCAGCTCCATCCACCAGTCACTCGCACCACCCAGCTCACTGCTCTCATTGTCTGCTGGTCACTCCATTGCTGTTCCTCTTCAGCGATTTCAGCTCAGAGAGAGGTGGTTTCTTCTCCCTAGTGATTTTAGTATAGAAAAAGTTTGCTTTTCTCAGTGATTTCAGCTCTTAAACCTCAAGTAGCTGCAAACAGCTACTTCCATAACAAAGAAGAGACCTCAAAGAAATCCAGCCAGATCTATCATTTGACAGCAGGGCAGCAAAATACCTCAGGCACTACTCCAGAAACAGCTATACAAAACCCCACCCCTGTCTTGATCTTTTCAGGTTGAAATGGCCAGTGGCCTTTCTTACAAATCTCCTTTTAACTAAGGGTAGCTTTTACTCCTTAACTAACCCAAACAGATTTGGAACAAACAGAGAATAGCATATTACCAAAGGCAGTATTTCATATTTCCCTTTAGTAGAATTACAGATATTGATAGATTTGTGATCAGACTAACCCCAAATACCATTACCTACTATGTCCTGCACCCAGTATACTAATACCTAATTGTGCTTTTTGTGTTCATGCTAATACAGGACCCATGCAGATTAGTTGCCCCCCTTCAGAAGTTGTTAGGCACAGCTTCTAAGCCTGCCTTCCACTGGCAAAGAAAAAGTGAGATCCCAGCAGAAAAGCCATCAAACCCCCTCTGGTCCCAGCTGTTGTGCTATGCCCTGTCGTGATCCCTCCTCGCAGGGGGGCTGGAAGCGTGCTGGAGAGCTGCACCAGAGACCATTCCTGCTCTGGGGCCCTGCACCAGCCCCACATGTTCCCCACAGAATGAGGGGTGCCAGGGAAACATCAGGGCAGGTGCACTAAAGCCCAGAGGGATTTGTGTCTTTCCAAGCAGCCTGGTGGTCAGATCTCTTGGGTCCTCTGCCTGGCTCTGGGAGACTAGGTGGCTCAAAACCTTCCCCTGTACTGCCACAGACTTCCTAGGTCACCTTGGACAAGTCACAGCTCCTCTGTGACTCAGTTTCCTTAACTTAATTTGGGCCTTCTGACACCCATCTCCTGGATGTGGCACGAGGCTCAGTTAGCTAAAGCCTGTGGTGAGCTCTGGAATCCTAAATTGGAAGGAGCGAAACACAGGCTAGTGGCTTGGCCTTTCCAGTGCTGCCACAGCACAGAGTAGAAGGCTGGGGTCCCCAAGGCCAGTCTGGGGCAGAGCTGACCCTACAGGTCTCCTGCCAGCAGGGACCTTTCAGAAGCCTCTGGTCCGTTTGCTCCCCACTTCACCTTCTCCACCTTCCCTGAGGCTGGTGATTGTGATGTGCAGGCAGCTGAGCCCAGGCGTGGGTGCCAACTGGTTGCATGTCACTTCAAGCCAACATCCACCAGCACAAAGCTGCTTCAGTTCCTCCACTTCAGCACACCCCAGCAAGAGCACCTGCCATGGGAGTGGTCTGGCGACCCCCTGTTCTGAACCCTGCAACCCCATATGCCACATAAATGTCACCAGCCGTTATGTGGGGAATCAGCAAATGATTAGCACAACTAGTTAAAGCTACACTCAGACTAACAACCAGGGCCCACTGCCAGCTCCAGCACTGTGCAGGGCTTTGAGACACTAATAAATTCAGCACCGTAGTCCGTGAGAGTAGGGTCAGGAGCATTATCCCCAGATGGGGAAACCGAGGCACAAAATAGGGCAGGGGTCTCAAACACATGGCCCACAGGCGGCCCCCTAAAGCTATTTCCTGTGGCCTGCAATGACAGTATTGTTATCAATCATTGCAATATCATTGTAAGAAAACGTTCCTGCGGTGTGGCCCTCAGGCTAACGTACTAGTCCTAATGTGGCCCTTGTGGTGATTTGAGTTTGAGACCCCTGGAATAGGGCCATGGCATGCTTAAGGCGGTCTATGGCAGAGCAGGGCATGACAGCTCTTCTGGCTCAGTCCTGGTCCATAACACCAATTGAGTTCCTTCCCCAGGGTATTTGCCTCCCTTTGATTTCATTTTTGGGTCTGGCACCTCCATGGCACAGGTGGCACTCCCTGCATGAGCTCAGCATGGCTCCACACAGCAGCACTTGAAGGCATCTGACCGTAACACCATCTGACAAGGCCGTAACTAGAATTTTTGGTGCCTGGGGCAAGTAGCTCCAGATGTGCCCCCCGCCACCATCCCTGATCTGGGAAGGATCCAGAACCCCACAGCTGGCCCTCAGCTGGGGACAGATCCAGATTCCCCCAGCCTGCTGGTGGTGGTGAAAGCTTCCCAGCTGCTGCCAGAGGCAACGGAAAGCTTCTGCTACTGCTGGCAGGCAGTATCCGGATATATCCCCAGCCACTGCCAGATGCAGCAGAAAGCTTCGACCACTGCTGGCACACCGGAGGGATCCAGACTCCCCTGGCCTGCTGGTGGCAATGGAAGCTTCCCGCCACCTCTGGCAGTGGCTGGGGATGGATATGGATTCCCCCCAGTCCTCTGTGGAAGCGGCTTCCAGCAGTGAGCCCCAGCAGCGCCAGATGTCCCAGGTGCGGAATTTTAGAGGGAGCATGAGCAATGTTCCCTCTAAGCTGCGCGGCCGTGTGGCTGCGCAGCCTGGCACAGCCCCCCCCCCCACGCAGGGCAGGCAGCCAGAGGCTCTGCTCAGAGCTACTGTGGGGCAGGGAGTTATTAAAACTCCCGCCCAGAGAAGCTCTAATGGAGCATGCCCAGAATGTCTGAGCATGCTTGGTTAGTGCTTCTCTGGCCCCAGGAGCTGTGGCAGGGCCATGCAGGGTAGGATTGCGAGGAGGGGCTGGGGGGGTTCCCAGGAGAGTGGGCCTGCGGGGGGGGGGGCACCAGGATCAGGCCTGCAGGGGGCGCCGCCAGGATCGGGCCCGCGCGGGGGGTGGGGGGCCCCACGCAGCGAGCAACAGGAGTTGCTCAGCTGCCAAAGTGTCTTAGAGGGAACTTTGAGCATGAGATGGATCCAGCTTCCCATGACAGCTAGGGAAGGATCCGGATCCATCCCCAGCCACTGCTGGGAGCTGGATCAGTCCCCAGTGCCCTCTAAAATTCTGTGCCTAGGGTGTTGCCCCATTCACACTGGCCTAGTTATGGCTCTACCATCTGAGGTTAGGGGTCGGTAGCCAGGGAAGAGCAGGACTGACAAGATGGGCACAATGGTCCCATCTGGTCTTACAGTCTAGGAGTTTAGGCTGAGGTTTGACAGATGCCCCCAGGGATGCCACAGTCTCAGACAGGGGAGATCACATGGGATGAAACTGTTCAGCCTGTGCTGCCCAAGGGTGCAGCTCCTGCCCGTGGCACTTCAAGCACCTCTGCGACTCTGCCAAGGATTGGCCAAGCCTGTCACACACCTCGCATCATCTGCTGATGGGCAGTGCTAGCCAGTGTGGCAGCTGGGAGACCCCTCAATGTGGGGGCCTGCTCTGCACTGAAAGGAGCAAGCATTTCAAACGCCCAGCTCTCTTTGAGGCAAGGCCAACGCTGGATAAGAATTGCTGGATTGGCTTCCAGGGATGAGCTATAGCCTTCTTCCCTTGGGCAGGGGCATTGCTGGCCCAGGGAGGGACTTGGGACACGGGCTGCAAGCCCCACCCCCTGGCCAGGGACAGGGCCAGAAGCCGCCACACCATCGCGGGCAGCTAGGCCCCACATCCCCAGCTAGGGATGGGGCCAGAAGCGGCCACAGGGTCCCGCATCCCTGGCCAACGCCAGGGCCACCGCTGCCACAGGTGGCCGGGCCCAGACTCCCCGCCGCAGTCGCGGGCAGCCAGGCCCTGGATCCCCGGCCAGGGATGGGGCTGCGGCAGCCACCAGCAGCTGGGCCTGCAGCAGCCACCGGTGGCTGGGCCCTGGATCTCCGGCCCAATTGGGTTGGAGATCCAGGGCACCGGCACTGGGATTCGGGGCACATGCCCCCGGTGCCCAGCGCCAGCGATGCCTTTGCCCTTGGGTAGCCTCTGACCAGGAAAGACCAGAAGAGAAATCCCTACCATCTAATCCCCAGCCTGGGTCACCTGGGCTCAGCTTAGCCATCCAGCAAGCAGGGCCTTTTGAGACTCAGTGCTCTGGAGGAATGGGAGACCCCCACCTCCTCTCCACACTGCCCATGGAGGCAGCAATCCTGGGGTGCCTTGCGGGCACCACATGCAGAAAGCCTGGCTGCCCTGGGGACACAGGACTATCTCCAGTACCAGGAGGAGCAGAGTGCTAGGAGAAGGACACCCTGCCATCAGCCGTGGAGTGGACTCCCTCAGATGCCCTCAGGGCACAGGGCCCTGCAGAGCTGTGGGGCTAGGCACAGAAGGGTTCCCTGAGACCCCTTCCACCAATGGACATGGGACTTTCCTCGCTGCCTCCCAGGCCCTCTGTCTCTCTGGAGCCTTCCTTCCCTGCTGACAGCACAGTACAGCTCTCATGGCCCTGCTGAGAGAATGGGCAGCAAATGGCGAGGCCTTGCTGGATGCAGCCCTAGAGAGGTGAAGGGGAACAGTTGGGGCTGAGCCTCATTTTGCTTTTCTAGGCTGGAAGAAGGCCTAAAAGGGCTATTCCCATGTCCTAGTGCTCCCAGCTGGTGTCTCTTGACTCACACTTCATACATCAGGTTTTGGCTGGTTTGTACAGCGCCTGCTGCCATGGGGCCTCATCCATGACTGGGCTCCTCAGCACTACCAGAAGTTCCAGGGGCTTTTCTTCTGCTTGTGTTTCCCAGAGAAACATGGCTCCTACCCAGTCCAGCCCAGTGGGCAGAGCGCTGGAGGCTAGAGGAGCTGGCAGGTGACAAGGGGGAGAGTGGGCTCCAGGCAGCTGGAGGGGCTGACGTGCTTAGAACCCACTTGGCCCCAGTGCCCAGTGAACAGGTTGGAGTAGGGAAGCTGTCCCTTGGTCACCATCTGAGCCCAGCAGTGAAGGGCTCAGTGTGTCCCTGCAGAGGCAGAGAGGAGTGGCCAGGTGTGGCTAAGGAAAAACACAAGGGAAGAGCTGTATAAAACACATGTAAGCAGGGGAAATGGACCCGCTATTGTGGGGAACTTTCTGGGCTTGTATACCACCCAGGTGAAGGTAGGTAGCAAAAAGATCTGGGTCCCTGCTCCCACTTCCTTTACCCAGAGGCCTGCCTGACCTCAAAGGCTCTCCTCCCAATCTCCTGTGTGGAGGAGTCCCTGTAACCCCGACCAGGCTGGGCCCTAGAGTTTCTGGGGGATTGACCTCCAATCTTATTGTGGTCTTTCAGGACAGGGCTTGGGTGTCCCCACTCCAGGGTGCTGACTGCACTAACCACTCTTCTGCCCCACCAGTCACTATATACAGTTCAAAGTAATACAGTTTATTTAAGCACACAGAAATAAAAAACAACCAAATCAGAAAATAGAGAAAAGTGGAAAAAGGTGAAAAGTAAACCCCCAATGCCATCCCCTGGTGTGGGGGCACTACACACAGAGTCTCTGGGGCCTGAGGAACAGTCTCATAGTCTGTTCTCCATGTTATAAGCCCTCTGCCCAGGCCTAGCTGCAACTGGATGATCCAGGGGGTAAGATGCAGGCTCTGGCTGTGGCCACATGTCCCCAAGCTCCAGGGGCTGGGCCCTTCTTCCCAGCGTCAGCCCCCCTTCACTGTTCCCCAGCTGCTCACCACACCCAGCTTCAGATGGCTGCAACTTTGGCTCCCAGCCGCTGCTCGGGTTCTGTGTGGCTCTCTGGGGCGCTCCTCAGGCTCCTCTGGTTCTCTTGCCGTGGGTCTGCATAGATCAGATCAGTGCCTTGGGCTTCTTCTCTGGCCTCCTGCACCCAGCTTCAGACAACTCTGGCTCCAGCTCTGCTCTGCTCAACTTGACTTGGCTCTCTGCTGGTCCAGCCGCTGTGGGTCTGCTCTGCACAAATCAGCTCAGCCTGGCCCCCTTTTCTGGGTTCTCTGGCTCCCCAGCTGCTGGCTGCTTAGTGCTTCCTCAGCTGGGCCCCACACATACTCTGGCTTGCCCAGGCATGTCCAGCCTGCAGTTTCAGCTCAGGGGCTGGGGAGCACTCTCCTGGCTCCCTCCAGTCAGTCAGGCCATCCTGGGATACTGGTCCCTCCCGCTGGCCCTGGGGCTGTCTGTTTCAGAGTCCTGTTTCCAGGCTTCAGTTTCCGTAAGGGGCTATCAGTCCCCTTACACAAGCACATCCCAAGCTGCCTGGGGCTGCTGGCTCATAGCCAGGAGGGATGACAGAGGTGACCATGCTCTGCCTGTGAACCTCTGTCCCTGCTTTGCCCAATGAAGAGTTTTAGGGGAAATTATGGTCCAATAATGAGAGGCAGCATATTCAGAGCTGTGTAAGGAGTCTTTATTGAAAGAGAACTGAGAGAGAGAGAGAGGACAGACAGGTTTCCTTAACACCTAAACGACCCTCCCATTTATCACCATGACAACCCCAAAGGCCCTAGGTAGTCCAAAACACCACACCCAGGTGCTCTCTGGGGCAGGGGCAGGCAGCTGGCAGGGCTTTGCAGGCAGCCGTTCACATTGTGGGACCTGGCCAAGAAGTTGCCAGCTGCTGTTGCTGAGGAAAGGACACTTTCCCCACGACCGTCCTGCCGGTTGGCCAGGGACAAGCCTGGGCTTGCCGTTGCCAGGGCTCAGGTCCTGGCAGGAATGTCCCAGTCCTGCAAACAAGTCTCTGGGGTCACAACCCGGACAGCTCAGCTAGCATCTGCTCTCCCTGCCTCAGGCCTTCTGCAAACAGCCCCTGAGATCAACAGGGCAGGGCAGTTTGAGATCCTAGGGAGCTGGCAGAGCCAGGCACCTGGCTAGGCTCCCTCCTCCCCCCCAGCCATCCTGTTGAGAGGCAGATGAACCCTCCTGGAAAGGGATGTCCTCTGCCCTGCCTCCAGGCCTGCCTGGCACACCCACAGCAAGCCCCAAGCCAGCACCTGTCTTTGCATCCAGCTACTCCACAGTTTCTCCGCAGAGGCTTCCAAGAGGGGGAGCAGTTAACACCAGCCAAGGTGCTGATGACTTGTCCAAGAGGAATGAAACAGAGAGCCCCCAGCTTTTGATGAGCAATGGCAGTGGTTAATGATAGCAACAAGCATGGTTACATGAACGATGGATGTTCCAGGGGCACTAGAAGCCCCTGGTGATAGGCTTTCATTGTACTTGGGACTGTATAAAGGCAGAAGAAGACAGTCCACACCCACCCCAGTAGGTTCACGGATCATGATCTGCTGCTGTACCTGCTTCTCTCTCCTAAAACAAATGAGAACTGGAAATTCATGTCTCTGGGCAGGGCTTTGACAGGCCGGGTGCTGGTGGCTAGCTAAGGCTCCTGTGCAGGGGAAGCTCTCCAGCTAGTGCCATTAGTCCCATCAGTCTGTAACAGGCTCTCATGAGGTTGGGGGAGCCCTGGACCCCTTTCCCTGGCACAAGCCAGGCCACCTGTGAGGGGGCAACTGTTCTCCTTCGAGCACTGCTCACATCGTTCAGTTACAGGTGTACACATGCCGCAGCGCACGGTCTCCTGGAAAGTCTTTAGCGTTAGCTTGTCAGGTCAGGGCACACAGCCAACGCCCCCTCCACACTGCGACCGCAGCTATATAGGTGACTGTGACCAATGTTCCCTCTAAGCTGCGCTGGCGCGCTGCAGTGCAGCCTGCTGCAGCCGCCAGCGCAGGGAAGGCAGCCAGCAGCGCACTGCCGGCAGCCAGACTCCTTCAAGGGAGCGCCTGTGGAGCAGGGAGTTTTGAAAACTCCCGCCCAGAAAAGCTCTAACGGAGCATGCCCAGAAAATCTGGGCATGCTCTGTAGAGCTTCTGTGGCCCAGGAGTTAGGGCTGGGCCCTGCCCCTCCAGTCCAGCCCAGAGGTAAGTTTGTGGGGGCTGGGAGGGGGGGCGAGCAGGAGCAGGGGGGCGTGCTGCCGGGAGCGGGGGGGGGCTAGCAGG
>ML682098.1:3232220-3246966 GCA_007922195.1 Podocnemis expansa
CGGGGGGGGCGAGTGGGAGCTGGGGGTGATGCCGGGGCCGGGGGGGGTCGATGCCAGGAGCGGGGGCCTAGCAGGAGCAGGGGGGGCAAGCGGGAGCGGGGGGAGGGGCTGCACAGCGGGCCCGGGGAGGGGAGCGCAGCGAGCAACAGGAGTTGCTCAGCTGCTCTCTCCCCTTAGAGGGAACATTGACTATGACCCTGACGCTCCTAGTTCCTTTTTCTACCATCAGCGTCAGTTTGGATCAGCATAAACTTGCAAAACACAAGTGCCTGACTTTCATGCAAAATTCAAGATGCCTGGTTTCAAGCCATGCTTGGAATGTTGCAAGGCTTTTCTGATGGACGACCTGCACGAGAAACGCCTCACTTGCTTGGGTGAGTCCTACCTCATGGCCGAATGCTCCTTTTGCTGGTCCTTCAGGTGGAGGACCGGCTTAGAAAGGAAGCACCGCCTTCTCTTGATCTCGGGGAGTGGAGCAACCACCCCCGAAACCGGCCAGGCCACGAGCGCTCCACCGGACCCCCGATCGGCTCGGGCTCAGGAACCCCACCACACCAATCATCAGTACCAGGCTTGAAACCTCGACCTGCTACGGTACCGCTCCAGCACCGAGCTCGTCAGTCACCGGGTAGCCCCTTAGCTGTACCGAGACAGGTACTGGCACAGGCACCCCCGACAGCCCATCAAGGGTGCCATAACCCAGCTCTGGTGCAGAAGAAGAAGAAGACCAAAGTAGCACTGTCTCCATCAGTACCGCAGGACATGGTATCACCTCTCATGGTACCAATGTCGAGTCCGGGACCGACATCAAGCCCGGTACCACCAGATCCAGTACCACCAGGCCCAGTACTGACAAGCCCGGTACCATCATCTAGCCCAGCACCAACACTGGTCCCGACATCCAGCTCCATGCTAGTCTCTGACCTGGCACCGATCTGTAACTAGGTACTAGAGGCTAGCCCAACACCGGGACCCAGCACGGCACCACCCAGCCCCCACCAGTACCACAGAGGGGAGGGAACCTCACTCCATCGCTCCTCTGAAGAACCCTCAGTACTGGGTTCCTGGACATCAGGTGGAGCGTCTTCTAGATCATCCCCTGAGGACTGTCCCTCCCCTTCTCAGGAGGAGCACCCGAGGAAGAGACTTTGCAAGAGCTCCCCATCCCTGAGCTCAGTGAGGTCAACAAGACCACGGGTACAAGGAGAGGTGTCTGTGCTTTCTACTGCACCTACGCCTCTAGTGAGATCTTCCCATAACGAGTGGACCCTCGACTGGCTGAGCACAACAACCAATGACGCCTCATCCCGTTATGCCCGGTCGCCTCCACCAGAGTCCTCGGACCTCTCCAACGAACCCGATCCTGATTCTATGCAATGCAGTAGATCCTGGGCCCAATCCTCCTCCTCACCAGATGAGCATCTAATCGACACATCCACTGACTGCGAGGGAGATCCTTGCGTTGAGCAGGACCTACTCCACCGTATGGCAGCAAACCTTAAATTGAAATGAGGAGTAATCCGAGGGAAGGATGACTCCCTATTCGATGCTTGCCAGAGAAGCCCTCCAGCAAGGGTGGCAATCCCTTTACACTCGGGAGTATATCGCATCGTCCAAGAACGCTGGCAAAGGCCATCCTCAATCCCGCCTGTGTCCGAGGTCACGGATAAGAAATACTATGTTTCTCCTGACGGATTCTCTTTCTTATTCCATCACCCCACCCCAGGGTCCTTGGTGGTTGATGCCGTAAATCAAATGGAGAGACAGGGCCAGCCAAGCTCCACGCCCAAAAACAAAGAGGCTCTACCTCCTGGGGAGGAAGGTATACTCCTCTGTGGCGCTCCAGCTACATATCTCCAACCATTCAGCCTTAAAGACGCGTTACATCTTTAACCTGTGGGAGGCCATGTGAAACTTCTGCACGGCCATTTCTGAGGCACGCCTGAGAGACTTCGAAGCAATGCTAAAGGAAGGAGAGAGGGCATCCAGGGATGCTCTGGCGGCAACCTCGGATGCAGTGGATACAGCAGCTCGCACCATGGCCTCCGCAGTCATCATGTGTCAGTTGGCCTGGCTCCAAGGCTCAGGCCTATCCGCACAGATGTAGCAAATTATCCAAGACCTCCCCTTTGAAGGCCCTGACCACTTTGCTTCATCCATGGATACGAAGCTCCATGGTATGAAGGACTCAAGGGCCACGCTTCAATCCCTAGGGATATACACCCCACAATCCAGCAGGCGCTCAACGAGACCACATCAACAGCTCCAACAACAGTTGCAGCAATTAAAGCAACACATTCAACTGCAGAGTCAGTTCCCAAGATCGCTCCAGTTCCCCCAGCGCCACTTTGGGGACCTGGATAAGGACAAGAATCATCCAGGTAAGGGGAGAAAGCTCAATGCCTCACAGTCCGGAAGGCGTAGACAGGGGTCCAACAGCTCCTCAGGCTGTAAACAGCGTTTTTGACAGTCCATGGAAGGGCAGTGCGTCAAGGTCCTTGTTCTCCCCCCACCGCCTGCACCACTTTGCCCGCTGATGGGCCCACATTACATCAGACCAGTGGGTCCTCAACCTGGCGGCGCGAGGATACTGCATCCAGTTCCTTTCAACCCCTTGGGACAGAAAACCGCCCCCTCGTGCAGCATTGGGAAACCAAGAATAGTTATGTCGGCTCGAGGCCAAATGCCAAAAACTCCTCTCCCTCAGGGCCATAGAAAAGGTCCCCAAGTGGGAGAGGGGCAAGGGGTTTTACTCCCAATACTTCCTGGTCCCCAAACCCAATGGGGATCTACGGCCTATTCTAGACCTCAAAGCACTAAACAGTGGGTTACTCTTCAGCAACCGTCCTTCTTCGAGATGGGCTGCTCGGATCCATTCAGTAATAGGTGTCTCCGTGCCGGAGCACCGGACTGGTCAGAAAAAACTTGTCCTAGCCTGTCAGAAGAAGGGAGGCAGCCATTGCCTCTCGTGCCACCCGTGGCTATATATATGGGCACCCCCTCGCCCCCTCCTCGTTCCTTAGAGTTGCCAACTCCAGAAGCGGGAATGGAGGGGAGGGACCTGAACGGATCCATGCAGCCTATCTCAAAGAAGGACAGTTACTGAAGAGTAACCCACTGTTCTTCTTCGAGCGCTGCTCGGATGCATTCAGTAATAGGTGACTACTAGCCATGCTGAAAGGATGGCGGGTGGAGTTAGTACTTCTGCCTACAGCACAGCAACAAGCCCTGTAAGGTAGAGGCCCCGCAGCAAGACATTCGCCGAAGACAAGAGGTGAATGGGCCTTGTGGCCCGTAAGAAGCACGGGCTGAGGGTCAACCAAAACAGGGCAAAACCGAATCAGCCAAGGCAAAGCGCATACACGGGTTGGCAAAGTCACTGGTGCTGGAGGAAAGGGATGCAACCTAAGAAGACAGGTTACTTGGGTACCCTGCCCAGGAGGAAAAACGTGGAATGTAATTGATAGACTACACCATCTGGCCTAGGCCATGTCACATGGCCTCAAAGGAGAACACTGAAAACTGGCTGATGAGACTAGACATATGGCCGTGTCTCATGTGAGAACAGAGAAAGGGCAGGCCTAGAGCACCCAAAGGCTTTTGCAGGAGCCACATAGTCATGGACTGATCTGGCGACTACTGAGTGCACAAGGAGAAGTAAGGGGATGGCCATGCCCCTTATCTAGGATGCGGTCAAGCAAGCTGTCTGGCTAAGGAGAGGGGAGGATACAAGGTTGTGAGGTGGGCTCGAGAGCAACTGAGAAGACCATGGGACACTAGCCACAACGTATAGAGTCGAGCCAAGCAGGATGGACCCACGGCATGTTAATTCATGACCTGGTAGCAAAGGAGCGCAGATTTCAGCTAAGCTGGTACCACGACCGGGCTCTCACAGGAGACAGGCCCTGGAAAAGTACTGACCACATGGTGGCCTGAGACAATGTTGGTGAAAAACGGCCTACTAAGGGTTGTGGGGAGCTAGGATGTAAGGTAGGGGCCCCGTTAGTCTAAGCTTACGGGCTTTTGCCCATCGAGGCTCTCACTAAGCATGAGGGGAAGGAAAAAGGATGGCAGATAACCCTACTACTGTCTAGACAGCCCCTCGGAGACCGAGAAATTGAAGGAGGGTCGAGAAGGACCGTGGACTCAGTGCCTAAGGTGCCTTCCTGAGGTAGAATGCTACCACTTTGCCATGTCAGGGCTGCCAGGGCGGAAAAACTCTTCAATACATTCATAGTGTAGAACTCCGCTGCCAAGGGAGGGTCCTTCTTGAGCTAGAGAATGGCCTGTAACAAGGTGGCAGCTGCCGCGTCTGACGGCCACCTCGGGATCAGAGAACCCAATGAAGTTTTCTCCCCAGAGAGAGCCAAAGGGCGAATAAAGGGTTATCGCCCCAAACTGTTACATGATGTACAGACTGGATTCTGTGTGTCACGCCATCATAATGGCAGTGGGAGTAGGCGGGTCCTTAAGAACAGAAAGAGGGGAACCGCAGAACTGCCAGGTGTCACCAATGCGTATGGGGAAAAATGCTGTAGCATCAAGGATCTACGTGCAGCATAGTGGGATGGTCCCGCAGGGGGCAGGGCGGAAAGGGGGAGAGGGCCCATGCTACGGAGTAAGACCATAGGTCACGGGATGACGCAAGTGCCCTGGAAGCAGGGAACCTTCCGTCTGCCGTAGACAACTGTCCAAGGGGCAGTGGGTACCAAGGCGGGAGCCACATGGGAGGGCACTCTAAGGGATAGACCTTATGTAGTTTCCCAACCTATGATACACGGTAAGGTATTTCCCCTTCAGGGTTTAAAAAGGGTGACCCTGGCCGTACTTTGGTGAGGTCAGGGAAGCGTGGGCTACCTCGGAGGCAGTCAACCAAGGTGAGGGTACCCGAGGCAAGCCCCTGGTTCCCACTAGATGACCATAGGGCAGACACAAGGAACTGTATGAGGGTGGGAAGGGGGGGGGCGGGCTGTACCTGCGGCCCGTGCAGGGGTAAAACTCCCTGTAGAGGTCCCTTCCTGATGAAGTAGCTATCCAGGTAGCTGAATACTACACAGATGTGTCCCCTTCATGTGCAGAGGAAGGTCTTGTCGAAAAAGGGGGGGGGGGGGTTGAGTCACAGCAAAGAAGACCGTGCTGTGACCCGGGACATCCCCTCCCCTTCCCCTAACCCGGAGCTAGGGGGCCTACCTGGGACACGCATCATGGCC
Organism: Podocnemis expansa; assembly: GCA_007922195.1. Lineage (NCBI taxonomy): Eukaryota > Metazoa > Chordata > Testudines > Podocnemididae > Podocnemis > Podocnemis expansa. The sequence continues at coordinate 3,237,431 of ML682098.1, forward strand.
ACAGGCACAGTCCTGTTGTGAGTAGGCTTTGGATGTGCACATCTCAGAGCTCTGCCGTAGCTGGGCTACAACGAGATGCGTCTCCATCCCTCGACAAGGGGTTAGGGAGGGAGCGCGATGGGGAGTATTCGGGAAGGAGGGTTGTTAGGAGTAGGAGAGGGGTGGCTTTGATCCTCAGGAAAGTTGCTGCTTAAGGAGTGGGGCGGGGGCTTGGTGGTGACTACAGTATTGGGATATGGGCACCATAGGTGGGTGTCATATATTGTCAGCCCCGGCATCCCGATCGAATCTTTGGTCCCACAATCAAGGGAGGGAGAGAACAGAGAGGGATTGAGGTGGTTCCCCACAGGCCTATCTTCCCTATGGGGAAAAAAGGCGACAATGACATCGTGGGGGCCCCCTGCACCCCAAGGGTAAAGAGGGTAACGGTCAAAGGGGCCCCTCCTTGGGGAGGGGTGACCGAAGGCCCTCTTTTCGCTGAGACTGAGGTGAAAGGGAAAAAAGGGAGGTTGTCCTATCCAGGGAATTGGGAAGCTAAGTTGACGGGGTGGGTCTGGGAGGGAGGAGGCCAAAATACTTGGCTTCTCCCCGAGGATCCCGGGCCGTACCCACCACGAAGAGGGTTTCCGGGGGAAACAGGACGTTCCCCTCAAAAGGCAGGTCAAGGACTGCCTGCTGAGCATCAGGAGGTGCTCTAGCCTCCCTACAGAGGGTAACTGCCGAGGCCATGGTGTGAGCTGCAGTGTCCACTGCATTGCGGGCTGAGAGAGGAGGTCTTGAGATATTATGTTGCCTTCCTCCAAGAAGGCATCATACTGATCCCCGGCCTCAAGCAGGAGCATATTCCAGAATTTCCCAAGGGACTCCCAGACATCCAGCAAGTACCTGCTGGTTATAGCTTGGTTGTATGCCACCCACAGTTGAAAAGCCGAAGAGGAGTATACCTTGTGGCCTAACAAATCCAGTTCTCTGGTCTCCCTGGTGCCCAGGAGAGGATCCCTGGGGGGTTCTCCAGCCCCCATTGCCATCTGGATCACGTCCCTGGGGGGAACAGGGTGGCCAGCGAACGAGGGGTAGTCGGATTCGGATACCCGATATTTCATGCTCGCTGTATCTGAAACGGGGGGGGGGGGGGCGGAGCTTGGACTTTGCCACCAGGAGCGTGCAAGATCCCACGCACTCGAGTGGGGCAGGATTGCTAAAGGTGCCGTAGAGGCGAATGCCGGTCCAAACAAGGTATCGGGAGGGAGGTTCAGGGGCTCCACCTCCATACCTAAGTGGGCCGTGGCCTGGCGCAGCAGATCAAAGTGCGCCAGAAGGTTGCCCATGAAGGACTCCGGTGCCGGGAATGGCATGGCACCGGGGGTCCACCACGGGGGGGGGTGCCCTCAGGATACCACTCTTGTGGTCAAAATCGAAAGGGTGATGGAGCCAATGTGTGCTGCCAGGGCCATTTGGAGCCCCTAGAAGGTCCTTCTTCCAGGCTGGAGGCAGGGGACGGGGGTCGGGATTCCTGGCCTGGTGCCATTGGTGGAGTGGTGCCCGCCCCTGCCGGGGTGGAAGGCGGGGGGCTGGACAGTGAAGGTGAGTGTCCCCTGTGAACCCAGGCCTTTGAAATGAAGGCCAGTTTGCCCCTTCTGGTTGAGAGTGGGCCAGGTGGGGTAGCAAGGAGCAGCAAGGCTTGTGCTGCTCCCACCGCTTCCAGGGCGGACGGGACAAGAAGTGACTCCGCGTGAGTCGCGGGCAAGTCCTCACTAGGGGAAGGAGGACCGCTTGGGTGTTCCCATTCACTTGGTACCGGACTTCACAGTGCTGAGGGTGGGGTCAGCTGGTGCCGAGGAGATGTCGGCACCGGTGAGGCTGGGCTGCACTGTGCTGTTGGCACCAGAGATGATATGGCGCAGTGCCAAGGCGAGCCCAGCGCCAACGGTGCCGGGCTCGCTGAGGGTGACCTCAATCGGTGCCGAGGTGCTGAGGTGACGGTTAGGCGCTGCAGTGCCGGAGTCGGCACCGAGGTGGTGCGGCGGCAGCCACTAGTGGAATGGTGCCACATAGGCTCTGGTGCTGAGCTGGGTCTCAGTTCAGGGCTCTCACCCAAGGCCTTGGGTGAAGGGTGCTGAGCCTCCTCTGAGGCTAGGGCGCGGCTTCGCTGTTCCCTCTCCTTAATCGTTCGAGGTTTAAAGGACAGCCAAATGGAACATGCCGAGACCATGTGGTCTTTGCCCAGGCACCTGAGGCACTTCCCATGGGGGTCATCCCGGGAGAAGGCCTTGTCACACTCGGAGCAGGGTTTAAACCCTGGCATTGTCGATGTGATGTTCCAGTCCAGTGTTGGGCTCTCGCAGTGGAATTAAATCCACAGAGGAGATGTGACCTGCCGGACAGTGAATCCAACGAAGAGACAGGCTGCTTGCGATTAGCAAGGAGCAGACCTTCCAGATCCAACATGCAAGGCGGAAGAAATGAAACTGAGGAGGGGGTGGGGAGGCAGCCATATATATAGCCACGGGTGGCGCAAGGGGCGGTGGCCACCTACCCTCTTCTGACAGGCTAGGACAAGTTTTTTCCGAACAATCCGGTGCTCCAGCATGGAGACACCTATTACTGAATGCATCCAAGCAGCACTCAGATAAGAACAAGTACATATGTAGAATAAAGTTCTGCATGGTTTCCCTGCCTCAGATTGTTCTCTCCCTGTCCCCGGGAGACTGGTTTGCAGCCCTCGACCTAAAGGATGCTTACTTTCACATAGCCATCCAACTCCACCACAGATGCTTCCTCAGGTCTGTGGTGGCACAGAGCCATTACCAGTTCACGGCTCTTCCCTTCAGGCTATCGCTGACTCGCAGGGTGTTTACAAAATGTGTGGCACCAGTTGCAGCGTTCCTATGAAGGAGGGGCATCAAAATCTACCCCTACCTAGACTATTGGCTCATAGAAGGGAAGTCAAGTTGCCAAGTACATAACGTCAAACTAGTAGTAAAGCTTTGCAGGTTCCTCGGTCTCTGCATAAACACAGAGAAGTCAAAGCTCCACCCCACTCAGGACATAGAATTCATAGGGGTGCAACTAAACGCCCATTGAGGCACGGTGTCCTTGCCCCTGTCAAGATTTCGGTCCATCTGCACCATCATTATGGAACTGCAAGCACCAAGACTAACCACAGCTCGCCAGTGCATGCAGCTTCTGGGCTACATGGCGGCTGCCACCTCGGTAATCCAGACAGCATGCTTGAGGATGAGATCCTTCCAGCTCTGGCTCGCCACGATCTTCCAGCCATGGAGAGACTGTCTAGACAAGGTACTTTTGGTTCCCCAGCATGCCCTGGAGTCCCTCCAAATTTGGAGGGACCGCTGCATCGTGATGGGAGGTATTCTGTTCAGGGAGCCCAAACCCTCAGTGACCCTGATAACGGATGCTTCAGACTCAGGTTGGGGAGCCCATCTTTCCGGGGGCCTCTCCACACAGGGTCTCTGGACCCCTGAGGACAAACTCCTCCACATAAATGTGAAGGAACTACGGGCCATCAGACTGGCCTGCATGACCTTCCTCGACAAAATTCGCAGCAGAAAGGTCCAGGTCCTCATGGACAATACAACAGCTGTGTTGTATACCAACCTGCAAGGGGGGGGGTATGCTCCTTAGCTGTGTGCGAGGAAACATGCAAACTTTGGCAGCTGGCGATAGATCACCACCTTATGCCGGTTGCCTCCCACCTACCGGGGGTGGACAACAGCTTAGCGGACTCACTCAGCAGGAAAACCCTAGTGAACCACAAGTGGTCCCTTCACAACAAGATATTTTCCCTGTTGACAGGCAGATGGGGATCTCCCCTGATGGACCTCTTCGCCACTAAACAGAACCGCAAATGCCCCCAATTCTGTTCCCTCCAGGGTCACGAGGAGGGCTCACACTGCGACGCCTTCCTCCTCAGTTGGTTGGGGGCCCTAATGTATGCCTTTCTGCCAATTCCCCTGATCCACAGAGTGCTGCTGGAGGTCCTTGCAGACGGAGCACACATCATCCTCATAGCTCCAGACTGGCCCAGACAACACTGGTTCCCACTCCTGCAGGACTTGTCCATAAAGACCCCATTCCGCCTCCCTCAGTGGGTAGATCTCCTAACACAGGACTCGGGGTGCCTTCAGCACCTGAACCCAAGCCTCCTACACCTGACAGCCTGGATGCTCTCTAGCTCAGTGAGCAAGCGAGGTGCTGCTTGGACAGGGTTAAGAAGGTCCTGGTTGGTAGCAGAAAACCCTCCACCTGGTCCACATACACAGCCAAAGGGAAACACTTCTCCCCTTGGTCCCGTGACAAAGGCATAGATCCTGTCACAGCACCAATCCATACACTTCTGGGCTATCTTCTAGATCTTAGAGAAAAAGGCCTGTCCCTGTCCTCACTGAGAGTCCACTTAGCAGCAATTTCAGCCCTTCATGAAAGGGTAGACGGGGCTCCAGTCTTTTCACACCCCATATCTCACAGGTTCCTGAAAGGGGTGGAAAAGCTTTTTTCCCACCCTTGTAAGCCCACCCCTCAGTGGGATCTGAATGTTGTACTCCAGGCATTAACAGAGCCTCCATATAAACCCTTGGATTCAGCCACCCTGCTAGTTTTGTCATGGGAGGTGGCTTTCTTAGTAGCAATCACCTCAGCTAGAAGGGTTTCAGAATTGTGCGCTCTTTCCTCTGACCCCCATATATGACATTCTTCCTGGACAAGATGGTCCTCCATCACCACCCTTCCTTTCTACCCAAGATGGCCACCCCCTTCCACATGAACCAAGAAATTTGCCTGCCAGTTTTCTATCCTGACCCCCAGGTCACAGAAAACCAGAGACAGTGGCACACCTTAGATGTGAGGAGAGCACTCTTAACTTATATTGAGCATACTCGACCCTTCCGTAAGATCTCCCAGCTGTTTGTGGCAGTCACTGAATGCATGAGAGGTTCCCCAGTGTCCTCTCAGTGCATCTCCAAATGGATTGTAAACTGCATCAAAGACTGCTATGGAAGGTCAAACACGCCTCTTTCAGAAACTGTGAGAGCCCACTATACGAGGGCTCAGGCATTTTCTACGGTCTTCCTTGCCAAGGTCCCAATCCAAGATATCTGCAGGGCCGCTACGTGGTCGTTGATACATACCTTCATGACACACTACACCATTGCCCAACAGGCTAGAGACGATGCTGCTGTGGGCAGAGCTGTACTCAGTGTGGGTAGACTATAACTCCTCCCACCATCCTTTGGTACGGCTAGCAGTCACCTGTAACTGAATGATGTGAGCAGCTCTCAAAGGAGAATGGTTGGTTACTTACCAGTAACCGTTCTTCTTCGAGATGGGCTGCTCACATACATTCAGGCCCCTCCCACCATCCCCACTACAGAGTTGGCAAAGGTATTGGGGACTGGGAGGGTCAGGATCATGGTCACCTATATAGCTGCAGTCGCGGCGCAGAGGGGGCATTGGCCGTGTCTGTGCCCTGACTTGACAAGCTAACGCTAAAGACTTTCTGAGCTATCATGTGCTGCAGCACGTAGACACCTGTAACTGAATGTATGTGAGCAGCCCATCTTGAAGAAGGATGGTTACTGGTAAGTAACCAACCATTCTGGGGAAAACAGTGTTACTGTGGCAAGCTATGGGGGGCAGAGATCTGCCCACTGGGCAGGTGGGGCTGGATGTAGGGGCAGGTGGCCCAGCAACTGTCTGGGGTGCTGGGCTGTGGGGCTATTTTTGTTGTTAGTGACAAAAGGGCAAATCAAATCTTTGAGGTATTTGGTTTATGGAGTCATTTGTCATTGATGACCCCATAGAACATTCTGGATCTTTGTAGAATCTTGTTACCCACAAACTAGGGGACCCCACCTTTATCAAAAGCCGTAAGGCTCAAGGGATGACCCAGTTAAGACACCACCCACCCTTTCCCAATCCATAGGGCTCCAGGGAAAAGGCACTTACCCCTACCAGGCTCACAGCTTAGGAATCAGGGTCATCCATTCCCAGACCATAGGGCTCCAGCTGCATCCTCATTAACTGAAGTACCCACCCATTCCCAATCCATAGGGCTCCAAGTATAATTCTCTGCGGGTTTGCAGGATCTTTTACTGGAAAGGAGTCTTACACTGTAATGTCCTTTTGCTTAATTTATTACTAATTACCAAAACAGAAGACAGAGGCTAAGCATACAATGCTCACCACTCTCATTAAGGCAGACAAACTTCTCCTGGTGGCCATTTGGATTAGATTATCCAGGGACTCCAGTTTTGGCACAGTATGGTTGGCAGGGTTTTGAGGTCTGACAGCTCTGATCCAGGCAGGAGCATCGCTGCCCCAGGAAAGGACCCAGGGCACCGGCCCAGGCCCTGCCCCCTACTGGAGGCCAGAACCCCCTGGCCGAAGGCCACGCCTCCGCTCAGCGACGGGGCTGGGAGTGGCCACCGCATCCCTGGGGGGTTGGGCCCTGGATCCCCGGCCAGGGCCGGGGACGGAGCAGCTGCTGCGGCCGTGGGCAGCTGGGCCCTGGATCTCCAGCCCGATTGGGCTGGTGACTGGGAGAGGCGAGGCCCCGCCAGACCTGGGCCACTGGCGCCGGGATTCAGGGAATGAGCCCCATGTGCCCAGCACCAGCGACGCCCCTGAATCTGGGGCTGTATCCTGGCGTTAGGTTCTGAAGAACTTCCTTTAGGACCCCAGTTTACACAGTTAAAACTTGGGTCCTGCTTGCTGTATTTTAACCAATCTTTTTAGACCAACATTACAAAACAGCAGTCCTAGCACACCATGAAACAATCCTTTAACCAATCATATCCTACCACCTTAATTGATTTAAATAAGGCACCTAGTTATGCAACAGACAGAAACAGTTAAAGAACAAGACAGAAATCATTTTGATACACAGTAGGAAAGTTGGTACCATAGAGACAAGACAATGACAAATGTTGATTTTATAGCCACAACTGTTGATAAGCTATGCCTTTCCAGACAGAAAGCTGTCAAGCAAAGTTTTCTTTAAGCAGCTAAAAAAATGTTTCTTTATCTGGTGGCAGTAAGAACCATTAAAATCGCATCACCTTCTCAACAGACAATTACATTGTTTTGAAGTAAGAGTGTGAAAACATGACTAGGTGCCTTACAGCTCACGGCTGCTGTCTCATATGGCTGTTACTGCTTACACCCAGAACAAGGCCTAAGCTTAGCCAAAAAACAAGACCTCAGACCTTACAATCCTGTGGAACCTTCCAGACTTTCTGAGATCTATATTTTCTATGAGCATCCTAGCGGGGGTGTGTGTGAAGCAGGCGGGTCCAGTGGCTGGGCTCTCTTCTCCCGCCCTGCCTCTGGGCTGGTCCTCCTTGCCCCCAGGGTGGAACAACCAGCCCAGGGGAGGGGCAAGAGAGCAAAGCCCAGCCTCTGGGCTGGCCTGCTGTGCCCCTGGGCTGGCCAGGATGGTGAAGCCTGGAGTAGAGGCAGGCTCTGCGCTCCCCCCATTCCCCCCTGCCTTTGGCTCCATGCTGAAGGCAATGGGGAGGGGGCAGGGGACAGTGCATCTGGGGGGGCAGTGGTGTGGGCCCCACACTGCCCTGCTCGGGGCAGGACAGAGTGGGGTCCAGGGAACCGCAGGGCTTGGAGTGATTGCCCCTCTCACCCCGCCCTTAAGGATGGCCCTACATCATAGACCTTGTCAGCCAGACCCTTACAGGTATATACAGGGTGAGTGATGCTAGCCAGTCAGTGAGGGATAAGTATAGAGTGAGATAAGGTTAGAACCTAGCTGCAATATTGCAAACTGTGTTTTACTGTGTGATTCTGAACATTTTCTTGTGCTTTAAGACTTGAAGAGTGTAAGTGGCACCTATGAAAACACATATGTAATGAGACACCAGAGATAGCTATTGAATCCCTTCTCTGTGATAACATAAAAGAATGGTTGGTTACTCACTATAACCGTCCTTCTTCGAGATGGGCTGCTCACATACATTCAGTTACAGGTGTCCACGTGCCACAGTGCAGGGTAGCTTGGAAAGTTTTTAGTGTTAGCCTGTCAGGTCAGAGCGCACGGCCAATGCCTCCTCCACGTTGCGGCCACGGCTATATAGGTGACCATGACCCTTACCCTCCCAGTCCCATGTACCTTCGCCAACTCCATTAGCAGGGATGGTGGGAGGGACCTGAATGTATGTGAGTAGCCCATCTTGAAGGACGGTTACGGTGAGTAACCAACCGTTCTCCTTCGAGTGCTGTTCACATAATTCAGTTACAGGTGACTACTAGCTGTGCCCAAGGATGGTGGGAGGAGTTACAGTCTACCCACATGGAATACAGCTGTGCCCACAGTGGCATTGTTTCTCGCCTGTTGGGCAATGGCGTAGGGAGTCGTGAAGGTATGTACTGATGACCACGTAGCGGCCTTGCAGATCTCTTGGATCGGGATCTTAGCAAGGAAGGCTGTGAAGGATGCCTGAGCCCTGGTAGAGTGGGCTCTCACAGTCTCCGGAAGAGGTGTGTTTGACCTTCCGTAGCAGTCTTTAATGCAGTTCACAATCCATTTGGAGATGCATTGGGAGGATACCGGAGAACGTCTCATGCATTCCGCAACTGCCACGAACAGCTGGGGGGTCTTGCGGAAGGATCGGGTGCGCTCAATGTAAGTTAGGAGCACTCTCCTCACATCCAGGGTGTGCCACCGTCGCTTGTTTTCCGTCACCTGTGGTTCTGGATAGAAGACTGGCAGGCATATTTCTTGATTCAAGTGGAAAGAGGTGATGCAGGACCACCTTGTCGGGAAAGAAAACCGTATATGGGGGCTCAGAGGATAGGGCTCGTAGCTCTGAGACCGTTCTGGCTGATGTAATGGCCACCAAGAAAGCCACTTTCCAGGACAGCAGTAGCAGGGTAGCTGAGTCTAAGGGCTTGTACAGTGGTTTGTGTTGGAGCCCGTAGCACCACATTCAGGTTCCACTGTGGGGTGGGGTTATGGACATGGGGAAAAAGTTTTTTCACTCCTTTCAGGAATCTATGGCAGATGGGGTGTGAGAAGACTGGGATTCCATCTGTCGTTTGGTGAAAGGCCGAGATTGCTGCCAAATACACCTTCAGTGATGACAGGGAAAGGCCTTTCTCCCTCAGGTCAAGAAGGTAGTCTAAGGTTGCCTGTACTGGTGCAGTGATAGGGTCTATGTTTTTACCACGGCACCAAGTAGAGAAGTGGTTCCATTTTGTGATATAGGCAGACCTGGTGGAGGGTTTTCTGCTACCAACCAGGACCCTATCTGAGCAGTGTTTCTCTTGCTCGCTGAGCCAGAGAGCAGCCAGGCTGTCAGGTATAGGAGACCTGGGCTGGGGTGCCGGAGGCATCCCGAATCCTGTGTTAGAAGTTCCGCCCACCTCGGGAGGCAGACCGGGGTCCTCACTGACATGTCTTGTAAGAGAGGGAACCAGTGTTGACTGGGCCAGTCCGGGGCTATCAGGATAAGGAATGCCCAGTCTGTGAGGACCTTCAGGAGCACCCTGTGAATCAGGGGGATTGGTGG
>ML682098.1:3247366-3265945 GCA_007922195.1 Podocnemis expansa
GCTTGGACTTTTCTAGATTTATGCAGAAGCCCAGGAATTTGCACATACATTCAGGTCCCTCCCACCGTCCCCGCTAATGGAGTTGGCGAAGGTACATGGGACTGGGAGGGTCAGGGTCACGGTCACCTATATAGCCATGGCCGCAGCGTGGAGGGGGCGTTGTCCATGCGCCTTGACCTGACAGGCTAACGCTAAAGACTTTCCAAGCTACTGTGCACCGTGGCACATGGACACCTGTAACTGAATGTATGTGAGCAGCTCATCTCGAAGAAGGACGGTTATGGTGAGTAGCCAACTGTGAGTTTGCACTCATTAGTTTGAACTAAGCAAATGGAGCCACGTTAGTTCAAACTAAGGATTAGTTTGAATTGACATGCTTTGACCTTCCTCGCAGAGTGCATGGCACCCTGGAAGGACCCTATCCTCCAGCACCTGGGGCAAGCAGCCCCAAAGGCACCCCCCACCCAGCTGATCTGGCCCAGTCCATGCGGCCCCAGTTCCCATGCCCATCTCTGCAAGCTGTGCTGGCTGAAACCAGGGAAGAGACCACCGTGCATGGCTTGAGCGCTGCTGGCTGGTTGCAGGAAACACACCCCCTTGCCCAGCTCCGCAGCACTGGCTGGGCATGCGGAAGGGACCCTACGCTTGGCTGGAGCCCTGCTGGTTGGGCACAGGAAGGAAACCCTTGTTCCCTGTTCTGGGAGCGCTTGCTGGGCACAGAGAGGTACTCCTGCACCCAGCTCCAATCCCACTGGCCAGGGGTTGAGCTGTGCTTGCTGGGCATGAGGAATGTACCCCTGAGCTCGGCTTCAATCCCATTGGCTGGGAAGGGAAAAGGACTCCTACACCCAGCTCGATCCACACTGCTCAGGCATGGGGAAAGGGACCCCGTGCTCAGCTTGAGCCATGCTGGCCTGGTGCCGGCGCTTGCCAGTGTGACTCAAGCTCGGCACAGGGGTCCCTCCTCCATGCCTGGCCAGTGCAGATTGAGTAGGGTGCAGGGGTCCCTTTCCCCACCCAGCCACTGTGGATCGAGCCAGGTGCAGGCTTCCCTTTCCCTGCCTGGCCAACGTGGCTGAAGCTGGGCTCAGAGGTGGGTTCCCTGTGCCTGGCAAGCATGTCTTTTCCCCGTGCCTGGCCAGCATGGGTCAAGCCAGGTGTGGGAGTTCCTCCTCCTCTCCCCCTGTCCACCAGCAGGGCTGGAGCTGGACTCAGGGGTCCCTTCCCCACACCCAGCCAACACTCCAGGAACTGGGTGTGGGGGTTCCTTTTCCCCATACCTGGGCAGCAGAAGTCTGGGTGGTGGCATGGCCCTTCTTCGGTGCCATGTTGCCACATTTCCTATGGTGCCCCTCTCTTAATTCAGACTAGCAAGTCCTGTCCATGGGCATGTTAGTTCAAATTGGTTTTCCTAGTGAGGCCATATTGGTTTGAATTATCTTAATTCAAACTAATCATTATTAGTTCTCTTTAATTAGTTCAAATTAAGGTAATTCGAACTAACCTTCTAAGTGTAGACATAGCCATGGGGAAACACAGCCAGCCTGGAACAAGAAAGAGCGAGCTGGGGTGAGCTTCTGGAAGGAGCAGCCTGTTTTGTCTCACTCTGGTTTTGGTTCTTGTATGTTATCAGCCTGAAATCTAAGACATACAGCAGTTAAGGATTAGCCTTCTAGTGAGAGCATCCAATGGCACTTTGCTAACACCCATGTGTGTGATGAAAGACACTCCTCGCCTGAAGCCAGCAACCCTGAGAATCACTGAGTTCAACAGCAGGGCAGTGGGGACATGGAAGAAGGCGCTATTCCACCTTGTTCTCCAGCACTGCCCTGCCTTCCGCCTTGGCCACCAGTGAAAGAGCTCAGAGGTCATAGCTGCAAAACTCAGCTTCCCACCTGGGGTAGCTGCTGCAGGAGCCTGGCCTCTGACCAGCTTCATGTAGGAGCTGTCCTGAGCAGGTGGCTCTGCCTTTGGGACAGAGCCATCGGGCTGCATCCAGTTACTTGCAGAAAACCAGCCTCCAAAGCACGGGGGTGAGGAGAAAAGCAGCTGCTGGTCTGGCTGCCTGAAGGAGGGACACTGCTCTGCCCCCACTGTGCCTTGATTGCCCCAGATGTCCCTGAACTTAGCATGCACTGTACATGGGCCAGGTGCACCCTGAAGAAGGTTCAGATTCCAACCAGCGTAGTGGCAGGTAATCTTTTCCTCTCTCTCGCCAATTTTATACTGCACTTGGCACCCCTGCTCTATTCCCTGCCCTCTCCTGCTGAGCGATGGGCTCATCTTCACTGCCAAGTTAACTCCAGTTATAACTCGTGTGACCCCAACTCTCAGCCCATCCAGAAAATCTCCTGTCTGCAGTGTGTGTGGATTGCAGATAGGCTACAGCTGGAGTGAGCGCCACTCTTCAGTGGCTACCACAACCACTCTTGTGCAGACACAGGCTAGTCACATGCTGCCTCCCTCCAGAGCTTCCTTACATTCCCCAGCCACTGGGAGAAGATCTCCCCCAAGGTACAAAGAGAAGTCGAATAGTGGCTCAGCTTCCTGCTCTGCAAAGAACTCTGGGCTGTGCCACATGCCCTATGTCCAGTCCACGCTGTGGACACTCCAGTATCATAGGGCACACAGACCACAATGATGGAAGGGGGCTTCTAGCACTAGGAACTCCACCTCTGAAGTGAAGGAAGCTAGGCCAATGGTAACCTTTCACTGGAGGTCAGAATAACTTTCCCATGCTTCCCCATTCACTGTAGGGCAGGTACATTTCCCCCACAGAGTGTGGGCCAGCTGACCAACCTAGTATGGCTACACGTAGCACAGATCACCAGGAGCACCAGGACTGGCATTCTTCTGGCAAGCAATGCTGGTCACACCCTGACTGCCACAGTCAGCTGATATGTTTTAGTATAGACCGAGCCTTAATGCCACTTAGTGTGGTGGTGGCCCCGTGTTATATCAGAGGGTGGTGCTCTCTCTCCAGCTATGCTAACTGGCAAGAATCACCTGTGCACAGGCAGCCCACAGGACCTCTGTATGATGATACAGCGTGGGCTGTGAGGCTTTGCTGGCAGGAGTCCCAGGCCAGGATTAAGGTCCCTCCAACCTGCATCTATCTGTTCTCCAGACACCAGTGATGCCTCTTCTGCTGACATCAAAGCTGAGCAAGTTCAGCAAATCCGCCAGTAAGTCTTACTCTCCACCATCAGTTCTGGCCCTGCCACCGGGTCTGCAGCCATCTTGCCTGTTCCTCTCCTGGCTCAAGAATCTGTTAGATCAGCTGAGAACTTGCCCTTTGCTGGAATACAGGCACCAGATGGTTTCATAATAAAACAGGGGACATTTACACCAAAATGGTACTAAGCAAGAGACAGGGCTGCCTATAAATAAAACCAAGCAAAACCCACTTTCCACTGACAGTTTCATTTACCAAGTTCCAAGCTTTGCTGAAGCAGTTTTTATCCTTACGCAAGTCACCAGCATCCCTCCCCCTCCCAGTGAGGGGATCCTGCTTTCCCAGGTTCATAGCATGCTGTATCCCACAGCAACTCTGTGACAGAGAATGCTCTCCTTAGGTTACCCAGAGCCCATGGTTTGTGCTTTCCAGCACCAGGAAGGCTTCTTGGGTGCAGATTCCAGTCGCCAATGCACTCACCAAGCTGCCACTTGTAAGCTGGTTGCTCTGTTTGCTTCATTGGTCTGTGTACTGCTCATGACTGATGTTCCCCTCCTGCAATCTGCACCATCCCAAATCTCCACTTCAGGGTCTCAACTTACCCCACCTTGCTGTGTGAACCCCCCACTCCTGGATCAGCTCATGCCCAGCCTCCAGTGTGTAATTGGACCCTTGCCTAATGGAAGAGCACTCTCACTAGCCACTTATGGGATGCCCCCCCCAGCAAACATGCCCAGTCCCAGATGCAATCCTGGGAATTACTGTCCTGCAGGGATCAGCACATCTTACTGCACACTGTTTGCTCACTTACACCAGTCCATCAATTTAACAAAGACATTGATATGAAGCAGCTTTGCTCTCAGCCAGGGCTTCACACATGACCATCCAGCATTTCACTGCTTTAGATAAAACAAATGCAAGTTTATCAGTTAAAACATGATTTTAGGGGATCATATGTCAAATCAATATAAAATCAGATAATAAATCAGTCAAGGAGACAACAACACTCAAATAAAAGAAAAAAAACACATACTAAACTGAGATGTTTTCAGTCTCTATTCAGTTTACCAACAAGCTTGGCTGTAATGATTTTTAGCTAGGCTCTGCCCCCCTCCTGCGGGCAGAGTTCAGTTCTTACTGTTGCTTAGAAACTGGTTTGCAGGGAAGACCCCTTAACCAGTTCAAATCTTGTCTTGTTCTTTCCAAACCCCCCTTCATCTCCCTTCTTGCAGCCAGGTGATTCCTCCCTCTTGAGCCAAAGTGCTCAAGTTGCATTGTTTTTTTAATGCATGGTTCTTCTTCGAGCACTGCTCGGATACATTCAGAAATAGGTGTCTCCGTGCTGGGGTACCGGATTGGACAGAAACTTTTTGCCCTAGCCTGTCAGAAGAGGGCAGGTGGCCACTGCCCCCTACACTACCCCACTTGGACTCAGCCGAAGTACCATGACTACCCTGATCTAACTGCTGGGCATTATCATCGCAGCGCAACTCCACAATGACCCGAGGCCCTCCTAGTCCTGGTAGGTGTCTTCACATATCACTCTCCTGTCCTAGGAGCTTGCCGCGGGTTTCACGCTCAGTAATACCCCTTTACTCCCACCCTGTATTTTTTCCCACCTCCAATCACCAGGGCTCAGGAGCTGCCTAGTCCCTGATTGAGCCCATCTTCTTGGTAAGGCTTAATATTATCACTCGCATATTCACGGAGGACACTCTGGAGATTCTGTAGGTGACCTGAAAAGGCAACGTCTGACTGTACCTCATCCGGTGGCATACCCCTCTTTAGCCCCCTTGCGAGGAGCTTATCTCCCTTCCCGCCCTTCCAGCTCTTACCCGGGCTACCTCATAAGGGAGCCTCGATTCAGATGCACACTTCTGTGCGGCGATGAGCCATGCTTGACCCCATTGTGGGATGGATCTCCCTGATGGGGTGAGGTCATATAGGCCAAAACAAAGATGCCTCATAGGCCAGGGGTACCAGCTCCCATACCTACCACACTCATGAGCCCATCATTAGGCCATAACTGTGTTCTGTCCAACCCCTTGTCTGATAAGGCTGCGGCTGCCTGCCAGCTGCTATTTGGTCAAGGGCAGAAGGGGATAGAAATCCTGATACTCCGCCTGAGGAGACCTACCACAGTGCCTCCGCCTGTGCTGGCAGCCTGGCCACTTTCAGACCATGGAACATCCTACTGTGCCTATCTCCTAAAACCACTGAACCAGCCAGGCATTTAGCCTCCAAGTTGTCCCATTTCCCCACTATGGGTGCACCATACAGCCTATTGCTATCGTTATCCCAGCCACTCAGGAGAGCTAGTTTGGGGTATCTATTTAGACATCTCCGTCTCCTGTTCCCGTTTTTTTATTCCTTTCCCCTCTGCGTACACCAGTTTTCATTTATCCGATGCCTTCCAGCTTCAATCTCACTGCTGTAGGGCTTGGGGGCGGCCGTAGCCCTCTTTCAGTCCCTGGCCTGGTATATGACCTTTATGTACCTCACTCTACCGATCTCGGGGGGAGACGACCTAGCTTCCCTCCTTTGGATGCTCTGGCGCATCGCCCGAACTGACAGACCTAGAGACTTGGGCTATTTCTCCCAGAAAGGACCCTAGTAAGAAGAGCCGTCCCGTCAGCCTGAATCCCTTGGCTTCAAGGCATTGCATCTCCTCTCAAGGAGAGCGATTAGGGATGCTACCCTTGAGCACAACACCATGTTTTGTAACTTTTTGCATAAGGTGACGTCGGCCAGGCTTGTCCTCCTACACCTCTCGGTGCTAAGGCAATTTGGGCAAATTCTCCTTCTGGGTTACGTCCTGCATCCGAGCTGTTCTCCCTGGGGTGGAAGCCCATGGGCCAGTTACTTTCCCGAGGGCTGACTTGTTGGACAACTACCCTGGGTGGAGTTCTGCTGTGCTGAAGGTGGAAAAGCCAACTCCACCCGCCATCCATCAGCATGGCTAGCAATCACCTATTTCTGAATGTATCCAAGCAGCACTCGAAGAAAAACAGTGGGTTACTTACCAGTAACCATCCTTCTTCGAGATGGGCTGCTTGGATTCACTCAGACCCCTCCCCCCATCCCTGCATTGGAGTTGATGACTCTTAGGAACTGGGAAAGGGCCGGGTAGTGGTCACTTATATAGCCACAGGGTGGCGTGGGGGGCACCCTCTTCTGACAAGCTAGAGCAAAAAGTTTCCAGCCAATCCAGTGCTCCGGCACAGAGACACTTATTTCTGAATGAATCCGAGCACCCCATCTCAAAGAAGAACGGTAAGTAACCCACTGTTCTTCTGGGTGTGTGAACACAGCTCTGTTTGCCTCCCACAACTTAGCTGTGTGGAATGCATTTGGGGATGTGTTTCATACCTGTACACCATGTGTGATGTTCCAGGGCACATGCTACCGTAACTGGAATGTTGAGCATTCCAAAAACACTGTACATGATATACTTTGTGTTAGACCATGCAAGGTTCCATTGTAAGGGTGAACAGGAAATATACCCAGACCACATTACAGGGGTGTGCGGGGGAGGTGAAGGTCATGCTCATCTCAGCAAACCGGCAAATCCACATTGTTTTGGCTGGGGCAGGCTGGGGTGTTGCCTTGCCCCCAGACATGCAGCCCACCACACACACGAGACACCAACACTGTAGTAGTTACACCCATTTTGTTATGAACCATGTGAAACACATTCACAGTATGAGGTCGCTGTATACAATCAGTTGCTTGTTCTTTGGGGTTCAGACTCTACATTCTCCTCCGGGGTGCCTGGAGCCAGCTTGTCACACAAGGGCAGGTTGGTATCTCTGTTCAGCAGGTGAGAACAAGGGTTTATTCAGGCAGCAGAGGAGTCTATTATGGAGATTTCTGTCCAGGCCCCAAGACTTGGCACGGGATCCAGATTTGGTCTTGTTGTGTAGCCTAGGGTGACCTGCTGTGGCATGCTGGTTTGTGAGCATGTCATGTCCTTAACAAAACCCAAGATCTGCCACTGGCCAGCTGGGGCCCCCACTCTTGCCCAGTGGGTTCTAGCTCTCATGGCCCTCCCGAGAGGGAATCCAGACACTTAGTGCCACCCCTAAAGCACAGCATCAAAAGCCAACAGTGGATTTTAATGCCATGTTTGCTTGGCCAGCCAACCCACCGGCAGGATTCCCCACATTACAAAGCACCTGACTGGCTGCTGAACAGCTTTCCTGGAACAGGAACAGGAGGGTGTGTGGAGTCCCTGCTCTTCAGTAAAGGCCAATTATTAAATGTGTGCAGAAGTTTGGGGCTCATTTTCCTAGCTGGGGCCTGATCCTGCACTCAGCTACATCTGTGTGACCCATCAAAGCTCGCTGGTTTGTTGGTGTGTAACTGAGGACAGAGGCCCAGCTGTTCCAGCCTTTAACTGCCACTGGTCCCAATGCGAGTCGGGTGTCCAAATTCCTGTGAGGCTCTGAGCCTGGATCTGCTTTTTGGATTGGATCTGGCTCTCAGTTCCCTCAAAACTGAACTAATCCATTCCAGAACTGGTCTAATTAACTCAGTTGTCATGATCACCATTGCCAGATGGTTTTAATGTTCCAGCAGAGTCTAAAGGGCCTGGACGGGTGCTGGGTGCTGTGTAAACACAGAGAACAAAGCCAATGTGGGAGTAGAATCTACCCTGAGTTGTCTACATTAGTGCCCCAATGTGTGCTCTGGGAGCCAGCATAGGCCAACAGACAGAGCTATGTTCTACTCTCGGCTCTGCCACTGAGAGACAAGCCACTGCCCCTGTGCAATGTGGAGGATGATACTGAATTTCCTGCAATGCTATAATCCAAAGTCCATTCGCAGCCCTCCATTGGCTTTGGTGAGGGTTGGCTCAGGCCCTAGCAGAGCCCAGTGCCATGAACTGAGCAGCAGCTAGGCACCTTGAACAGGTATTTGGCTCACAAGTTTCAATCTGAGCCTACTGTGACCAGTGGTGGTGAAACAAAGCCTTCTTCTTTGAGCACTGCTCACATCATTCAGCTTTAAGTGCCTATGTGCTGCAGTGCACGATTGGCCAGAAACTTTTAGCCCTAGCCTGTCAAAGCAGGGTCGAAGGCCAATGCCCCCTCTGACTGCTCCTGTGGCTATATATAGATGGCCCCAACCCTGATCCCCCTCAGTTCCTTTTTTCCACCCTCAGCGACTGTTACAGAACAGCCTGCTCCTTGCAGCTATTGCAAGTGCCTGTCTATTCTGATCATTTTATGAGTCAGCCGTTCATGCTAGACGACCTATTCATAGACATCATTCTGCTGTGGCCCAGTGCTCTTACCAAGCCTTCACAGCCGGAGCCAAAGCACTGCTCCTGACTGCTGCCCACCACACCAGGATTCAAGCCCTGTGCGAGTTGCAGCAAGGCCTTTCTGAGGGATGATACCCATGAGAAGTACCTAAAATGCCTTTGTGAGTCTCACCAGGCAAGTCAATGCTCAATTTGTTGGTCCTTCAGACCAAGGACCTTAAAAGACAGAGAAAAGAGACATCGTGTGTTGGCCATGGAGCAAGGGTGGCAGCCTGTCCCTGCTACATCAGGGTCTTCTACAGAGCCAGCACCGTGTCCCAGGTTTGCTCCTGGGCCTTCTCATCGCTGCTCCCAGGAGGAGTGCAGGAAGCTATGTGCGGTGTCCACTTTGGTGCTGAAGCACCGACACCACTCCAGCTCTCCTTGGCTGGCTCCTCTGTGGGAACAAGGCCCAGAACACATTGTGGTGTCATCCACCCTGGCGGCCTTCGAAGCTGCAAAGGCTCTTCTGCTGTTACCCACTCCTACACCACCAAAGACCCAAAGAAAACCAGCCTTCTTCTTGGGGAAGTGGGCTTCTTTGGAACGGCACCAGTCGCCACCTGCCCTGGTGCTGCAAGCTTCTCTGCACTGTGCTGGACCAGAATCTGAAGAGGTTCCAGGATTCTCTCCTTCCCCAGAGGCCTCCACCTTCCCCGGCACCGAACAGGGCTGTAGGCTCAAGCACCCTTGTAGATGCTCCCCTTCCCCTCAGTGCCTTAGTGCCACACCGGTACCAACCACCTTGGCACTGACTATATCAAACTTTGCGGCACCGATTTCCCCGTCCCAGCACTGTAAAAGTGTCCAAGAACCAGCACCTCCTGACCAATCTGCTACTGAAGGGCCACCAGCGCCAGGCCCTCCCTGGTACCACCCTCACAGTTGGTCCCTTTCATCAGGGGTCTCTGAAGGGGTGCCCTCCTGTGGCACTGCCAGCCTGAGGGGCAGCACCCTGGGGCCAAGTTCGTTCTCTTCCCCAGATGAATCTGTAAATCCCATGCTGGGGTCATACAGGGTGGACCCCAGCGCACACTTTGACCTCCTTTGCAAGATGATGCCGTACTTTGGCTTGGTGGTCAAACCCCTCAGGGGGGACAGGGACCCCCTTTTTGACCTGGGGTTTGTGGCTTCTCCAGATATGATTGCCATGCCCCTACATGACAGCACATTTGACCTCACCAGGGCGCACTGGCAGACCTCCACCTCCATCCCACCAGTCTCCAAGATGGCCAGCCATAAGTACCAGGCTCCCTCACAGAATTTCCCCTTCTTAGTGAAGCATCCAGTGCCGAGCTCCCAGATAGTGGAGGCTGCACACAGAGGGAAGGGTCAGGGTCGTTCTGACACTTTCCCAAGCTCTAGCGAGGCTAGGAGGCTTGACCTCCTCAGAAGGAAAGCGTATTCAAATTCAGCCTTCCAACTCAGAATCACTAACCACCAAGCAATAGTTAGTAGATATACGCTAGACCTTTGGGAGTCCATGATGCGCTTCCAAGACCTCCTTCCCCAGGAATACCTGGAGGACTATGACTAGGTCATAGAGGAGGGTGCATTAGCTTCTTGTGATGCACTCATGGTGGCCTGGGATGCTTTGGACACAGCTAGCCAGGGCATCACTTGGGCTGTGGTAATGTGCTGTACAGCCTGGCTCCAAGAATCGGGCCTGTCCCAAGACCTACAGCAGGCCATACAGGATCTTCCCTTTGAGGGACACTTGCTTTTTGCCAGAGCCACTGACTCTCTCCTGCATGGCAGCAGGGACCCTAGAACGACCCTCAGAGTTCTGGGCATGCACGTGCTGCAGTGCCAAGATGACCACCCAACACTCAGTAGCCCCTCAAACACTTGGGGCAAGGGACCCGTCACAGACCCTCCCCATTCAGTAACGAGGAAGGGCAGTCCCCACAAGATTCCAGTACCCCACCACCCTCCGGGGTCCCTCTCTAGGTGGGTGAACATTCTCTAAATCAGTCGCCACCTCCCTCCACCCTGATATTCGTCCCTCCTATTTCCTTGTGGCCTTATCACAGCAGGCCTTGCACTCTCCGGACAGTGCCCAAGGATCGCTTTCACTTAAATCGCCCCCTCATAGTCAGTCTCAGGACCTCTCCCTCTCCTCTCGTATAGCAATTTTTTTTCCTTTAACACTTGTCAGATGACCCCAGAAACATCGCAGGGCTGACAAGGGGTGAGACAACTGAGAACCATGCCCACAGGCAATAGATCTGTATATGCATGGGACATTAGATCTCCGGTGGAGAGCCAGGGTGGTGGGAATGTGAGGAAGAAGCTCCTGTTACTCCTTCTTAACCCTCAATTTGCATGCCCGGGGTCACCTCTGGGATAACAGGACAACTCCCTTTCCTCAACCCCGAGCTACTCCAGGTCAAGGGGTTGGGCCAGACATACTCCGCCATGTGTTGATCCTGAGCATGAGTGTGCTGATCAGATGCTCTTATACCAAAATGGGTAAGAGAGCAGCCTCACCCCTCACTCATGAAGGGAAGAACTGCAAGATGTTGCTGTCCACCTTTAAAATCCTCTGTGTGTTAGTGCCCACCCTCTTTTCCTCTTACCCACCTCCTCCCCAGGGCCCCCACAATTCCCTGGACGTTCGGCATGTCCCCCTGAGCCCCACAGAAGGGCGATGATCCTCTTCATCCCTCTCCCTCCAGGGATGATCATCCTTCCCTATTGGTCCACCTCTTCACGGCCAAACCTAGAAAATAGTCCATGAGTTGCTGGTTAGGGGCTTAGTGCTCATTTGCCTGTTGATGAGATGGAGAAATGCTGCTGGGACAGTGATTTCCTTTGCTTATCACATATTAGCATAAGGGCCATCTATACTAGATCAAGATTGCCCTCTTTCCAGAAAGCCTATCTCCTGACGGAGTGGTAGATAACATCTTCGGCACCCACTGTGCAGATCTCTTCTCCGAAGAATCTGCAGGTTGATAGTATGTCTGTCAGCGTAAGCTTGACAACCCACCGCTTTGGCCATCCTTGCAATTGGGATGCCATTTTGAGTATAGCCGTGCTGACGGCAGGGAGAATATTAACTCTGCCCACCATCCGAGGTACGGCTAGTAGTCATCTAAAATTGAATGATGTGAGCAGCGCTCGAAGAACGGTGTGTTACTTACCAGTAACTGTCCTTCTTCGCAATGGGCTGCTCACATACATTCAGGACCCTCTCACTGGCCCAGCTACTCAGAGTTAGCAATAAGATGGGACTGAGGAGCTCAGGGTCAGGGACATCTCTATATAGCTGTGGGAGTGGCCAGAGAAGATATTAGCCTCCGATCCTGCTCTGACAGGCTAGGGCTAAAAATTTCTAGCCAATCGTGCGCTGTGGCACATAGACACCTAAAACTTGTAATGATCTTGAGGGTTCATTAAAGATGATACTACAGAATGAGTAAGGAATAGAACTTTAATCATACAGACAGGTATCCAGGTGTGTACCTGGGAGCAGCCATGTTAAATCTACTCTGGGGCACGTCTCCCAATTTACACAACAATGGCCCATGCTAGGGAGTCTCTAAATTCACAACCTTCTACAAGCATATCACTACATCTTCCCCCCTAAGGAAAAGAAGCAAACAGTTAGATACATATAAA
Organism: Podocnemis expansa; assembly: GCA_007922195.1. Classification (NCBI taxonomy): domain Eukaryota; kingdom Metazoa; phylum Chordata; order Testudines; family Podocnemididae; genus Podocnemis; species Podocnemis expansa. Next base: position 3,259,471 of record ML682098.1, read on the forward strand.
AGCTAGCTAATAATACATGCACTAACATCTAAAAACACACAACAGCTATCTAAAAAAAACATGCAGAATGACAGTCCATAAATCCAGAATCTGAACTACCTAGAGAGGAGAGGTTACTAGCACATCACTCTCAAGTGAGTCTTTACCACCCACTTCCCTTACATATCCTAGCAAGTCTCTATGAGTCTTTCTGTATGTTTGATGACTCGATTAGATCTTATCAGTACTGGTCCTTCGTTCAGGTCTGAATTCTCTTGTTCCCTGATGGTTTCATTACCATGTGTTGAAGATATTCGATCAGTAAGGGGCGGCATGCCAGAATCTACCTCAACTTCCACGGTGTTGGAACTTTCTGGAATAAGTCGTAGATCCCGTCGATTACGTCGAAATGTGTCCCCTTGATCTGTGTGGACCACGTAAGACCGCGGATGCAGCTGTTTTTTAATAGTACCTCTTTGTCCCCAGGTATTAGAAGAGTGATTCCTCAGGCACACTCTATCACCTGGGTTAAGGGATGGAAGATCACGAGCCCTTCTATCAAAATAATATTTCTGCTTCCCCTTCTGGTTTTCTTTCATCTTCCAAATGTTAGCATTGTTCTTAGATTGCAGCAATTTATCAGTAATAGGTAAGTTAGATCTGATCCTTCTTCCCATCAACAGCTGAGCTGGAGAAAAGCCATTCTCCAGGGGTGTACTTCGGTAGACCAGCAATGCTGTATACAGATCACCTCCACTTTCAAAAGTCTTTTTCATCAGGTTCTTTACTGTCTGTATAGACCTTTCCACCAGTCCGTTTGATTGGGGATAATTGGGACTGGAAGTTTCATGATGAAAATCCCAATCTAAGGCAAACTGCCTGAATTCTGCACTTGAAAGTTGTGTCCCATTGTCGCTGAAGACCTCGTCAGGAATTCCATGTCTGGAGAAAATTCCTTTCGTGCCAGTGATCACTGAATTACTATTAGTACTGTTCAGTGTGCAAATTTCTGGATATAAAGAGTAATAATCAGTGACTATTAAGTAATCCTTGGAACGCCAGGTAAATAAATCCACACCTACCTTCTCATAAGGTCTCTGTGGAACAGGATGGGGTCTCAGTGTCTCTGCCTGTTGGCGTGGCCTGTATTTCAAGCACGAAAAGCAGTTTTTTACCACATTGGTAATGTCGTGATTGATCCGCGGCCAATACATGACCTCTCGTGCTCGTTCTTTGCACTTCTCAATTCCTAAGTGACCTTCATGAATCTTCTGTAACATTTCTTTTCGGAGGCTCCGTGGTATTACAACCTTACCACCTTTGAAAATCACCCCATCTACCACAGTCAGTTCATGCCTGCAGTTCCAATAGTCTCTTATACTTAGAGAGCAACTGCTTATTATTTCAGGCCATCCTTTAATTATCACCTCTTTGAGGAGTCCCAACGATTCATCTTTCTCAGTCTCTTCTCTTATGCGTTGCAGTCTTCTGTTAGTTATGGGATTTGCACTCACAATCATATCTACATAGGCTTGTACTTCTGTTTCCAGTGTCTTCTCAGGTACCATAGTTGGTACTGCTCTCGAAAGTGCATCTGCAGTGAACATAAATTTGCCTGGTGTGTAGGTCACCAGTAAATTGTATTTCTGCAATTTGATCATCATTCTTTGAATCCTTAAGGTACAGTCATTGAGTGGTTTGTTAAATAATGCAATCAAGGGCTTGTGATCTGTTTCAACTTCCACTCTCTGTCCATAAATATACTGATTGAATCTCTCACAGGCAAACAAGATTCCTAAAAGCTCCTTCTCAATCTGTGCATATCTAGTCTCTGCATCAGTCAGTGATTTGGATGCATATGCCACAGGTTGCCAGCAATCTTCATGTTTTTGTAAAATCATGGCACCCAACTCCGACTGTGAAGCATCCGCTGAAATTTTAATGGGCTTCTCTGGAGCAAAAAATTTCAATACTGGTTCCCGTCTCAAGTCTTGTTTTAAACTTCTCCATGATTCCTCCTGTGCAGCATCCCAGCACCATTCATTTTTGTCCTGTAGGAGTTGTCTCAATGGTGCCGACTTGGCAGAAAGATTGGGTATGAATTTTCCAAGATAGTTAACCATTCCCAGGAACCGTTGGACATCTTTCTTTGACTGGGGACATGGCATCATTTCAATGGCTGAAATCTTCCTCTTATCCGGTTTTACACCTTCATCAGAAACAATGTCCCCTATAAAAGTCAGTTCTCTAACTCCTAACAGACATTTGTCCTTATTTAGTTTGAGGTTTGCGGCTCTAGTTGCATCTAACACTTGCCGAAGCCGACGATCATGCTCCTCTTTTGTAGAGCCCCAGATAATGATGTCATCCATGGAGATGTCCACACCGCTAATATGTTCATAGATCATGTGTACAGTTTTGTGATACACCTCTGGTGCTGACGCTATGCCGAAAGGTAAGCGTAAAAATCTATATCTTCCGAAAGGAGTATTAAATGTACATAATTTTGAGCTTTCCTCTGTTAATTTTAGCTGCTAAACTCCAGAGGATGCATCCAATTTACTGAAGTATTGAGCATTTGCAAACTGAGCCATAATCTCTTCTCTAGTTGGTAGTTTGAAATGTTCTCTTTGTATAGCTCTGTTGAGGTCTCTGGGATCTAAGCATATGCGTAGCTGGCCATTACTTTTTTGTACTATAACTAGGGAGCTCACCCATTCCGTTGGCTCCTCTATTTTTTGTATTACTTTCATTGCTTCCATCCTTTCAAGCTCAGCCTTGAGTTTATCACGGAGTGCAAATGGCACCTTTCTACATGGATGAATGACTGGAGGGATCTGCTTGTTTATGCAGATTGTATGTTCACCTTGCAAGCAACCCAATCCCTGAAACAGGTCCTGATATTCTTCAAGGAGTGCCTCATAGCCAGATGCAGGCCTATCTTGTAGTGAGAGCACCCTTTTTACCAGATTTAGTTTCTCACAGGCGGCCAAGCCCAAAATTGGTGTCACCTCCTGTGGCACTACAATGAAAGGCAGCCTGTACATGGTGTTCTTATGGTTAACGCTAGTGAAGCAGCGTCCCTGCACAGGTATATTTGTTCCAGAATACCCAGTTACTTTTATGTTTGTTGGTCCCAGCTTGGGTCTTATTCTCAGTCTCTCATAATCTCGTGTAGACAGAATGTTAACCTGAGCTCCTGTGTCTAGGTTCAGTGGAATGATTGTTCCATTCACTGACAGAGGCAGTATCCAGTCCCTCTCACTAGGTTTGCTTGATCCCAGTACATCTACAAAGCACTCCTCAGTCTCACTGTCAGTAACTAAATGCACTTGATTTTTGCGCCTTTGGGATCTGCAGCAGTTTGCAAAATGATTAAGTTTCCCACAGTTATGACAGAGTTTCCCATAGGCAAAACACTGTTTGGGACCATGCCGTGATCCACACTTGCCACAAGACCTTCTGGACTCAGTCTTCCTGATAGCAGAGTTTGGTTCCACATTGTGATTTGAACCACTCTGGTTACATGCTGTTTGTCTAAGGGCATGCACTGTCCCTTCTGGTGAATTCAGCTCTTTTACTTGTGTTTTTACCATTTCAGTGGCCCTACATGTTTGAAGGGTTTCATTCAAAGAGATCTCTCCCTCTCTGAGCAGTCTTTCTCTTAATCCATTGTTTGTAATGCCACAAATGAGTCTATCTTTGATCAGAGACTCTGCCAAGCCACCAAAGTTACAGCTTTTACTGAGTTTCCGTAATTCTGTAACATATTGGCCTATGGTATTATCCGGTTTTTGCATGCATGTAAAAAATCTATGCCTCTCAAAAGTCATTCATTTTTGGCAAGCAATATTCCTCAAACTTAGTCAGTATAGTGTTTAAATTCATGCTTTCACCATCTTGAAATTCAAAGTTATTATATACATCCAGTGCCTCCTCCCCAACAACATGCAAAAATATAGATGATTTCTGGTTTTCATCTTTATTCTGTGCTCCAATGGCAGACAAATACAACAGAAATTGCTGCTTAAACTTTAGCCAGTTTTCTGCAACATTACCAGACATTTGGAAAGGTGAAGGAGCCTGTAACACATCCATTGTTAGAGCTTACACTTAGTTGCTGAAGGCTTTCTTTGTTTTCAGAGATCCCTGATGTTTTGCTGTTTTCAGGTGCAAATGCAGGAATTTTCCTCCAAGTCTTTTTAGTTTCCAAACTCATTCCCCATCTTCTGACACCATGTAATGATCTTGAGGGTTCATTAAAGATGATACTATAGAATGAGTAAGGAATAGAACTTTAATCATACAGACAGGTATCCAGGTATGTACCTGGGAGCAGCCATGTTAAATCTACTCTGGGGCACGTCTCCCAATTTACACAACAATGGCCCATGCTAGGGAGTCTCTAAATTCACAACCTTCTACAAACATATCACTACAAAACTGAATGTGTGCAAGCAGCCCCTCTCGAAGAAGGACGGTTACTGGTAAGTAACCCACCAATTCCCAGTGGCTACCAAGATTCCACCGCCCCCCCCCCCCCCCAGGGCAGCCACACTGCTCGCTATGGGACACAGCTAAGAGAGCCAGATCAATCAGCTGGAATGCAGGGATGTGCCCCTGACGTGCGGAGTGGTGGTGGTCTCTACAACATGGGTTCCCACCCATTTTAAGGCTGAATGAGTAAGGAATAGAACTTTAATCATACAGACAGGTATCCAGGTGTGTACCTGGGAGCAGCCATGTTAGATATTCTCTGGGGCATGTCTCCCAAATCACACAACACTGGTCCATGCTAGGGAGTGTCTCTAAATTCACAACCTTCTACAAGCATATCACTACATCTTCCCCCCCCCCAAGGAAAACAAGTAAACACTTAGATACATATAAGAACTAGATAATAATGAATGCACTAACATCTAAGAACACATAACAGCTAGCTAAAAAACATGCAGAAGAACAGTCCATAAACCCAGGATCTGGACTACCTAGAGAGGTGAGGTTACTAGCACGTCACTCTCAAGTGAGTCTTTACCACCCACTTCCCTCACATATCCTAGCAAGTCTCTATGGCTGTGTCCACACTAGGGCTGTATTTCGAAACAACAGCCATTGTTTTGAAATAAAGCCTGGTATGTCCAAATGACGTTCTGTTATTCTGAAACGACGGGACCCTGTCATTTCGAAATAATGGCCGTTGTTTCAAAAGCGTTAAACCTAGCATGAAATCGAAATAGCTCTTGTTTCGAAAGGGCTGTTTCGATCAACACGATTAGGACGTTCTTTCGAAACAACCCTGCATGGCACCATAGGAGGAAGTCGTCCCCCCCCAGCACCCTGGCAAGGATGCTGAGGGGAGGTGCAGTGGGAGTGGCAGGGGCTGGAGCTGGCTTTGCCCACTGCTCCCCCTTGCCAGGGACAGGGGCACCCTGTGAAATTGACCAGAGGTTGCAGAGCCTGCCAGGGCAGAGATTCGCTCATATTCTCAGCTGACTCTCTGCCACATGTTTATTGGAGGGGCATATGTTGTATGCTCCAAGGGAATTTTATGGCCTTGGTCAACTGTTGCCTTCATCCATTCCCTCCCCCTAGTTGCTGCACCCCTAGGGATGGGGGAGGCAAGTTGGGTGCACCCTAACACAGTGTTCATATCCCTACTCCCAACCCCTATTAAATGGAGCTGGGGTTGGTTCCCTTCTGTGCCTAGACCTTAGAGGTCTTCCACTTCTTTTTCCCTAAGGTGGTAGTTCAATCCCTTACTCTGTAGCTCATTCGATCATTTTCGGCCTCAGGTTTCCCTGCCCCTTCACCTGTTGGTGACTACGGCTAACCACAGACCTCTGAACGGGTGCTTTTGGTATCCAATTGCTGCCCTGGGTCGCCCACGAGGAACTAGGTTTACCAGGTGGTCGTTTATTTCTCTGTACCCCTTGTGATTTGCTTCCGTGGCTGGATCAGTAAGGAGGGTTTTTTTTTTCTCCTTTTCCCTCCCCCTTCTGTTTTTGCCTCTCTGCACTTGCTAGTAGGCCAAGTTTTCCTCTGGGGCCCACATTAGCTTCCCAGTCACCAGCCTAGGGTCAGGGGACGCATCCCGTCTGCAATCCTTGATAGATGCTTACCACCAGCCTCCGATGTCTCCTATTTGAAAGCTCCTCACCAATTCTTGATTCAGTGCCTGAGCTTTTGTTTTTTTCCCATCATAAGGTGACTTTAGGCCACCTGCTGCTCCTGTTAATCACAGACAGGGAGTACTCGAGAGGCATAGGCCATTATTTTCCCCCTAGGCCAGGCCTTACTACCTACCAGCCTCCTTTTGCCTGGGGGGTGAAGTCCTGAAGGTGGAAAAGAACCCAAATCTGCCCTCCATCCATCAGCATGGCTAGCAGTTGTTATACCAAAAAGGGCACCCAGGAGAGCAGCCCCTAAGAAAAAGAAAAGACTAGCAGGATCTTATTCAGGGGGACAAGGCAATATGCCACATTTATTGTAAATAAGT
>ML682098.1:3280945-3297401 GCA_007922195.1 Podocnemis expansa
CCTGAGGGTTCCCTGGCCAGGGTGCTGAGGATCCACTGTTGTTTCGGAACACTTTGTTCCGAAACAACATGTTCACACGCCTTGTTTCGAAACAAGTGTTTCGAAACAAGTTTGTTTCGTCCCCAAATGGGGTTTAACTTGTTTCGAAACAACTGTGCGTCGTGTGAACATGTTTTTTTTTGTTTCGAAACAACGAGGTTGTTTCGAAACAAAAGTGCCGTGTGAACACAGCCTATGAGTCTACAGTGAGTTGGGAAGGGTGGTATCTGGGACTGGGGGTGCTTGCTGGGGGACGATCACATAAATGCCCAGAGAGCACACAGCTACTGCTTGGGGTCAATTACATGCCGGAGGCTGGTGTGGGCTGACTCAGAAGTGAGTGGTCACCTGGCATAGTGGAGTAAGTCAGAGTTCAGGAGTGGGGATCAGAAGTCACAGTGGCACACCAGACCAGATTCTGGGAAAGTGTTGTCAGTGCAAGTTAAGTGATCATCAAAAAGTGCTACAGTTACAGTGAACTCTCTTCTGCATCCTGCACACCAGAATCAGAGGGCTGGGACTGGCTCAAACCTCATGGGTCACAAAGGGATCCTGCCACCCCATGTCAACAAATGACCTGGTCCCCTGCTGTGCATTGTCCTCCAATTTGTCCTCCTCACCCACAACTTCCTTTCTGGGTTTGAGGCAAGTGTCCACTGACCACAGGCCTGTGGAGGTATTCATGGGTCTCTTGGTGGTGGAGGTGGGGTTGGCGCTGATAGCTACCTGCTCCTTGAGTAGCAGCAGGTCTTTGGCTCTGCACCAGGGTGACCATTTGACTCCTTAGCCTTTTGGTACCTCTGCTGAAAGCTCCTGGATTTTGTCAATGGCAGTGCATCATGTCCTGTTTGTAGCCCTTTTACACCTTTAAATGAGAAATGTGATCATACCTATAAAGTTCCTTTGACTTGAGCAGAGCTGCAACTGCATGGCCATCTCTCTCAAAATGCCTATGAGATTCAGAAGTGACTGGTGTGCTCCAACTGGGGAGCATTTTGTGCATGGAGTTTCCACAGTTAGCTGGGAAGATGAAATGTGAGTTCTCCATGCTGACCAACAGTGCCAGAACTAGGTATTTTGACACCCTGGGTGCGCTTGAAGCAAGCAGCATGGAATGCTCCCTCAGATCAAGCAGTGAAACGGAGCCACTCAATACGTGCCTGGGGCAAAGCCCCGGTCATCCTGCCCTAGTTATGGCCCTGCTGACCAAGCAGGAAGTGGAATTTCACAAAGTCCCAGGACTTTAAAGGGGGTACGGCCGGGCAGTGGAGTTCACATTGATACTCAGAGTGGTCAGGATGGGCACTGTAAGACACTTGCTGAAGGAAATTTACCACAACATAAACAAGTGTGGAGTCTACACTGATGCTTTGTTGCTAAAATTTGGTGCAAAAAGCTGTACATGTCTCATTGAGGTGGTTTTATTTTGTTGCAAAATCAGGGGAGTTGGGTCAGCAGGACGTGGGGAGGGGTCGTGATTGTGGTATGTAAACCACTACTGTTTTGATGTATTAAGTTGCCTTGGTCACAAAAATTTCTAATGTAAACTAGGCCCTAGTCTCAGAGTTGCATCCTGGCCAGCCTGGCGCCTGATCCAAAGATGTGAAGTGAAGCTCTCATTGATTTTAGTGGGGTTTGGATCAGGACCCAAAACGCTTACTATAAATATTCTACATCTCTGTAGGGTGATCCGTGTTTTCACATAAATCATTTGAATCCTGGAATACGCAGCCAACTTCAGCCTCTTAATATGAAAAGTCAGAACACGCTCTACACAAGGATCTGGAATACATAATCATTTCAGCCTGGTCTACGGACAGTTCTGGATGGCATTCTCCAAAGGAAGCACTGATGTGAAATCAGCCTGCTGAAATCTTTCCTGCATGTCTCTCTCAATCCATCAGGAGCTCAGGGGGGGCAAGACAGAATAGCCTGGTGCTGAGATGTCACATTCTGCAAACTGCTGAATAAACACAGTATTAATAATGAATAGTAATTGCGTTTAGAAACTCTCAGAGAGCAGTGCAAACAACGGCTGGGCAACTGTCAGACTGCCTAAGACCAACATTTTAACAACCAGGCTTTGTGCAGTTGGAGAGTACTTGAATTATTTCTGCCATTTCTTTCTCTTTCAGTCCATTGAAAGCCTTTGTTTAGAGCAGGGGTCTGGGAACCCCTGGGGGTCCATGGAGTTATTGCAGGGGGTCCATGAATACATCTGGCCCAAGTCACGGCTGGCCAGCAGTAGGTGGCCCAGGCCTGATCTGGCCCCAGCCACTGCTGGCCAGAGATTCATGTTGGAGAGGGCTCTAAAATTCTAAATCAGGGGTCTCAAACACACAGCCCATGGGCCACATGCAGCCCCTAAAGCTATTTCCTGCAGCTCACAATGACACTATTGTTACAAATATTTGCAATATTGTTGTATAAAAAGGTTTCAGTGGTGCGGCCCTCAGACTAACATGTTAGTCCTCATGCGGCCCTCATGGTGATATGAATTTGAGACCCCTGTTCTAAATGAATTGTATTTGCCTGCTGTGAGCAGCCTCACCTTGGATATGTCCCCACCACTTGGGATCAGGCAAGGACCAGGTCCTCTACTGCCCTTCTGCAGCACGGCTACCTGCAGTCAGTCCCTGATAACAACTGTTAACATTTGGGTGTCCACAAAAATTTTTTATGTTAAAAAGGAGTCCTCATGCTCAGAAAAGTTGGGAACGGTGGGTTACTTACCAGTAACAATCCTTCTTCGAGATGGGCTGCTCGGATTCATTCAGTATTAGATGTCTACGTGCCACAGCGAATGATTGGCGAGAACTTCTTTTAGCCTTAGCCTGTCAGGACAGGGCTGGCAGCCACCGCCCTCTGGCCATATATATGGCCCCAGCCCTGCTCATCCCCAGTTCCCATTAGTCGCTAACTCCGAGTAGCAGGGATGGCAGGAGGGGTCTGAATGAATCCGAGCAGCCCATCTTGAAGAAGGACAGTTACTGGTAAGTAACCCACCGTTACTCTTTGAGTGCTGCTCGGATACATTCAGTATTAGGTGACTGTTAGTCATACTGTGGAGGGTGGGAGGAGTTAGGACTTTATCCGCCATCAGCACAGCTACCACAAACACCACAGCACGCAAAACTGGGTGAAGAAGCAGTGAGCTGCCAGGTGAACGCCTACGGACATGCCAAGTGCAAGATCTTTGAGAGAAGGTGTGCATGAGTGTGCAGAGGGGTCATTAGTCTGTCAGGAGACTATAACTCCAACAGGGGCAGTCTCCAGTTCATTGTCAGGGAATTTGCTATATCATAATATCAAAGAACATCCTTGTCACCAGCAAGACCGTCTAGTGTAAGAGGGTTGCCCCTTCCTAGAAGAATTGACTCCTGAGAAAGGCAGTCGTGATCCAGGGCAACAGACTCCCACAACTGCAGGCGAAGAACAAGGGCGACATAATTACTGCCCTTGCCACCTCAACCCCAAAAGGGGATGGTCAATTGGATTAAAATACTAACCAAGACTGGGGTGGGGAACATATCGCCCCGTGGCCAAATGGGAGATAGGCAAGATGCCTTTCCCCATTGGCGTACCAGCAGGATATGCCATGGGTAGAATAGATAAGAGGCGCCCTAAATTGAGGCATCCCAGCTCCATATGGGAGCTAATGCAGGAAGAAGGACAATGAGGAAGGAGTGGGTGAGGACCCCTGCCCCTCCATCTGTTGACACATGGGAATAGAGGGGCTGGAAGGAGGGCCCCGGAATAATGCCTAGATGCTTGGCAGACCCATCCCTTGGGCCCAGAAGCGTCAGAGACACTCCTTCAGAGAGGTTGTCATAAAGAGAGAAATGGACTTCTCAGAATGGCCCTTCTTTAGAGGTAACCCTTGAGCAGATTATAGTAGTATAAAAGGGAACCATTAGGTACACCCATCCTAGTATCAGGAGAGAAACAAGGAGAAAAGTGATTGAATTCCCCATGTTAGGTCGTCCCTGGCCAAAGGCGGGGGGTGACCTGAGGCGGGGTGGTGTGAAACCATGGTGGGGTTCGGGGGGGGGGCTTACGCAACCTCAGAGCTGGGTGCGCATTTCTGTCCCCTGTCCCTTTACTCTACTCTCCCAGTACACGGACTCACATAGGGGGAGGTGTGCTGAATCGAGGGAAGGGGTACCCGGCCGTCTCTGTAGACGGGTCAGATCCACCTCGAGAGTCATGCCCCCAAACTCCAGAATTGGAGTGTTTGAAGCAGGGCACGTGGCTCAGGAGGGAGAGGCAGTCAACCTTCATAACATAGCTGGATGACTCCTTCTAGCGGCGGGTGCAGGTGTTGGGTCCCGGCTACAATGGGCCAACTACGAGCGATCTTGCTTAAATCCTGATGAGGAGAGAAGACAACACCTTAGGCAAGACATAATCGGATGTGGTCTATAACGCCTGTTCCAAGGGAAAGGAGTGTTACTGGTGCACCACCCCACGTTTTGGGAGGGATAAGGCTTGGACAGGTCCGGGGTGGGGGGAGGGAAGAGGGAAAGATCCCAGGAAGAGGAGAAAAGCATAAGGCAGCCCCTTCTTAGGGAAAACAAGGAAGAACCGCTGTGTCCTTTAAGGAACAAAGAGGGGCAAGAGGGGACGTTATGAAATCATCACCCATAAGGCATCAGGCTCTCCAGCCTGTTAGGGTCTGTAAGTTTCCCTGAGCCAAAGTTCTGCAGGGGAACCAGCCTGATCTGAAGACCACAGGTCCTCAAATGGCTCACTCAGGTGTACGAATACTGCTGGTGGTTAGGAGCTCTATCCCTTACTATCTCCCTTCCTTGCAATTCTAGGGAGGAGAGGGGTGGTATAGAAAGATCAGGCAGCTCCTAGATGGCTGTCTAGGCTTTTCAGGTGAAAGCAACCCTTGCCTGGTTAGAGGGAGGCACCACAGCAGAGGAGCTTCCAGTCGAGGGCTAAACTGAGGTCGGCCCATGGACAGAAGGAGCAGTGTAAAGTGGTGAAGGTCCTTGGGGAGGAGGGGTAGGAGCTGAAAAGGCAAAAGTCCCTACGGTGAGACTCGAGTATCCCTCAGGCAAAAGCCTAATACGAGTCTGAAGAGCATGGCCCCGATATTAAAGTGGGCACTGCCTGAGGAGTCAAGGCAGGAGAAGATAGAAGACAAAGGGGTATGAGCTTGCCCTCTTACCCGTCACCTGGGGATGGGGAGCATCATCCCACAATAGTTCCCACCCCCCGATCCATTGCAAGCTGACATGGATAAGGAGTGCTCTCAGGACAGTGACCTGGGAGCATGCCCTGTCAGTGTGTCCATCTGGGAAGGCGTTGCAGAAGTGTAGGCATCCTGCCCTTATCCCAGAGAGCTATAGTGGTTGTTTTTTTTTTTTTGCGGGGTCATCATGTGCCTGCTTTGTATACTTCTATGACTTCCGGATTCCCACCAAGGCTCCAAGGGTGTATGTGACTGGAATCAAGTGCATGTGAGGAGAATTCTCTGTTGGCCAGGGCTTTACTTGACCTGAAGGGTATGGGAAGGGAAGAGGGAGGCACATTGTTATCGGAGAGAAGGAAGAGGTATCTCGAGGCTGATTGTGAGGGTATGTTTAGCAAAAGTGTTTGGGGTTCCGCTCTGATGTTCAAGGGTTTGATGGAGGAAGAAATGACCCTGTTGGAGTTGATCACCTATACTGAGGAAAGGGGACCATCATCCCGTGGTTAGCAACTACAGCTCTAACAACAGAAACATTAAAGCAGGCACACACCCCTGCAACAAACCACACTGCCAAGTCTACCCACATATCTGCAGAATAGATACCATCATAGGTCCTAATCAAGCCTGCTACTCCATCAAAGGCTCATTTACCTGCTCATCTACTAATGTGATCTATGCCATCATGTGCAAGAAATTCCCCAACACCTTATACATTGAACAAACAGGACGATGCCTGTGCAAAAGGATAAGTGAACATAGAGCTGATATCAGAAATCACAAAACACAAAAAAACACTTGCTGAGCACTTCCATCTTTCTAATCACTTGATAAATTCAGCTGTTTCTCTTTGAAGTCTTGTTGTAATCAATATGCAAATTAAATTCTGTGAAAGCAGGATTGAATTGAGACTATGGGTTCTTTTCCCATTACAAAAGGTAATTTGACTTCAGGCTTTCCAGGGTTTGAACCTAACAACTGCTCTGATTTGCTGTTACTGTATGACCTGATCCTATGTTTTACACCCCCTTGCATTTATTTTCATTCCATTCTGTAAGTTCACCCATCTTTGAAGCATCTGACGAAATGGGATTTTCTACCACAAAAGCTCATGCGAAAAATAAATCTGTTAGTCTTAAAGTGCCACATGACTCCTTGGTTTTTTTTTTTTTTTTGGCTGGACTAGGACTAACACGGCTATCCCTTTGGAAATTCCTAAAGGATCGCCATTTCGGTTGAGTGTATGGGGGGGATACAACAAGGACCCCTCCCCCATGTGTTCAAGGAGTCATGGTAGACTGGGAATGTTGAGGCACCTGGGGAGTAAGCATACCCAGGGCTCTGAGGGCCAACCTATGGACACAGTTGCCATGGATCAGGGAGTCAGTGGACGGGTAAAGAGAGTGACTGTCCCTCTAAAGGGAAGTCTAATATGGCCTACTGTAAGTCCTGGGAGAGGTCAAGATCCTGAAGCCAGGCTGCTTGGCGCGTAACCACAGCCATAACAATGCCGTGGCTCGCTGTGTTCAAGGCATCAACAGCCACTGTAAAGGCATGGCGAGAGGCCAAGGCACATTCCTTGATGAAGGCATTCAAATCCTCCAAGTGTTCTTCTGGGAGGAAGCTGCTGAAGCTCTTCACAGCATCCCACAGGTCTACAGAATCTTTTAAACAAGGCCTGATGGACAGGACCCCTCAGCTGAAAAACTGAAAACTGAATAGGCTTTTTTCTTTTTTTTTTTAAACCAGGAGGTCAAACCTTCTAGGACTCCTAGAGGACCCAGGGTGAATCAGGGTGGCTCGGGCCAGCGTGTCTCAGCAATGTCAAGGACACGAGTACGAAGGGGGAGAATATAATGGTGACTGGAGAGGTTTCATACCCCAGGTCAAATAGGGGGTCCTGGTCTCCCTTGAGGGGTGTGACCCTGACGCAAGTAGGCGGTGGCCTGGTGAAGGGGTTCAAGTGTGGTAGGGTCTTCTCTGTAAGACCCTGGCCTGTTCATGGCTATAGTTGGGAGAAGGGACAATCCTGGTACTGGGGTGCCCTCACAAGGGCCATGGCACCAAGTAGGGATTCCCCTTCCGGGCCCTCAGTAGGAGGTAGCCAGTTTTGAGTGCAGTCTCAGGAATAACCCAGTGGCGCGGACCCTTCAGTAAGGGGCTAGGCCTGAGGAATGCGCTCTCAGATCTCTTACAGCGCCGAGGTAAGGGTGTCGGCGCCATAGGGGTTGGAGCCCATAGTTTTGCAGTGGTGCTGGCCCAGGTAATGAGTGGCTCCCCCTGGTGCTGGGTAAAGTGGAGGGAGGATGGAAGACGGACTTAACATTTGTTATGGCAGCCTGCAGCATATTCAGGAGCCAAAGGGCCTCTGCCACTTCAAAGGCCTCCAGTGTGGGTGGCACCATGACAGGCTCTAGGCGCTCACCCCAGAGGGGAGGGCCAGACATGGTACCGGCACTTCAGTGGCAGATTTGGCCCTGAGTGCGCTTACCTGAGCTCTGCTGGGGAGCGGCATCGAGAGAGTCTTGCTGCCAACTGGCAAGTGGAACTGCTGCCAACTTAGAGGCCGATCATGGCTTTCATTCATAGCAGTAGAGTAGTGCTGACGGGGTTCAAGTGCCCACTGAGCCCACAGTGCTGAGTTAGAGGCTGATTGTAGCTTTTATTTGTAGCCGGAGAGCAGTGCCAAGAGGGCTCTGGTGACAACCAAGCACACGGTGCAGGGTTAGAGGCTGATCGCGGCTGTATTCATAGCCGGAGAGTGGTGCTGAGAGGGCTCCCGTGCCGACCAAGCACGCGGTGCCAGATTAGAGGCCAATCACAGCTTTCATTCATAGCCGCTGTGCGGTGCCAAGAGGGCTATGTGCTGCAGTGCATGGTAGCTCGGAAAGTCTTCAGCCCTAGCCCCGGCGTCAGCAGCAGGGCCTGTTCCTACGCATGTTATGCAGCCTTCACTCCCTGTCTTCCTGAGTCCTTCATTTAAAAGACCTGCAAATAGAGCATAATACACCCGGTGAAGCTCACACAAGCATTAAGAAACCTCCCATGGGGTTGTCCCTTGTGTTCAGGTTTCTGTTGGAAGGATGCGGTAGAAGCACTGGTGAAGTCCGCAAACAGATCTTCCAGTGAAAAATATTGTACATGTAAAACAGAGCAAAGAGACAGGCCCTTGCATAAAGTAAGACTAGGCTGTTCCGTAACCATCACTGAGGGTGGAAAGAAAGGAACTGGTGAGGACCAGGGCTGGGGCCATATATATGGCCAGGGGGCAGTGGCTGCCAGCCCTGTCCTGACAGGCTAGGGCTAAAAGAAGTTCTGGCCAACCATGTGCTGTGGCACGTAGACACCTAATAATGAATGTATCCAAGCAGTGCTTGAAGAAGAACCACTGGTTTAGAGGTAAACATTTCCCAGCATTGTAGAGTGAGCCCAAGGGTGAAAATGGCTACCAAGAAAAAAGAGTGAAAGTAGCTGGCTTGGTTTCCCAGACTGAACCCAAAGGCCTGGAGTAGCAAACACCCAACAATAGTGATGGAGAGGAAAGGGCTGAGCTGATGTTTTTCATGGTTAATAATTGAAGGTTTTGTTAATAAAACACAGAGATATATTTATAACAGACCATTGTAAACCTGATGGTGTCTCTTGAAAGTAGAACTACCAGAAAGGAATCCTTTAATCTGTTCTCCAGTGGAGTGTGATGTTCTTCAGGAGCATTAATGAACTGAGCTTCACTGCCAGGTTGTGAGGATCAGCAGCTCTGTGTCACAAGGGGGAACTGAAATGCACAAAGGACCAGTTATTTGTGCTCTTGTCTTCCAGTGAAATGAATGGGAGCAAGCAGCCTGAATGCCTTTGGAGATCTGGCCAGAGAGGGTAAGGCCAACGTCTCCCAAGCTGGGGTCCGCATGTTAGCCATCTAAGAACAGCAGTCTGCTTGCTGAGGGCGATCAGTGACTGCAGACCTCACTAAGGCTCTGGGAGCTGTCAGTGTGCTGTTATTGGGGGCTGAGCTCAGGCGTGCTCCAGGGGCTGACTGGAATAGGACATGTGGGCCCAGCCAGGCCTCAAAGCAAGAGCCCCCCTCCAGACAGAGAGCAAGGGGGAGGGGAGCATCTCAAAGCATTCTAGGGGCTTCTGTGACAGTGAGGGGAAGTGCCAGAAAAATCCACCCAGATTGCTTGGAAAGTCTCCCTATGATATACCCGCCCTCCGGCCCTGCTCCCAAATTCTGCTTCTCTGGGGGGCAAGGGAGGGCGGGCCTGGCCGGTGGCTGAACCCGCCCTGAGACCAGCAGAGGAAACCCTGCCCCTGCGGCACTGGGGGGGGTGTGTGTGAGAAAATCGCACCGGGCGGGGGCCGGGGAATCCCGCAGCCGGGGGACACCGCCGGGAGGAGGCGGGGGCGGAGCGGAGCCGGGGAGCCGCCGGTACCGGCCAGGCGCTGCCTCTTTAAGTCGGGCGGAGGCTGCTGCCCGCTGGGGGTGATGCGGAGCCGGCGCAGCCCGGCAGGTAGGCGGGAGCCGGGCTGGATCCTTGCCGGGCCGGCGCGGGATGGAGCCGGCCGCAGTGTCGCCGCCCCGGGCTGGGGCTGGGCACGGAGCGGGCGCGGCGGCAGGAGGCGGAGGTAGGACGGGCGCCGGGAGCCGGCCGCGGGGCGCGGACCGGGACAGGGGCGCACCGGGCTCGGAGCGGGACGGGGCTCGGCCGTGAGACCCGCCTGCGCTGTGCCCGGGCCCGCTGCCCGGCGGCTGGAGCCGGCAGGTGAGCGGGCGTGCGCCCCGGGCAGGGCGATGGGCTCGTCTGTGGCCGGCAGCTCCCCTGCCCCCAGCTCGGTCCTGGCTCCGGGGCCCCGCTGTGCACAGCAGGATGCGGGATGCCGGTTTCTGGCCCGGCCCGGCTGTGTCTGGCCGGGGCAGCGGGCCTGGCGCGGCCCAGCAGGTGCCCGGGCCGGCTGCGCTGTCTCAGGTGGCTGAGCGGCCCGGGCAGGCCTGGCCAGAGCGGCAGGGTCGGTCTCTGCTGATGGGAGCCGGCTCCTGCAGGTCTCTGCACTCTTCCCCTCACGGGCTGCAAGGGCTGGTGACACCCAGAGACCTCGCTGCATCCTCCTTGCGGGATGCCCAGTGCCAGGCAAGGCCGTGGGGCACTGCAGTGATTGGGGGGCTAGGAGTGGGTTGGAGAGGGTCTAACAGGAGCCATTCACAGGCACCCTGCTGTCCCTTCGCTGCCTCCACCACCACCCATGGATCTGACTCTCAGCTCTCCTGCTGCCTTTTGGGGGCCTGGGCCCTGCCTGCGCTTGGAGGGAGCAGTTTGCCTCCCATCTCTTGGGTCTGTTCCCTCTCCCCATCTGGGAGGGATCCAGCATCCTCTAGTCGCTCTTGCCCTACAGCTGCCTGCCTGCCACACTCTCTTTTGGGCACGCAGGCTCAGCTGCCTCTTCCTCAGACCCTGGGCTGGAGGGGCTCAGGGATGAGCATCTTCCCAGTGCAGAACAGGAAGATGGGGCCTGGCCTGTTGGGAACTGCTGAGTCAGCACTGGAGGGCCCTTGCCCAGACCTGTGTCCACCCGTGTCTGTGTCCCCTTAGGCCCACCACTGGCCCCAATGCTCTCTGCCCTGGGACAACACCCTGGAGCCAGCTTCACAGGCTGCCTCATGTCCCTGAAGCAAGGACTGCTCCTCCTGGGCAGGAGACGCCCCCAGCTCCTCCCTGTGTGGGAGTCAGTCATGCAAAGTATACAACAACCACCCCAGAGCCAGCCCAGCAGGAAAGCAGGAGTGAGAAGATGAGGCCAGCAGGGAAACTGAGTCACCTGCGTTTTTAGACGAACAGAAAAAAATTCACCCAGTGCAGCTGTCAGTGTGAGTCCCAGAGGATGGGGGAGATGGTGTTGGTGTTAGTCGGGTGTGGGGAAGATGCCTGAGGGGGGGAGTGTGCGCGTGCATGCGTGTGTGTGTGTGTGTGTGTGAGAGAGAGAGAGAGAGAGAGAGCATGCGTGTGTGTGTGTCATTTGGTGTGTGGGTGGGTGAGTGCTCAGAGCGCGTGTCCCAGCGTGGGAGAGAACTGGGGTGTGGGGTGGAGAGCACAGGGAGGGGGTGGGGTGAGTGACTGGGGGGGGATGGGGTGTGGGGGGCTGTATGGGGAAGAGGTGTGGGTGGTGGGTTGTGGCCATGAGTGTGTGGGAGGTGGGTTGTGTGGAAGTGGGGGCTCTGGGGGGAATGTGGGGGATGGGGTGTGGAGGTGGGTTGCTCTGAGGGCAGTGGGGGTGTGTAGACATGGGCATGTGGAGGTGAGTGCAGGGAGGAGATGTAAGGGGCCTAGACATGTAATTCATTGGTGGGGGATGGAGACTACATCCCTCTGCCTGTTTGTACTAGGCGTGAAGCTGAGGTAATGGGGTTCATGTTGCATCAGACGGGGGGGGGGGCTGGGGTAATGGGGTTCATGCTGGGTCGGACAGGGAGTGGCTCCTGAGGCCAGGTAATGGGACTTTGGGTTGAAGACATAGTAGCTCCTGTGGAGGCCGGGAGCTGAGGTGTTGCTCCCCCCTTTGACTCTGGGGAACGTGCTGCCGTGAGGTTTCAGAGCCCTGCTGGAATAGGGAGGTATCAGGTATAGGGAGGCCGGTGCAGGTCATCAGGAACTGAGCAGTGAGCGTTTTCATGGCATGGCCTCAGGACTGCCCCCAGCCCCCAGGGGTCAGGCAGAGTAGAGTCTGGCAGGGGCTGGCTACACTGTGGCTTGATGACGGCCAGCAGTAGGAGGTGGTGGCTGTGTTGAGGGCTGCATGGCCAAGGGCCAGTTCTGGTGGCTGCAGGGCTGGGAGCCCATGTTGAAGGGCCCTTTGCAATGAGCTCTTGTTCCCCAGGCAGGAGGGGCAGGGCTCTGCCTGCCCAGTGAGGCCAGCCTGGGTCTGTGGGCTCCTGGCCTGCCAGCCCTGCCCAGCACTCAGGAGCATGGTGAGCCAAGTCTGGGTGAGCCTGGGTGGCGTGAGGATGTTCTGGGTCTCAGCTGTGCCCAGAAAGGTGATTCTCTTGAATAACCCTGGCTGGGGTGTGTAGGAGCCTGGAGTCTGTGGGCTCAGTCCTCTCCAAGAGTCTGTGGGGCCAGTCCTCCATTCCTTCATCCCTTTATGCTGCTCCAGGGTGGCAGAGGGGAGCAGAAATACCTTGGAAACCATCCCTCTTGTGTCAGAGCTGCTAGGCTGGCACCATGCCCTGGTGTAGGGCTGAGGCTTGAATGTGGAAGGACATGGCCTGAGCCTGCTGTATGCCTGCAGTTCTCAGCTATCGGGGTTGTGAGAGCTTGTACCAGAAGCTGGACAGGCAGGCACAACACTGGCCTCTCTTCAGCTCACCCTGCCCCGGTGCCAAGCCCTGCTCAGGCAGCATGTGCTGCATACAGACAGGCTGCCCTTGGAGGAGATAGGAGCCAAATGCTGCTTGGCCTCAGCATCCCTATGGGGCAGAGGTCACAGGGTTCATTTTTAAGAGCTGCTCAGCAGAAGCTGGCGTGGCTGGGAAAGGAGCTCATCAGTGCCAGCTCAGGCTCTGCAAAGGAGGAGGAGATGAAACCTGCCTGTGACCTCTGGGGTCCTGGGCCCTGCCCAAAGGTGCCAGCCCCTCCCACTGTACTCGTGGCTCTCCTCTTCCATGGCAGTGTGGTCCTGGCCGCTGGTGCCCTCTCTGGGGGCAGTCTTCGTGGATTGATGGAAGCTGAGATCTGATGCCCATGAACTTGAAGGGGCAGGAGAGGGGATGAAATTGGGCTCTGAAATTTGCGGTTTTGGGCCCTTTGCAGAGGATGAGTCTGGGAGTGGTGGAAGGAGCCTCAGACTGGCTGTCCAGCCTAGCCCCAACAGGGCAGGAAACAGCAGGATCCTTGCTGTATCCCTGCTCCATATAGTTCCCTGTCCATCTGTGTGAATGCACACCTGCCCACCCATACACACCTACCCATGTGTGCATCCACCTTCACATGTGCACCCACCCACACATGCATGCAGGGGGTAGATGCCCCAGTACTCTGTGGAATTTCCTGCCCCTCCGCTTATTGCTATTCCTTGCACCTGCCTGGCCCCAAAGAGTGGGCATGGGGGACAGGGGAGGTCTGGGTGTCTGCTGGGGCAGTTAGTGCATTAAAGAGGGGGAGGTCTGTGCATGCATATGTTTGTGTGCCAGTAGTGATGCGCATGTGTGTAATCATGTCCAGGTTAGGATGGGAGCACTTGTCTGTATGTACTGAGGGGGGAGGGTGCAGCTCTGTGTGTATTCTTGTGTGTGCATTTAAACTGTGTGCAGGGGAAGGGACTGATAGGCACTTTTGTGTGTGCAGATATTCAGCAGGATGGACCTGCTTTGCACTGCCCCCAAGGAGCAGGCAGAGACTGTAGCTGGGGACCTGGGTGCCATGGCAGGGCCTGTGACAAATCATTCCTGACAATCTGTGGCAGTCTGGCCTCAGCTGTGTAGTGGCATCAATGACACAGGACAGCAGTTGGAGTTGCCACTTGGGAGGAGGGGATGGCACCTGGGCTGAGTGGCATCAGCTCAGCTTAGGGGCTGTGTTGTCCTGGGGCTATACCCAATAGGAATCATGCTCTGCCAGCAGGCCAAGGCAGGGGGCACATACTGGGCCCCTGGGTGGTAGCAGGTACTGCTGGGGACAGGGCTACATGGCTACACTGAGCTGGCTGGCCCCACCGTGCCAAGGACAGAGGAGTCTCCCAGCAGCTGTCTGCAGTGATGGGGGTAGGAAGCCTGGGTGGGATGGGATTGTGCCCATGGGAGACTGGTGCTGTGAGGACAGGGGTAAACAGAGAAATGCAGGCAGAGATCTGTGCTCTGGGGATGGTACAAATGGGGGAGCAGGGAGGGGCTGTGGGGGCACTGAGGGGCCTTGTGGAGTGGTGGGGGGCAATGTACTCCAATGAATGGCAACCCATTAAATCTAGCTGTAGAGCTTTGACAGTGCTGGGTTTCCCAGAATAGCTGGCTTGTAGTCTCTGGTGGAAACTGAAGGGGGGTCCCCAGGTTTCCCCATGTTCCAGCCCTCTTCCCCAGGCACCAGGCCAGGATCCTCCAATATCCAACAGGGAGCGCCAGGAGAGGATGAGGCCCCCTCCCACTCTCGAGACCCTACTGCTGCTGCTCCTTGCTCAGCCAGAGGATTGGTGATGCCCCACAGAGGCAGGAACATCCACTTGCCTGGAATGTCCTGGGTTTGTGCAGTGGGGTTGGGTGTCCCTGAGGATTATGTTGATCCACTCTGTACTGGTTCCAACTGGATGCCTGCCAGGGACTGAATGGTGCAGGCACAGGGGCATTTAATGTCTGGGGGTCCCAGGCTGCCCACCACTGCCCAGAATGCAGTGCAAGTGCAGCTCTGTAAATGTACCAGACTCAGGCCAGGGCTGCAGGCCCCTGAACTCGTTTAAATTCAGGGTCTTAGTCATTCCCAGCTGCTTCCCCTTTGTGGGATGTACCCCCTTCCCCCATGTGTACCTCAGGACCTAGCATGGGGCAGTGGAAGCAGGTCCCAGAAAGGACTTCATAAGGGGTGGGGAAGCAGGAGGTCTCCCTGGAAGCAGGTGGCACCTCCTCTCCTTCTGCTTAACCTTTTCCCCTTGTCCCCATGGCTGTGAAGCCTACCTCCTGCCATCCCCTTCCCATTCACTGATATGGCAGCCATCTCTTCCCCCCACCCATGGACCCACTGAGGGGATGTCAGACCCTGCCCTCCTTCTTGCCAGCTGGCAAATCCCCTCAACACCCCCAGTGACAAGATCCCCCAGCTGCCAACTCCTTTCCATGAATCCCCAATGTGCACCCCATCTGCTGCCCACACAACCCTGTAATGAGCCTTTGAACTGCTGGAGGCCAGGCAAGTCAGCGTATGAATAAACTGGTCATATAAGGTCCTTGGGTGGCCCATTGTCTGGGCCCTGCTCACGGTCCGGGGTTAGGCCTCCTGGCTCGAGCCTGAGACATGGTTCTGCCTTCCACAACTTTGGCCCTGCTCCTTTCTGAGTTACAACAGGTAATCACTTGGGTTGGCAGGAGGCAGAAGGATCTAGCTCTGGCCAGTGTCTGGTGAGACCCAGAAAGCCGTGTTTGTATCTGCTACTCCACTAGGAACTAGAGCCCAGGGTGCATTGGCCTTTTACAACGTGATGCATTGGTCACTTCTCTGCTCTTTTTGGACTGGTCAAATGCCCACCTCAGCACACCCCCTTCAAACTGCCAGCACTGCTCTCCCATAATGCTCACCCCTGCCTTTTCCTGGCCACCCATCCCACTGTACTGTTAGCCCATTCAGTCTAGGGTTGTTAGATGTCAGGCAAAAGGAGGAAATGTCCTCCTTTATACCTTCACAACCTCTGCCTAGCAGGAATTTTAAAAATACATGATTGTGTCTGGCTTTTACTTACAGGGGTTAAAGTATGCTGGAATGCCCTGGAACGCCCTATTTTTATGGAGAGAAGTGTTCCAGGGCCCCCTAAAACAGAAGAATGTTACATTAATACTACATTTTCTCCATGTGTCCTCCAACATCCTCATTTTCATACTTCTCTGTCCTCCTTACCATGCTTTGGTATCTGGTAACCCTACCCCTAACGTTAGCCCTACCGTGCCCCCCAGCCAAACCCCCGTAATGTTAGCCCTTCCCCTGCCTAACCAACCCCCCATAATGTTAGCCCTTCACTGCTCCCAGCAAGCCGACCTCTGGTAACTCCAACCCTCCTGCCCTGAGCAGTGCAGGGGTAGTGGCAAGGGGAGGGGCTGTGCTGGTTGCCAAGGAGGAGCCAACAGCCGTGCTAGAGGAGCTGGGTGGCTTCTGGGGCCCCTGTGGTAAAGCCCTTCCTGGAGTAATTAATCCTGGCTTAGTGCTGAAGCAGGAAGCTGGGAAGATGGTGGGCTTGGGTCAGAGTCAAGGAGAAGTTGGGGCTTGTGTTGGGATGCTGGGTTGGGGGTGGGGCCATGGAGTGCTGGGGGGGATAGTCTGGAAGCTCATGTTATGGGATGCAGCTGCCCATCACCCCGTGTGCTACCTCTTGTCCTTGTATCCCCTGACCCCCAGCTTCCATTGTCCCTAGAGCAGCTGTGCAATCTCACCATACGGCATCTTGTGTCTGAACCAAGCCCTGCTCTGCAGTGCTGCCATGCCAGCCCCAGACCTTTGCTGCCAGGCTGTGCCTCTGGGCTTGCTACAAAGGGGCAGG
>ML682098.1:3297411-3389793 GCA_007922195.1 Podocnemis expansa
TAGGAAAGAATGTTTCCTGGTTCTTGGCCTAGTTGACAGGAGGAAGGAAACTGAGGGAGCTTTGGGCACATCTTGCCCCCTCCCTGTCTGTGAAATGGGTTAGAGAGGAACCTGCCCCTTTGACAGGCTGCAAGGTGGGTGCAGAGTGCCGCAGCTGGTAGAGCAAAAAAAAGCAAGGAGTCTTGTGGCACTTAAAGACTAACAGATTTATTTATCGCATGAGCTTTTGTGGGAGAAAATCCCACTTTGTCAGGCTCTTTGAAGATCTTTGAACCCAGATGGTAGGGGACCATAAAGCCATTGGCATACCCTCAGCAGAGCTCTTGCCAGCCTCAGGACCACTCAAGCCCACAGGCCAGAGCAGGGAAAGTCCCCTGCTGGCCTCTGTCACATGAGAGCTCTGTGAGCCCCCATCCCCAGTACCAGGGCACAGCTGGGTGGCTTCTGGGCACAGCTGAGCCCGTCGCTTGTTGCTGTGGGGCTGGGCAGGCTGGGGATGGGTCAGGGAGCCGGCCAGGCCCAGCCTGCTGTCCAGGCAGACTGATGGGAGCTTTTTCCAAGGGCCTGGTGCCCTGAGCCAGCAGATGCTAGGCCAGCACGCAGGCCCCAAACCAAGGCCTAGCTCAGCAGGGTGGATAGTTTGATCTCTCAGGCCTGCTCCTTTGGGCAGTGGCATGAGCTGGGCGTGTGTGGGGGGCCAGCCTCTGGTTCTGCCCAGACTGTCCCTGGGATGTAGGGAGTGCAGAGTCCCCCACCCAGCAATCTGGCACCTGTGATGCGACACAGCCTTCCCTTACAACACCCCCGCCTGCCTCCCACGCTCCCAGCATGCACTGCTTCTCAAGGGAGCCAAACAGCACAGCGAAACCATGGCAACGGGGTGCTTCAGCAGGGATGCCAGCACCATGAGCTCAGCGCCACCCCCCCCCCAAGGAGCTGCCAATCAGTGGCCTTCACCAGGCTCTGCTCAACCCCCTGCCAGGGGAGCTCAGGGCTGCAGGGCTTCAGAACATCAAAGCAGAGGTGCTCCTGGGGAATTGCTCTTAACTCCATCCAATGTTGGCTGAGCAAGTGGGCTGATTTCCAGGGGCTGTTGGCACACACATGCAGGTGGGGGGCAGGGACTGAGTGGGTGCTCACTGCCTTTGAGATGAAAAGCAGGGCCATACTCTCTAGGTGCTGTGTGAAGTCTCCCCTGCTGCACTGCGAGTTTGCCACTGCCTAGTTCTCAAAGTACGCAGGGCTCGCTTTGTTCACACTTGGCTAAGACGCTGCCAGGAACAGTCCCGGTATTCTGTAGGTGTCATTCTTCCTGCCAGGGAGAGCAGTGCTGCCTTCCAGAAGATCAAGGATGCACTCCCTAGAATTGGTGTGGCACTTCTCCCAGCAGCCTCCCCAACTCCAGCTCTGTTAGATTTCTCTGCAGGAAGTTTCTGTGCAATTCTGGCTGATTAGTGTACACCTGTCAAACCACTTCTCTGTTCTGCCTCAGAGGGGGCTGCCTGGTGGAACATCTGATCAAATCAAAATCAAATCAAATCATAGGGCTGATGGTGTAGAAGAGTTTGCAGAACACTCTGGGAGCTGCTGGAAAAGGTGTTGTCAATGGCGCTGTTTTCCCCAGCCGTGTCACTACAGGAAATATCTAGCATAGATGTGGCAGGAAGGGCAAAGGGATGCAAGCAGCAGATCTGGAGCCAGTCACAGGCTGAAGATGGGGAAAGAGGCCAGTAGCTTAATCCGCTACACAAGAACCTGGGCTTTCCAGCACCAAAGATGCAAGTGCCTGCCCTACTGCTGCTGGGAAAATTCCTCTGAGTGTGAGCAATAGTGGGCTGTTATCCTCTAAGGTTAAGCCAGTGGTTTTCAAATCATGGATCAGGACCCAGTACTGGGTTGCAGCATCCCTGCTGATGCTGCCAAAAGATTGGAGTGCATTGCTGAAAGATATAATTATTAGGTCCGGGGTGTAAATCAGGGGTCAGCAACCCCTGGCACCCATGCCAAAAATGGTATGGGGGCCAAGCCTGAGCGGCACACGGCACCACTTAGGCTTCACGGCTGGCCCTGCTCCCCCAGTGCTGCGCAGCTGGGTGGAATGAGCCATTTGCTGCGGCTCCAGGCCCCCACTAGCCATGCTTTTCCCCTGGGGAGCGCAGCCAGCAGAAGATGCGATGTGCGGCAACCAGCCCCCTGCTGACCCTGCCCCCTTTGGGGCGGGGCTGGAGAGGAGCAGGGCTGGTCAGCGCCCCCCTGCTTCTAGCTTTGAACACAGAGCCGGAAGCCGCCCACCAGTGGGAGAGGTGGCCCCAGCCAGAACCCGGAGGCCACCCACTGGTGAGGGTGGGAGTTGGTCCCAGCCCCGAACTGGAGGGCTGGTCCTGCCAACTTTGGCCCTGCCCCTTTTGGCCCTACCTCCAGCACCCACTGAGGGTGCAGCAGGCAGGGGAGGCATGGGGGTTGGCAAAGGTTGCCAAGCTCTGGTGTAAATGTTTTTTCTCTACTGGTCCCAAGAAAAAAAGTTTGAAAACCATTGCTCTAAGCTGGCTGTGGCCCCTAGAGGGAGACTTGCTCTTGCCACTTACCCTAGCTAGGGTTCTGACTGGAATGCTTAGTCCTTTCTCCCCAGGCTGAATGGGGCTGGTGCTGGGCTCATCAGGGAGGCACTCTGAAGGCCCAGTGTGTGGCCCCCAAAGGTTGAGCTGTCATATTCTGGGTTCATTTTGATGTGTTTTATTTTGCATTCCCAGAGTGGATGCCAGCATGGAACTGACACAGCAGCCTGGTCCAGCTTTGCACATCCTGATGCACACTACTGCCACCAGACCAGGTAGGACCTGTTCAACTACAGACAACAAAATTGCTGCAGACTCACTTCCTGCCCCAGAAACTTCTCCGTCGCAGGTCCGTTCATTTCCTTTAGTCCCACCAACACCAGTAACAATGGGGAGGGCAGTACTGACCCTAGGAATCAAACCTTGACTTAGCTTCAGATCAAATAAGTTCTCTGGAGTCTAATGCAAGCTGTTTACCCTCCAGCCCCCCACTGCCCATGTGTTACAGAGCATGGCCATCTCCCCACAGCACTAATACCAGCAATGGCGTCGAACCCCAGCCCTTCAGCAGCCAAAGCACTGGCCTCTGACCCTTAGGGTGAGTGACAACTGATTCTAAGGAGCTGGCGGTAGTTGCCTGAACCAGTCACTACAGCCAGATGTGCTTACATCATACCAGAGCACAGTACATATGGCACTGCTCCCTGGAGGGAGCAGAACTCTTTGGTGGATTAGGGACCCAAGCTGATTTCTTAGAAGCCCCCTGCATCCTCAGGGACAGGATTTTAGACACAATTGCCTGTGCATAACACACAGTGGGTGTGCCATGCCACCCCTGCACCTGGCAACGGCTGAGCCACATTTGTGCCTTGCCAGCCAATGTCTGCACATGCTGATATGCTGCTGTTCACACAGGCTTCTAACTGCATATGCAAACTACACAGCTGGGCATGCAAAGCAGGTCACTTCCTAAGCAAAATCTGCACTGGGGCACCCCTATTTTGCATATATATTCCCCATTCAGGCACCTGGGTCTGAAAATCTGACCCCGGCATGTGTGGATAGGGATTCCCATGATTCCCTGTGGTAGGGGAGAACACTGGCACCCTGTGGTCTCCCTGCCAAAAACTTTGTGGAAATTAAACCCAACGAACGAGTAGGAAGCTCTCACCCTGCCTGTTCCAGGGACCTGCTCTGATATGGGAAGTGTCTGATGCATGCATGTGTGATTTGGGACACTTCTCTACCAGGTTGGGTACAGTCTGCCCTGCAGGGGCCATTTGTAAGCCCTGTAGGTGACTATGGGGGAGGTAGAACAGGGTTTCCCTGTCTGGAAAGCTGCTTTTTGATCAAGTTCCTGTGGTTCACTCTGGTACTCTAGCTTCCAGGTGAATGCAATCTGTGGTGCTTAGTACTACCAGCTAGATCTCTAAGGCTAGACTGAATGGGCAGGATCATTGGCTGCACCACTGGCTGTGCATCTGAATCAGCTAGCCCAACTCTGACAGGCCCTGGAGAGCTTAAAGCATTGGGGTTGTGACCTGTGTCCCCCAGAACCAACAAGTGTCGGATGTTGCATCACTGCAGGTCCTATGTTGCCAGTCATGCATTGTGTGGTCACTTTTCCCATGGCACCAATGAGGTCTGTACAGATCTGGATGGAGACTGGCTCCCAAGAAATGCTGTGCGGAATTTGCCCTTTTCCTTTGGCAAGTGGATCTGATGACTTGCCAGTATTCACTGGTACTGTGCTAGTGTTATCCAACTCGCATGTTGCTGTGGTGGCTCTCTGATGGGATGACTAAGCCTTGCAAAACAGGAGAATAATGCATTGCTGCTCTTGTACATGAATGGCTCAGAATGTGCTTGGTGCTGCATAGGCACAAGATCCACTCCTTGCTGCCATTGCCCAGAGCTCCTGGGTGCAAGGGTGGCCCGGCTTTGACTCAGATGCGTGGAAATCAGGAGTAATTCCACTGTGCTCCGTACAGCTCTGTGATGCAAGCAACAGGGGGACTGAACTCAGGGGAGACTGGCAATAGTCAGGGGGGAGCTACCAGGACACAACCTCTCTGTTTCCATGATTTGCTTTGCTGTGGAGGTCTTATCACCTTCCTCCTGGTAGGCATGGGGAAGGAACAGCACTAATAAATCATTCCAGCTGCATCATGGATGTCATGGAACCATGCTGCATTGTGGGAGGTGTAGTCCAGCCAAGAAGTTCAGCTGCAGAGAAGGATGGGGGCATGAGGCACTGCGACACCTCAGACAGACACAGATTAATGTCAAACTAAGCTGAAACAAAGTTGGGAAAAATTGTTGATACTTCGGCTCTGTTATAGCTGATTTGGCATGAAACAAATGTGGGAATTTTGGAGTTCCCTGCAGAATGGAAAGTCGATTTTTAACCTCTCTTTAAATACTGAACCAGGCATGCTCATGGGCTCCCCAGTCTGTTCCTAGCCTCTGACACTGCATCCCCTCAGTCACAAGAAGAGCAGGCACCCTACAGGGACAGCCTCCCTCTAACATTCCTTCAAATACACTTCATTTTCAGGCTGTGGCCATGTGGAATCCCCATTCTACTGCATTCAGCCAGCTCCAGTTCTTATCCCAGCATGGGCACTTTTGCATCCGTGAGACCCACCCCTGAGCATTTCAGAACCACGAGTCAGGACCCCAGAATCAGGAGACTGGCTAAAAATCCAGAGTTTTTTTAAATAAGCAGAACTTGGTCCTGTGTGTTTGTGTCCAGGATTTTGTGCATTTAGAGTCATGTTTTGCAGCTCTCCCTGCAGTCTGACAGGCAAGAAACTAGCTACCCTCTGAAACTGAGACCCTCCCTAAACCCTTGGCTCCAGGCACTGTAAGAAAAACATCCCGTATCATGAGACTAGTGATCAGACCACAAGAGCATTGACATCACTGTGCTCCCCCTTGAGCTCCTGTCTTGAGAGGTCTCCTCCAGATTCTGTGAGACTCAGGGCTCCTTCTCTCTTCTGTTGCAGGGCTGGCTGGCTTCCCTTGAAAAGATCTGAAGAGAAGCTGGACAAAGACGAGCTAGTTTAAGATGACACGAACCGACCCACCTGACATACTGGTGTCTACGGTATATCAAGACCTAGAGGTGAAGTGCCCAGCATCTGGGGAGTCCATTGTCTGCCAGCCACTGACACAATGTGATGCCTTCATGTCTGCGTCTCTGTCACGAGATCCGCAGCCCTTCAACAAGCGCCACTGTAGGAGCTTTGACTTTCTCGAGTCGCTCGATGAGCAGCTGACTCCTGCTCCTGCTATGGAGGGCCCCTGCCGGCGCCCAGGCATGCCTGAGCCTTCCTCAGGCTCTGGGGGAAGGAAGGTGCCTCCCAGGTCAGACATTCACAACACCAGACCTCACCCTCATGGAAGAGAAGGCCCTAAGGAGCCATTGGCTTGTGTGGAGCCAAAGAGGCGAGGGAGGTCCAAGAGTGCCCCTCGTGTGAAATCCACTTTCACTCCTGTTCCTATCCAGATGTCATCTTCGTCTCCCCCACCACCAGCCAGGCGGGGACGAGAGGCTGTGCGCGTCTCCCGGGAGCCTGCAAGGGCGGAGCCATCCCCCCGCAGAGAGGGTGGTTATGCGCCTATGAAGGCCCTGGTAAACGAGGTGCACCCCATCAAACTGCAGCCCCAGCGGAGCAGCACCAGCCGCATCTCCCCACTGTGCGTCAGCAGCAACTGCCCAGAAGAGGCCCTAGGTGAGAAGCCAGCCCCGAGTCTGCATGTCAAGTGTCGCCTGGACATGAAGCCAGATGAGGCAGTGCTGGTGCATGCAGCACGCAGCCTGAAGGCCAACCAGAGCAGGCTGGAGGGGTCGTACTGGCCGAGGCCACCCGGGGCTGGCTGGAGCCTGACCATCCCAAGCAGCAGGCGAGTGTCCATGTCCCGCACTCCTACCCCCAGTGACTCCTATAGCGGGGAGCACAGGCTGCTGCCGTATCCCAATGAGTACTACGAAGGGGACCCACGGGGCCGGGCCTACCAGGCCATGCCCTCCCAGAGGGACTATCCTGAGAGAGGCTGTGCGTCCTTCTCCACCCCAAATGTGCCCACCAAGTTCTTCTACACGGAGGACTCAGCTGGGCCTGGCATCCCACTGAAAAGCACTGGTTGTGAGGGGTACCTTCGCCAATACCCAGGGCACCAGCTTCCTCAACAGCCCTTCTACCCAGAGGACCCACCTAAAGGTACCGCCCACACCATCCCACCCAGAACTTTCTACGTAGAAGAAGCTCGGACCTTCCCCATCCAGGAAGCTCCTGCCCGCACCTACTATGGAGATGACCCTCGATTCTATGCCTCAAGGGGTGCACCCCCCAAACCCCTCTATGCAGAGGACCCCAGGGCATACCCCACTCTGAGTGCCCCTACCCGGGTGTTTTACACTGAGGATTATAGCAAATACCATGAGAGGGAAACTGTTTCACAGACCTACCCTCATGTCCGTAGCACCCAGCCTTTGCAGTTCAGTGACTGGTACTGCCCGGATCGGGGCGCTCTGCCCTACCAGACTTTGCAAATGTCTCGGTTTGCACCTCACCCTGCTGGGCATGAGGCCTTGCTTTCCTCTTGGCATGGCAGCTATGGCACCAACCAGCCCCGGCTAGGCACAGACACCCGGAATTACTCCAAATCCTGGGACAACATCCTGGCACCCAGTGCCCGCAGAGAGGACTCCACATTCCGTGGGCGCAGCTATGAGAATCTGCTCACCTGGGAGCAGCACCGTGCCTTATCCCCTGATGACCGGCGGCAGCCTGTGGTGATCAACCTGTCCAGCTCCCCTAAGCGCTATGCAGCGCTCTCTCTCTCGGAGAACTCCATCATGGAGAAGATGCACACGGATGGTGGGCGGTACCCCCTGGGTCGTTCCTGGTTTGTCACCCCAGAGATCACCATCACCGACAATGACATCAAAGCCAACGGGCTGGGCAGGAGCGAGAAGCGCTCGGCCAGCTGGGATGTGCTGGATTCTGGGCAGGATGGGCGTCACCCCCACACCATGCATTACCCCTCAGCTCCCACTGCTAAAGAGAATGCTCAGAGCAGTGCTGCCCGCCAGCGCAGCTTGGAGCAGCTGGATGAGCTGATCACAGACCTGGTCATTGACTACAAGCCCCAGCCTGGCCGTCGCCCCAGCGATGGGGACAGCCTGACAGACCAACTCAAGAGGCTGATCACCAACGGTGCACCTGTGCCTGTCAGGAAACCAGAGGCCAGGAAGCCACCGCCTGTATTGGTGGGTGAGCCCAGGCCCACCAAGGAGCAACCAGGCCCAAGCTCCTTCCACAGAGATGTGCTCAAGGAGCAGGGGAGTCGCTCTCTTGCCATGTCTGTCTCCAGCAGCAGTTTTGAGAAGCAGCGGGATGACTGCTCCCCCGAGCTGAGCGCAGATGAGGACGACATGATGATGTGCTCCAATGCTAAATGCCGGCGCACGGAGACCATGTTCAACGCCTGCCTCTACTTCAAGTCCTGTCACAGTTGCTACACCTACTATTGCTCCCGGAGCTGCCGGCGCCAGGACTGGGACACCCACAAGGAGAGCTGCATCTACGGGCGTATCGGGAGCATCTGCCGGCACGTGCTGCAGTTCTGCCGGGAGAACGCGGAGGCACACAAGGCCTTCTCACGCATTGCCAAAGTGGGGTATCTGTCCCGGGGGCGAGGGGTGCTCTTCTTGGGCTTCCCCAACTCAGGCTCGGCTGAGAACTTCCTCCAGTTTGGCTTGGAGAGTTTGCTGATGTCACCCACCTATCTATCCCTGCGGGAGTTGGAGAGCTACTCGGACAGTCTGGGAGACTATGCCCGGGAGCTGAAGGAGGCTGGCAACCAGTATGACCCTGATGAATGTTTCCTCTTGAATGTAACTGTGGCCGTTGGGCAGAAGGTGCCCCTGAGGCCATCTCCCAAGATGCAGGTGCCAACAGTCAGGAAGTATGCCAAGGTGGCCTTAGCCTCCTCAAGCCCTGAGAAGAAGATCTTGAAGAAGGAGAGGGATATGGAGACCTTGATCCTGACACCTCCGCCTGGCACAGCAGACATTGACAAGGAGGGGGAGGAAGGGCGGAAAGCCCGGGAGGTTTGCTTTATCAACATCCAGAGGGAGCTGCGGATCCGTGGGGTCTTTCTGCGCCATGAATTCCCCAAAATCTATGAGCAACTATGTGACTTCGTGGAGAGCAACAAGAGGTTCACACCCACCACCATCTACCCCATTGACAAGAGGACTGGCAAGCAGTTCATGTGTATGATTATGGCTGCCTCCGAGCCACGGACCCTGGACTGGGTTGCCAGCCCCAACCTCCTGGATGACATCATGTGACCATTGCTGCCACCTCTTCTGCCACCACACAGGCTCCTGTTTATTGCCCTGTGTAGAAGGTATTTTACTGCTGATGCACTAAACTGGTCAGTCAGTATCTTCTGTCATTCCTAGCAGATAACTGGTGGTGACTGGTCCAGGAGAGGCTGGGGAAGGATGCTGTTCCACCAGGGCAGTGATGTATCCCTGGGGCTAAGGGGACCTGCCTGTTGGTCTTGGAAAGGTGGGACTGGTTCTGCGTGACATTTGCTGGGATGAGAGAGCTGTGGCTGCAGGGTGACTTCAGTGTTATGAGTCTGCCAGTTCTTTTACTGCTGACTCATTGTTTTACCTGGTTCCCAGCTGGACTTGGCCAAAGCACAGGGCCACTAAGTGGCTGGCTGAAACTAACCGGCACAGAACCCAGGGCCCTGCCTGCTCCTGTTCCCTGGGTCTAACCACTAGACAACACGGCTACCTCGATGCAAGTGTGGCCAGACCAGTCCTGCTAGGCTCCCCGCCAGGGCTGCTCCCTTCTGCTGCTCGATGTCAGGTTGCTGGAGTTCCACCCCAGCAGACAGCTCCCCTCTCTGGCCTGGTTAATTCTGGAGACAGCCAGAAAGAGGGAAGTTTGCAACCTGGCCTTGCGCCTTAGTGCAGCTGTGCTTATTTATCTGTGTGGCTGCTGGCCATGTCACCTGGGGTGGATTCTGAGGGGGTGCAGCTTCTGCAGATGCGTGTGTGACACTCATGAAAATATGGTCTCTGTACAGCGCACCCCCCACGTGGATTATCTGTGGCAGAAGTCTGTGAAGCACATGCCGTCCACACTGTAGGGTCTCTGTGCAGCATGAGGCTATGCAGCGCACACCTTGTCCAGTAGGAGTCACTGCAGTATGTAGTCGCTATAGGCTGTCTGTGGTGTGAGGCTCAAGACAATGAGTCTGCAGCATACGCAGTGTGGACTTTACACATCCTGCAGCTCCGCACTGTGTGGATCCTCTATGTCTGTTCAGCAGGAGGCTAGTCTGTGTGGCCTCTATGCAGTGGGCATTCCCTTTCCTCAGGCCTGGGCACAGCTGCCTGTATCCCCACATGTGGCTGCCATTTGCCAAAATCCCTCTTACCCTGTCTAGCTCCTCCCTTGCTGAGTCAGTCCCAGATGCCAAAAGGCCTGTGGGCGAGAACAGGGACACCGTACTCCCTTGGAGCTCAGGCCCTGTGAGCACATCTGGCCTGGGGCACACCTACTCTTGCTGTGCTGGGCCAGTGCGTGACTGCGGGGGGGCACACTTCCAAGGCACATGATGCACTTTATCTGTAAACGACCAACAACCCACTTCCAGGCAGAGCAGTCACAGGTTCTTCCCCCAGCCAGCCGGTTCCAGGCCCAGCTTCCACTTCACCCGGACCCCCACTGGGACTGAGACCACCCCGCCCTGCTCCAAGGCTCCATCCTCTGGGCCCTAGCACCCTGTGAGAATGGAGGGAGGGGCGTGGTGCTAGCTGCTCTCAGTTCAACAGCTCTTGGCAGTGCTCTGCTGGGGAGCTGGTGCTCTAGTGGAGGGCAGCCTCTGTCCCCACAGGACCTAGAGAGAAACTGGAAGAACCCTCTAGAGACAGGCCCAGGATGAGAGTTACTCCTGGCCCACCCTCCACACCTTTGGTGGGGGACCACATTTGGCAGCATACACACTGCTGCTCCTGTCTGGGCAGCATGCCTATGCCATCTCCGTGCTGCCTGTATCCCTTGAGAGCTCCAGCTGTTTGCACCACTTGGTCTCAACTATGGAAGTCACAACCATGCTTCCGTTTCCAGCTCCTGAACATCACTGCCCTCGTTCCCAGCTAGGGCTGGTGCAGATGCTGGGGATGGCCAGGCAAGGGATGGAGGCTCCTCTGTCCTCACACTGGTGGGAATTACACCAGCATGAAAGGGAGGTGAGTCAAAGCAGGATCAGGCCCTTCTTTTGCTACCACTTAACTAGGCTGACACCAGAGCACAGGGCCCCCTCATCATTTACTCTTTCTCAGAGGGGCCTGAGTCAAGAGTTTTGAAAATCTCAGTAGTGCTTAGCTCGAGTCTCTTTCTGCACTGGCCTCAGCCAGGGCCTGGGAGCCGAATGTCCCCACAGTGGGGCTGAGACCTAAGGTTGTTCCTTCCAATGGGACAGGCCTGGGCATCCCCAAGGGGGCTGACTTGCCTTAAACACAGGCAGCTGCATGCACACCAACAGCAGTGTGCCAGTCTGCCTGTAATGAGCCCCTGGACTGAGCAGTCTCCCTCTAAGGAACACCTGGGGTTCCCTGGGCCAGGTCAAACTGTAAGGGGAAATCACATGGCTTCATAGAATCACAGGGCTGGAAGGGACCTCATGAGGTCATCTAGTCCAACCCCCTGCCAAAAAAAGCAGGACCACTCCCACTAAATTATTCCAGCTAGCGTTTTATCCAGCTGGGCCTTAAACATCTCCAAAGATGGAGGTTCCACCACCTCCCTAGGCAGCCCATTCCTATGTTTTACCACCCTCCTAGTAAGAAAGTTTTTCCTAATATCCAGCCTTGACCTCCCCAGCTGCAACTTGAAATCATTGCTCCTTGTTCTATCCTCTGTTACTACTGAGAACAGCCGAGCTCCATCCTCCTTGGAGCATCCCTTCAGGTAGTTGAAGGTTGCTATAAAATCCCCCCTCAGTCTTCTCTTCTGCAGGCTAAATAAGCCTAGTTCCTTCAGTCTTTCTTCACAGGGCTTGTGCTCCAGCCCCTTGATCATTTTTGTTGCCCTCTGCTGGACTTTTTCTAATTTGTCCACATTGTTCTTGTAGTGGGGAGCCCAAAACTGGACACAGTATTCCAGAAGTGGCTTCATCAGTGCCAAATAGAGGGGAATGATCACATCCCTCAATCTGCTGGCAATGCTTTCTCATGGGCACCCCCTGATCCCCTGACACCAGGGTGGAGGGCATGTGTCGACTAAGCTCAGGTTGGCCCTTGGGCTGCCTGTGGTGTTTAGAACTATCCTGACTGACTGCACTTCCTGGGGCTGGAGATTTTGAAGGTGCCTGGTCAGCCTGCTCAGCCCCTGGGACCCACTGAACCTGGCCATTCTCCTTGCAGGGTCTTGCAGAGCCAGCCCTCCCTGCCCTTTGAGCCTGGCCTTGTGACTGTCCTCACTGGTTGGCCAGGCCTGCCTGGGCACTCAAAGGGGAATCCTGCTGGTGTGATGAACTTTCCTGGTTTGCACATTCCAGGATCTGGATCCTTGATCCCACTCCCTTTATCCAGGACCTGTCTGACCTTGAGGGCTCCCCTCCCTCTCTCCTGTGTGGCACGGTCCTTGTAATCCCGGACAAGTCTGGGGCCAGAATTCCTGTGGGCTTGATCTTCTTGTAGTCACTTAGGGCAGGGTGTCCCCACTTCCATGTGTTGTTTGTTTGTTGGTTTGTTTGTTTGTTTTTCGGTCCACTGATCAATACACTGTATTCAACAGCCACCAATTCAAAAAATAAGGAAAACCCCTAGCATCACCCCTGACCCAGGGACCCCACACAGCATCTCTGGTGTGTCAGGGATGCTTGCAACCTGCTCCTCATGTGGCCCTCTCCTACCCAGGCCTGGCTGCACTGCAGGGGGGTTGTGGTTGTAGTCAGATACTTGTTACACATCCCTGGGTGCTAGGGGCAGGACCCTTCTCAGCATTGCTCCTCCCCACCCCCCATGAGGGACACGATCTCTTCCAAGACTAGCCAGCATGGCTTCTGGACTGGAGGTATCTCCCTGGGCCAGGCCCTGCCTAGGATCCCCCTTGCTTTCCCCAGCTGCTCCCTGCACCCACCCCCACTGTTTCTCAGCACCTCTGCCTCCCAGGCAGCTCCCCTTTTCTCTCTGGCTCTAGGGACACAGCTCTGCCTGGGCTATGGCAGCTGCAGCTCCCAGGAAGGATGGGTCTCTGGCTCCCACCTCCCTCACTGCCCTGCCCAAGCTGTCACTCCTGTCATGCTGACCTCTCCCTGCTGGCCCTGGGATTGTCCTGTCTGGCTCTGGGTCCTGGTTTCTGCTCAATGCCAGCCCAACACCCTGTTCAGTGTCAGTGAGGGGCCAACAGCCCCAGCTGTGTGTGAGAGCTGCACTCAGAGGGGAGCTTGGGATCACCATGTCCTGCTCCCAGCATTGCAGCCAGGCTGGCTAACTCAGTGGAGGCAGTGACAGCAGCAGAAGGCACCTGTGGGAGCAGCTCATGTTGGTCAGGGAGGCACAGTTGTGCCATGCTAGGGGCTCTGCCAGCCAAGGCCCAGCAGCCAGTCAGTGGCAGCTCTCATTTCTGCAAGGTGCTGGGAGCCAGACTTCATCCCCTTCCCACCCTGCCCAGCCAGTGCTACCCTCCACCTGCTTCCTTGGCAAAGAGACCAGCATCTGCTCACTGAGCCCAAGGATTTAGTTTTGCTATATGCAAGCCCTGGCTCAGCAAGTCTCCCAAGGGCCAGGCCTTCCCAGAACAGCCTCTTCTTCCTGGCAATGCCAACCTGGACTGTCCTGGGGTTTCAGGGGAGGGGGCATGCAGAAAGTGAGTAGGGTTCCCACCCCTCCAGTCCAGCCTGTATCTTATATAGCAGGTTGCTGCAGGGACAGCCCAGCTTGCTCTGGCTGGTTGGCTGGGGGGGGGGGAGGAGGGGAGGCCCAGGGGTGTGTCTGCCCCATGAAGGGGAGGCTGCAATCTTTGCAAATGGATGAGATTAACAAATGCAATTCCAGAGCAGACCATCACACAGGGGGAGCGGGGTGGGGAGGAGCAGGGGGCTGCTGCAAACAGTCCAGCAAGTTGAGGTTAAATGAACCTGAGTACATGCCTCAGCATCTCCATGGGTCAATGGGGCCACCCTAATACCATGACGTAGATGCTACAGTGCCAGTTGGGGTTGTGTCTGCTCTACCATTATTGCCAAGGACCTATGCTGTGATAGTGGGATACCCTGCAGCAGTTGCCCCAGTATCACAGGGGCTGATGCTGTGTTGGTGGGGAGGGCTGTTTTAGGGGTGCATACACCTGGGTCCAGTGTTCTCTGAGAAATAACCAAATGTTTTCTGGGTAGCTGAAGTTCAGCATGTCTGCTGGGAGGAAAGGATGGGCAGGGAGTATTGGCATGCACGGGGCATGTGCATGGGGTGCATACACGTGCATGGACAGGTGTCATGCAAGATGCAGGCATGGGGTGGGTATGTGTGCATGGGGCAGGTGTGCAAGGTGCAGTTGTCAGGTGAGTATGTGCACATGGGGCAGGCACTGCCAGGTGCAGGTATGGGGCATGCATGTGTGCATGGGGTAGGTGCCATGTGCAGGCATGAGGTGGGTACGTGCATGAAACAGGTGCCATGTGATGTGCAGGCGTGGGGCAGATCCATGTGCATGAGTTGGGCACCATGCATGGTTCAGGCATGGGGTGGGTATGTGTGCATGGGAAGGTGCTGTGCGAGGTGCAGGTGTGGGGCGGGCACTGAGGTGCAGGCATGGGGCAGGTACATGTGCACAGAGCGGGTGCCATGCGAGGTGCAGGTGTAGGATGGCTACATGTGCATGGAATGGCACTGTGTGAGGTGTAGATGTGGACGATATGCTTGTAGGAGTGGTCCATGGGCCTGCCTGTGGGGATCGGGGAGATGGAACGGCCCTGCCCAGGGCACCTGGCTCTGGGGGTGGAATGAGTTGCTGGAATCAGGCCCGAGCTTAAGGGTGGGTTCAGCTGGCAGCTTCCCTGGCAGGGTTGCTCTGCTTGTGTGTAGGGCTGGAAATCAGCTAAGCATGGTGTAAATACAGCACTAGTGGCTGCAGCCTCTCCACAGGACAGAGCCAGATGGCTGTGAAGCCCCATCCTAGGGGGCATGTCAGGCAGCCCCATTTAGCTGTGCTGGGTCAGGCTTCCTACCCCAGTCAGATCCCCCCAGTATTCCTTCCGGCATCCTGGCTTGTCATACTTCTTTGCTTTCCCATGTTTCTAAGGGCCAGATAGTGGGTGACTTACATCTGTTGCCATCCTTTCTAAGGGCCAGACAGTGGGTGACTTATATCTGTTGCCATCCTTGGGTCTCCTCTGGCCCTGCAAAGGAGCTTGACTATTTGCCAGCTTCTGGGAGCATCTCCAGCTCTTGTGGGCACTCCTGCTGCTCTTGGCCAGAGGGCTTTCCTCCTGTGCCCTCACAAGGCTTAGATCCCTGATGTAGCTCCAGGGATGCAGGTGAGGGAAGGCTGAGGGGTTGGAGGCCCTGGAGCTCCCTACTACAGCCAGGACAGTAATCTGAGGACTGCCAGCTGCTCTAGTGCTTAGCCCTGCCCCACTGCAGCACAATCTGGCCAGCCTGCAGCCTGGAGTGCAAGGGATCTCTGCTAGCTACTTACTGACTGCCCTTCCCAAGGCCTGGCTGGGTGCCTGGCAGGGGTTTCCTGCTGTGGCCCCCATGCTAGTCTGTCAATATCCCTGTGATGCACCCAGTCTGTGCAGCACCCTTGGCACACAAGACACTGAGGAGTCCAGGGAGCATCTATTCAGCCCAGCTGCTTCCCACCAGACCCCAGCACTGCCCCCACATAACTAGCCTGCTCCGTAGCAGGAGTGCCCCAGGGTGTCACCTGCCCAGCTCGGAGCCAAGGGCCAGCAAAGTAGCTGCTGCCTGGTGACTTGGAGCAGGAAGGGGCAGAGGAAGCTGCCCAGGGCACAGGCAAGTAGGATTGCAGGGCCTGTGAAGGAGTGCATCATGCCCCTTGCTATGGAGCCAGACAGGCCCAGGATGGGGCTGTGGGGAGCAGTAGCTCTGGCTGGGTATAGGGCAGGGATCTCCTTGTCCAGGCCCAAGGGAAAGCAGAGTCCGTGCCTCTCTGGGTCGCTGTCGCTCAGTGCAGCTCCACCATCGTCTTTGGGCTGCACCAAGTTGGCTGGTGGCAGC
Organism: Podocnemis expansa; assembly: GCA_007922195.1. Taxonomy (NCBI): domain Eukaryota; kingdom Metazoa; phylum Chordata; order Testudines; family Podocnemididae; genus Podocnemis; species Podocnemis expansa. The sequence continues at coordinate 3,313,246 of ML682098.1, forward strand.
AGCAGACTGCCTGGATTTCCTGGCATAGTCCATCCTGTGGGGCCATGGCCACTAGCTCCTGAGCCTGGGGCCAGGGGCCTAATAGTGCCAGAGACAATGGAGGCTTGGCAGTCTTTCCTGTCCCAGTTGTCTCCTACCCATTTTAGACAGAGTCTTTGCAGGCCTTGTGACTTGACCTCACACTGGCGCCCATGGCAGGTGTGGCTTCAGCACAGATGGGGGAAAAGGGGGGGCATTTGTCCTATTAGAGAAGGGAAATGACAGATGAGTTTTGGTGGCTGTCAGGTGCTGCCCAGCAAGCATACTTGGCCAGGACCATACACCTTGGCACCACTCCGTCTCTCAGCTGTGCAGCCACCCAGTAAAGCCATGGGACCATGCCAGCAGAATGTGACTCCAACAACCCATGTGTGATGCCAAGGCCAGAGCTTGGCCACAGTGCACCATAAGGCAGGCTTAAAACCCACCCACCCTCTTGCCCAAGTGCACAGAGAGGTGGCCACGGGCAGACAGGCACATAAAGGCTGGATTGCCCCCACATACACCCTAGGTGCAGGCCCTTATGGAACAGTGTCTGTAGGCAGATTGGGGGTGCAGCATCCAGATCCGTCAATCTCTGTGCATTGTGAATCCTGCCCCTGGTAGCTCATTCTGTGGCTTCACCTCTCAGCTGAGGGAGCAGGCCTAAACCCATGCAAAGTTGTTGGTTTAGAGTGCTCCCCTGGGAGTTTCAGTGGCTGCGTACCCAGCCCCCAACATTCATTCTTTGCCCCCCATGGCTGGCAGCTAGCTGGCTTCTGTTTACCCCATCACTGAGTGGGCAGGGCTGATGTTGCTTTGGATGGCCCCAGTTCACAGGTGGCTGCTGCCCATTCGCAGCAGACAGCTCCTGCACAGATGTGGGGCCCTTGCGCACAGCCACCATTTCATGTTGCAGAAAGTAGCCCGCAGCCCCCAGAAAACGCAGCCTCCTTTCACAAGCTCCTTGAGGCCCTGACTGTGCAAACTTTCCCCAGAATTTATTTGGTAATGACCCTCTCTGGGGTGTGACCAGGAGCCAAACAAACAGGACCTTGGCATTCAGCTCATGCTGAGGAGTCACTCCATTACCACTAGCAGTGGGAGACTGTTATCTTCTCTTGAACTAGCAGCTCGGTAGTGGGGGATGTGGTTGCCGCTGCTCCACTCTGGCTTTATCTTTCATGTCTCCACTGTTGCAGGGATGGCTCTGGAGAACTGTGGATAGAGGAGGCCACCAGGCAGTAATATTTTTAGAACTGCCACTAGCAGACTCAAAGCAATATGTGGTCACCATGCTGCTTGCCAGCCGTTTGGGCCCCATGCTGCCCCTCTGCTCCCTGAGGGCAGTCTGTCCCGGGTCATGACACATCAGGCCTGGGGCACAGCCAGTGTGCTGGTAGCTGGCTTCCCAGCCTGGGATCTTTCTTGCGAGTCCTGAGAGCCCTCCCCTTTCTAGGTGCATATCTGAGCTGGTGGCTCTGCTCACCCCTCGACTTCAGGAGCAGCAAGCACCCTGTGAACAGAACGTCTGTTCTGCCCCAGCTGGGAGGAAACAAGGATCAGTCCCTGCTGAGGCTGGGAGCAAAGCCCAGTGAACAAGGCTTGTCACACACTGATAGCACTGCCATGTCACCGGCCAAACAGCCCTATTGGTGGCAGGTGCAGTCCCACCATCTTTAATGGCACAGAGCTGACTAGTGTGGGTGTGACTGGCCCCGGACTCCAGGTGAGATGGAGAGAGGGAAGTTGGCTGGGTTCCAGAACAATGGGAAGTGCTTTTCCTCCGAAGCAGAATGCTGGCCAGATACACGGGCTCTCTGTCTGCTCCCCAGCCCATGCTGTTCCTTCTGCAGTGGGCCTGCTCATGGCACCATGGCTGGCCATACACCAAGCTGCTGCCTGGGGAAGTGCAGCTCAGCCAGAGTCAGGTGCTCTGGAGTTCTAATCCTGAGCTGAAACTGACTCACTGCGTGACCTTGGACAAATCACTTAACCACTTGGTGCCTCAGTTTCCCCCCACAGTTGGGGGTAAAATCACCAACCTACCTCTGTGGGTGGGGGATGCTGCACAGATCTGTTCATGTTTGCTTAGTGCTCTGTCCAGCAATATTCTTGGGGGTCCTAGAGCTCAAGTTCTGCACAAGGGCAGGAGAGCGGCCCTGCTTCTTGGTGCTGCCCTAGCCAAAAAGGAGGTGAATACATTCTGCCTCCTTTGAAATGCAAGAGCAATGTGAGTGCAGCAAAAGAAGAGCAGTGCAGGGAATTTAGTTGCCTGCCAAAGACTAGACACCAGGACAGGATTCCTGTATCCGTTCAGGATAAAACTCCCAGTCTCTACCCTCAGCTGCTCAAAGTCAGCACGGGCGGTCAGGGCACCAGGAAGTGAGTGATGCTGACTTATGGCAGATGAGGATATGCATCATGTGCCCACTTCAGGGTTGCAGGGGACATGGGTAGCTTTACCCGGGGGGAATCAGAAGTTTCACTCTACAGTGTTTGCTTCCCTTCAGGACAGTGGAAGCAACCATCAGCATCACCTTGGGTCCTATTCCTATCAATTTTCAGGCTCTAGCTCTTGTGTTTGGATTACCAAGGAAATGCTAGGGCCTTTACAAACCAGTTTCTCTCACTGTCATTCTTGATAACACCCTGGTCCTTGGCCCAGTGCTCATTTCTCTCCAGCTCTCGCCCTGTGGCCAAGTCTGACTACTCCTGGCTCTGCAACATGAGTCTGATTGTTCAGGGTTGAACCCAAAGCTTGAAACCTCAGGTAGCCTGGGCTCTGTGCATGAAGCCGCCTGTGAGAATGGCCTTGTGGGTGTAGACTGGGGGCCACCAGCACCATTTGTTGTATTAGTGATCATGTGAAAGGGCAGGGAGTCTGAGATCTGACAACGTTTAGGGGAACAGAGGGAGACATGACCTCGCTATGTAAGGCAAAGGGATTGTTCTGTCTTTGACCATGGAGCCCCCAAGTGGTGCTGCCATTTACAGAGATGGGCCAGAACTGAATTCCTGGTTCCAAACCTCCTCTCCCTGGACCTGATCCAAAGGTGGACACTCCCCACCCCAGTCCCCCGAATGGCAGGGAGTGAAGGCTGGGCCTGTTGGAAAGATACATCCCCTGGACATGCTGTCTCACATTTTGGTTCAGGTCCATCTCTACTTTGAACTCATGGGTCTAGGATTCTGCCAGCTGAGTGGGGAATTGAGTTTCCTTGTATGACCTGCCCTAATGTGAATGCACCAGGGCCATGGAAGCAGTGAGTATGGGCCTGCCCAGCAACAACAGTGCAAGTCAAAAGGCACCCAACATTATTAACTGTCACAGGAAATCTTCAGTTCCTACGCCACACTGGCTGGGTCTGCCAGGGTCATCCACACCACCAGTTGGGAGGCAGCATCTTCAACACTGTAATGGGCAGCTGCCCCCCTGATGGTGCCTATTAGCTGAGTTGGAGGGAGTACTTCTGGAAGACCTGAATAGTTGGGGCAAAAGTGAGGGTTCAGCCAACTAGGCTGAATTGCTCCCCAGCAGCTCTGTGGTGAGGACCTCCCACCTCCCACTGTAAGACCAGGTGCAGGTGGGCTTTTCTCCTTCATGCCATCGCAGTCATCATGGATACCCTCCCCCACTCACCTGCATAGCTGTGACTGCTTCCTCTGGGGAAGCAGGGAGCATCTTTGACCTGTTATTGTAACCAAACGTTCATTCCTTTGCACGATCTGGGATCTTTCCATGCTTTAGCCATGTTTCACAGCCGAGATCCAAACAGCTCCTCCAGCTACAGGTTAAGGGTGGATTCTGTTCGCTGCAGTCTGGCTGCTCCATTCTTTCCCCCATCCCAGTCACCTCAATATACAAAACACCCGGTGCTGCAGCCTCTCTTGGGCTGCGAGGAGGATTTCACTGGAACAGGACAGAATTCTTTGATAAATGCATGTTCAGTTTATTTCCGTTTTCAATGACGCATCGTATTGAAGAGTTGGATCTCGTTTCCTCTTGCGCAGACTAGAACTAGGTCTGTATTTCCTCCCGTTTCATTGTATCATTCCCGCTGGCGTCCTATGGCAAAGTTTCAGAGGTAAAGTTATTATGAGAGACCTATTTCCTTTGACTATCCATAAAGTACAACTTGAATGTACAGCACCAGCGCCTGCCTTTACTGTCTCGACTGGTCACGGGTGGCTTGGGGGGAAGGCGGGAAACCTCTCTGGGACAGTCCTGGGCCGAAGCCGGCCTCGGCTCCCGTTGCAGCTAGGAGCTGCGGCGGCAGCCCGGGGGCTGGGCGAGCGGCCAGCCGGGGGTGTCACAAAGACGCGCCGCGGCCGAGATGCACGGGACCGGGGAGCCGGGCAGAGGCCTGCGCCTTCCGCCCCCAGCCCGTTGCCCGAGCGGGATCCCGTCCGGGCTCCGCGGCCGCCCCCTGGGGCAGCAGCCCGAGGGCTGCCGGGGCCGGGGCCTGTCCGGAGACCCCGCCCGGGGCAGGGTCCTGGGCCAACCCCGCCGCACCGGCCTCTAGGCGAGAGCGCGGCGCGGAACGGCCCGGGAGAGCCAGAGCCAGGCCCGCGCCGCAGGATCCCGCTCCGAGCCGGCGGCCACGGGGATGGGCCCCGCTGCCCTGCCCAGGAGCAAGGGGGCCACGCGGGCGCTGTGGGCTCGGCTCGGCTCGGCTCTGCCCGGCGCAGCCCCACGCGCCCGGCACTTCCCATTGCCAAAGCCCCGCCCGAGCTCCCTGGCGGCCCCTTTAAGAGCCCTGCGCTTTCATTGGCCGAGAGCGTCACGGCCCTGCAGCGGGGTTGGCTGTGCGCCGCGCGGGTCCCGCCCCCTTGCTCCCATTGGGCGGGGCGGAGGCGGGGAGACGTGACACAGTGCAGCGAGATGGCGGCGGCGCGGGGCTCGGTCCAGCCTGTGGCCATCGACCCCGACGGCGTCTTCAAATACGTGCTGATCCGCGTGCGGCCGGCGCGGGGCGAGGGGCCGGCGCGGGACATCGTGCGGGGCCACGCCTGGGCCGAGTACCACGGTGAGGGGCTGGCGGGGGCCCGGCTCTGTCCTGGGCTCGCCCAGCCGGGCTGCGCTGCACCGCCGGTCCCCTTCCCTGGCGGGGCCTGGGGGTCCCGGGGGAGAGCGGGCCGAGCACGTGTCTGGCGCGTGCAGGTCGGAGGCGGGACCTCGGCGTCTGAGCGGGTGGGATTTTCCCCGGGAAAGCTCTGCGATAGCTAGTCTCCGAAAGTGCCAGCAGCCCCCGCGGTGCGGTGCGGCTGGGCTCTCCACTCACCTGGCCATGTTTCCGCCAGCTGATATTTACGACAAGACGGCGGCAGACCTCCAGAAGCAAGGCTTCGACTGCGAGTGCTTGGGCGGGGGCCGGATCTCCCACCAGAGCAAGGAGAAGAAGATCCACGTCTATGGATACTCGGTGGTAAACAAGGAGCTGGGGGCGGCTGCTCTGGGTTTGTGAACAGTCTTGGGGCAGGGAGGTTTGTTTTTTTTTCTGTGGGCTCAGCAGGGGCACCCCCTGGACTCCCTTTGTCACAGCCTGGGCTGCTTTGATGTGGATGCTGGCATCTTCCTGCCGTCTATCACAGTGGTTCTCAACCTTTGCAAGTTGTCGCAGCCTTACAGGGCACGTCCCACCCAAGCCAATTCCAGACATCTGCTTGGGTTTCCAGGACATGCCAGTGACACAGGAGTGTGTCCTGACAGTTTTCAAATCAAATCATAGGGCTGGAAGGGACCTCATGAGATCATCAAGTCCAACCCCCTGGGAATTGAACCCAGGACTTTCTGCATGTTAAGCAGAGGTGCTAGTCACTACACTATCTGCAGTAGCTGAGAATTGCCAGTCTATTGGGTATAAGGTAGTGAAGCTTTAAGGGCGTTTAAAGGTATTGATGTCTGAGTTCATTGGTAACCAATAACCCTTTCTGAAAGATTGGGCCTGTAAGGCCGCAAGAATGGCCATGCTGTGTTAGAGCAGTGGTCCATGTAGCCTGGTATCATGGCTTCTGATGGTGACCAATGACAGGTGCCTCTGGGATGCTTAAAGACGTCTGAAGCATAGGGTTGCGTCCCTGACCATCATGACTGATAGCCACTTAGGGACTTATTCTCCATGAACTTGCCTCATTTTCTCCAAACCCAGTTATAGTTTTGCCCTTCATTACAGCAGATGGCAGCAAGTTCCACAAGTTGATTTTGTGTTGTGTGACAAAACACTTCCTTTTGTTAACGTGTTGTTAACTGGAATCACTGTCTTACTTAAGGCTGTAACCTTTTGCTGATCTAGTTATGCTGGTATGAGCTTGATTGCTCTGTCTGTACTGATCTAGTTTAGTAGTTAAAGCGAGACAGACCCTTGGTATAAAGGAGATTTACATGTGTGTAACCCCTTTGTTGCCTCTGTGAGGTTAGATATACTAATATGCTCACCCTTGTGCTGGTGTGTCTGTGTCCACATGCTCCATTGCCTTTACGCTTGGGCAGATTTGGGAGTTTTTCCCAAGGAAGGCAGCTCCAAACAGCCAGGCCCACCTGGCCTGATCTGGCTCCTGCTCCTGGGGCCAGGGCCGGATCCCACCAGTGATGGTGGCTGCAGGTCCCCAGCCATGGCCTCTCTCTGCCTCCTTGCCTGAGAATAGCTGGACCAGTGCAAGCATGTAGTTGTACTGATGTCCCTACTGAGGACTGTACTCCTCTAACTGTACCCACATGCTTAAAGCCATACAGCTTGTGTGTCTACGCAAGGCTTGTACTTTTGCCTGCGTCCATTTTGAGAGTGAAATTCAGCCGGGCAAGGCATGCATGAAATTGGAATGAAATTCCTGGGCTGCTGCTGATTGTCGCAGGCAGAGGTCTTGACACAGAGCAGCAGCCAGCACCAAGGAACTGCTCAAAGGGCTAGCCTAGCCCAGCCTGCCTCAGTAGCTGCATGGCAATGCCCTTTCCTGGAGCACAGAGAATTGCATGGGCCCCTAACTCTGGGAAATAGTTTTCTCCCTCCTGTGATTTATTTCCCCTTTACTTCCAGTGCTAGGACCACGCTGGATCCCCAGAACTGCCCCAGCTTAACCCAGGAAGGGAGGGACCTTGTGTGGCCCAAGGATGCTGCCACTTTCTAGCCATCTGCTCTTGGAGAGTCACAGCGATAGTGTTGGGCCACGACAGCCCAGACTCAAGGCTGCACTCCATGCTGAAGGCACTACAGTCTGGCAGCAGGGTTGTTTTGGGTGGAGATGGGGCCATTTGGGATTTTTAAATGCAGTGCTGTTGGTCTCTTCCATCCTCTGAGCATCTTCTCAGATGCCCTTCTTGTTCAGGGCTCTATCCCCAGGACTGTGCCTGAACCCTTCAGTCTCCAGCCCTGCCTGTTTCCTCTTCCAGGGCTTTGGTCGAGCAGAACACGCAGTGTCCACAAAGATACTACAAGGCGAGTATCCAGACTATGAGATCACCTGGGCTGATGAAGGCTATTGACCTGGCTCTGCTCCAACAGTGGCAGTGACTCTTAGCACAGCACTGATGTCACTCCTTTCCTGCAGCTGAGTAGCCCAGGCTGCTGGTGAGACAGTGGAGCAGACGCTGCACCGGCCAGTCTGCAGCTGTCCCCTTGTGTCTGAAGCTCTTGGCAGTGCAAGTTCATTCTGTAGGAAGTTTCCAGCAGGGAGCAAGCCTGAAGCGTTGGTAATTCATGGGCCTTCTTGTCCTTTGGACCCATGTGCTGTCTTGGTGCTGTGGGCTTAAGCTGCACCTGGCGAAGGGGTGGAAAAGTCTGTGATGGAAGTCTTGGCCCCAGTGAAACCCATGGGGTTTGCCATTGATCTCAGTGGAGCCAGGACTTCTGGAATTTTTACAGTGAAAATTAAAGATACTGGAGAAAACACGTGTGTTTCTTTGTTCCATTGGGGTATGCATGCGGGCGCTCCTGGCTCTCCGGCTAAGCTGGCTATTCCCACAGGACCTCCTGTGAGAGCACTGATCAGGCCCAGCTATGCTTCATATTTGAGTTGGGGCTCAAATCTCCAGTACTCAGGCTGGGCAGAAAGGCTGCTGGTTGAGACCCACACCAGTATTCCTTCAGAAGGTCATGGGGGCTGACAATGCTGTCATTCCCAGCTAAGAACCAGTATTCCCTAGATGGGGAGGGAGTAGAAAAGGGACTTGAATGAGCTCTGAACTCCAAGTGCCTAGGAGACATGAGTAGAGAGATGGAGCTCAGGCTGTGACTAGCCTGTCTTAACATGAAGCGTTGGTTTAGGATACTCTGAGCCACCAGAGGTCGCTGAAGTGGGTGGGGAGAGCTAAAATGGTGCCGGGTGTCTCACCTTGAGTATCATCTGCCTGTGGATCTCCAGAAAGGACCTCCCATGTGCTAGATACAAAAGAGAACAAGTACAAGCAAGAATCATGAGGTCCCACAGAGCGAAGATCTAGGGGAGGAGCCCCTGTGCTGTCAGAAAGAGCAGGGCAAGAATGATGCTTAGATTCAAGAGGCCAGACTGGACCTTTTTGATGATCTGATCTAGTCCAGGCTACAGCATGCCAGCCAGAGAACCTGCCCCATGCTGACTGCATCGTATGCTTAGTTTCTGGGAGGATTAGATTTCTTAGAATCCTGTCCAGACTTGGTGGATCCCTTGAAATCCTGAAACCACATCCCTGGTAAATTTTTCCAAGGGTTTGTTTTCCTCACTGCCTTTTAAAAAAAGATGCATCCTGTTTCCAGTCAGAAACGTCTAGCTTCAGCTTCCAGCCATTGGATCTTGTTCTGTTTCAGCTAGATTAAAGCCATTTACTATGAGAAATCTCTCACCATGTTGGTACTTATAGACCACGATCCACTCACCTGTCACCTGCCATTGGATAAACTAGATCAGGGGTCAGCAACCCAAAAGATCAGACATTTTTTAAAAATTCCTTCAATCACCCACTGTTTTGAGAGCTGCAATGGGTGTGCGCCTGCCAAAGGGTCAACTGGAAGGGAGGGAGGAGCGTGGCGGGGGGGGGTGAGGTTCCCCTCAGGAGCCTATGGTAGCTGGGAGGAGTCCGGAGCCTGGTAAAGGCTGTCTGCAGGATGTATCAGTGGCAGGGGAGTCCCTGGAGCTTGGAGCTGCAAGGGGGCAGCCAAACAGCTGTATGTGGCTCCAGACCCACAGTTTGCAGACCCCTGAACTAGACCAAATTAGTGTCCTTCACTGGACAGCAGGTTTTCCAGATCTTGTGTCACTTTTATAGGATTTTGTTTTCTAACATCTCAATATCCTGTTTGACGTGTGGGCAAGACACCTGCAGATGGAATTCCACCTCCTCACCCAAACTCATTCCCATGCTTATGTGTTCAAGGATGTTATGCTTGTAGGTTATAGCAATGAGCACTTCCTGAGTCTGCAGTCTGTCACTGCATTGCAAAATGCTGTTTCCCATCTTATGAGTGTGAGCTGCGTTCTTTGCTCTTAAAGCCCAATGCAAAATGCATGTTGAACCCACCTTATCAAGCAAAGCAGATCAGTCTGAGAAATGACTCTACCCACCAGGTTTTCTCACTGGAAATTTATCAGCAGTGAATTTATCTGTTTTGAATGAACTTACCTGAATCTCATGCATGGATAATTGGTAATACATCAAGTGTAAGACCAGTATTGCGTAGGCTGATGCTCCTTGGCCCTTTCATTCTTTACTGATTACCACCAATATCAGCCTTCCCAAGATTTAACTGGCCTCTAGATGCCCAAGACATCCCACTTACCTCCATACAGCTCAGCACATGAGCTCTTCCAGTTCTCTAAAACTTGCCAGGGTTCCATGACTTGTTAAAAATCCTAATGAGTGACTCAAAGAGCTCCTTGGCCCCTTCTCTTAATATTTCCAGTACTCAGGCTCTGGTTTTCAAATACGTAACTTCCATTTGTGCTGTTTGACTTGCTCCTTGCTTCCTGAGGGAATACAAAGTGTGTCATTAGCACTGAAAGGTAGGAAAACCCCACCATACTGGCTTACAAATATAAGAAAGATTTACTGAATACAGTCCCTCTTCAGCATTTTACCCTCCTCTGTAAATGACTTGTATCATTCCCAAGAGCGAATTTCTCTTGTTTTTACTGTCCTGGCATGCTTTTGGGAGGTTTTCCACTGATACTGTTAGCATCAGTTTGACTGATTTTTCAACTACTGACCTGTACCCATTGCTGTTAACTTTCCCGTGGTTTCCTTTGTGTATTTTCTCCTTTCACTCCCCACCCTGTTGATCAGGGTGTTGGTGGTGGGATTCCCCCTTCCCCTCACAGGTGCAGGAGTGATGGAAGAGTGGTCCATGAGAAACTGGAGCAGTACTTTTGTTCCATTGGAGACTTGGCTGAATCTGTCCTGTGGAGAAAGCAGTGTGTGACACAGCTTTGCTGGGTTACCCCATGCCTTGTGCACAGCTGGCTGCCTGACTTACTTTCCAGGCCACATGGAATCAGCGTTTCTGGTCACTTGCTCTGACGGGTTCTCATCAGTTCCTGGTGCTGGGAGGTTGCGCACCAAATCCCCCTAGCCCCAGCAGTCACCTCTCCATGTGTGAGGTGGGCACAGGTGTGGCAGAGCCGAGGTTCCTGTGGGCAGGGCCTTCTGGCTGTCAGCACCTCAGTCTCCTGACACTGGGGGCAAGACTCCCTCTGTCTCCATCAATTCATCCTGGCTCTTGTGGGTTTGTACAGGTCACAGCTGGACTTTGAGCCACTTTGGATTGAAAGTTCCAAAGGGGTAGCAGTGTCAGTCTGGTCCAGCAAAATAAACAAGGAGTCTGCTGGCACTTTTAAAGACTAACAAATTCATTTATCGCATGAGCTTTTGTGGGAAAAAATCCCACTTTGTCAGACGCATCAAGTTCCCCTATCTTCAAAGCATCTGTTGAAGTGGGATTTTTTTACCCATGAAAGCTCATGCAATAAAAAAATTTTAGTCTGTAAAAGCTCCACCATGCTCCTTGGATTGAAGAGGCAGTGAGCTCCCTGCAAAACAGAAGCCCCTGGCTACTCTGAAAGGGAAGAAGTGATAAAATTGTTTTTTAACAACTCTCTTCAGGGCATTCTGAGGCAAAGCACAAATATTAGGTCCTGCATGATATTTTGATTAAAAAATTAGAATGCTATTAAAGGATTAAAACTAGCAGACAGGGGGATTTCAAAATGTAGTTGTAAGTGGGGAATCATCACTGAGCAGATCTGCTTCCACGGGGATCCTGCAGGGATTATTCTACTGGGATGTGTGCTATTTAACTTCTTTTTTAATGGCATAGAAGAAAACATAAAATCATCATGCTGAGGTTAGTAGATGACCCCCAAGTTGCAGGAGTGGTAAACAGTGAAGAGGAGAGGTCACTGACTGAGTGACCCATCAGTTGATAAACTGGGCACAGTCACTGTGTGCTTTAATACAGATCAGTGAGGGACAGCATCAGCCATACAAACAGCACAGTGACTCCAGCTGGGGAGGAGTGGCTGAAAAAGATGTGGGGGTTGTGGTGGGTAATCAGGTGATTGTGAGTTTTCCATGTGACTCTGGCTAGCACAGCTAATGTAGACCCCCAGGATCCCAGGAGAGCATCTTGAGTAGGAGCAGAGAGATTATTTTACCCCTCTGTTGGTCACTGTGCAGTTCTGGTGCTCACAGTTCAAGAAGGCTGTTGATAATTGGGAGAGGGGGAAGAGAAGAGACACAATGTTCATTAAAGGAACAGAGAACACACTGTAGCCATAGACTCAGAGAGCTCAATCTAGTTCGCATGACCAGGAAGATTAGGGGGTAACTCTTAAGTGTCTGTGAGTCTAGTATTATCCACTGGCAGGTAAAGCTAGACAAATGCAGACTGTAGATAAGGTGTAAATTCTGAAAGGTGAGAGTAGTTACTGGAATGGTTTACCAAGGTGTTGGGGTCTCCATCTCTGACCATTTTTAAACCAAGATTTGGATGTTTTTTTAAAAGATCTTTTTCAGGAATTATTTTGGGACATTCTGTGGCTTGTGTAGTGCAGGAGCTCAGACTAGATGCTCACGGGATCCCTTCTGGCCTTATAATCTATTAATTCCTGTTTCAACCCACTGAGGGGCTGACTTAGGTCTTGTTCCATTAAGTCATGCCTAGGCTTTGTGCTGGGGCCATACATTGCAGTGAATTTCAGGCAAGACCCATCCGGTTCCAGAATCCCTAGCACCACTAACCACCACAAGGTATCTCCTGCCAAAGAACAATCAGGTCAAAGTTAACCACGGATTGAGATGGTGTAAAAATTATTCTTTTATAATGCAAGTGGTCATGATTTGAACTCCAACAGAAACTATATTAAAAAATAACCCAGGTCTCGTTCTGGCCCCATCTGGACCTGCATGTGGAAAGCCAAGGAGGAAATTAAGAAATTGGTTTGTTTCATCAGAGGACCTGAGAGGAATACAGAGTAACCAAACAGCATAAAAAGCAACAAGGGTCTTAGGATCTAAAATGCTTCCCTTTGAGTCATCTCAGCTTAACTCCCCTTTTGTAGAGAAGTGTTCTGTTCTGGCAGTTTCCCTTTTAAAGCAGGCTAAAGGGCTGACAAAAGCATCCTGCCAACAGCTGGCTGGCTGAAAATTGGGCTGGTACCGTTCAGGCTGCTTTAAAAATTCCTTTGAGACACATCTGTAGCTTGGTGCTAAGTACTTTCCCTGTCAGCACCATCTCTGATGCTCAGCAAAGTCACCAGCCAAGGCCCTGTGAAACTCTACCCTACCAAAGCTCCCATTGTCTTCCCTTCCATGCATTGGATACCCTCTGACATTCCCATTCTGACACACAGCCTCTGAAACATGCACATCTGGTTACAACCATCCTCTTGCCTGTCTCTGACCAGAGACTTTCCATGTATAAACTGAACACTTACTGGACTGTTGTGTAGGGACTATTCAGGGCAGAACCTTGCTGAGAGCAGACTAACCAAACAGCAGAACTAAACAGGATGTCATTCTCACTCTGCACAATGCCAGCCAGTTCGTGCTAGTTGCTCCTGGGAAAGATTTGTATGCTGGTTTCTAATACTGTACTGGGAACTAACATTCAGCCAGTCTGTGCTGTGCTGTGTGGAGTCTTTGGCCATAGAGCTCTAGAGAAGTGGTTTTCAAAATTTTTCTCCTGGGACCCAGTTGAGAAAATCCATTTGAGCAATGCATTCCAGTCTTTTGGTGGGGGTAGCACAGGGTGCCACAACCCAGTGCCTTAGAGTCTGTGACCCAGTACTGGATCCTGACCCTAAGTTTAATCACCACTGCTCTAGAGCTGCTACAGGGGAGCATAATGGACAGTGACAGAGGGGTAGTTGCTAGACAAGGGAGGAGGGCAAAGCCAGTGTTCTCCCATTCAGTGTGCAAGAGGCATGCCTTTTCTGCACCCTTGTTCTCCTACTGGGGGAGGGGGCACGCAGCCAGCATTTCCAGGAACTGTGGGGTCTATTTCTGAGTTTTCGGAGGGGACTGGCCTGACCCATCCTTGCAGGCTGGATTCTGCTGGCCAGAGCCCCTGACCTACTCCATCCAGCTCAGAGAGAGCAGAATCAAATCTTCATTTACGACTTGATTGCACCAGGCTCAGCCTAGTCTAGTGTCCAAGGACGTCTCCCAGGAAGCAGAAGGTACATGCTGATCCCTGCTCTAGGACTGGGCAGCAGAGTCATGTTGCAGCTCGGGGATGATGTGTGCTGTTGCAGAGCTGCCTCTCAGCCACCCAGTCAGAATCCAGCCTGGTGGGCCAGTGAATTATTTGTGTTACCACTGACAGGCACCTGCCTAGGTCAGACAGGCTTTGCCCAATGGTCACCATGCTGCATGAGTATCTCCAGACCTGCGAGTCTGTAGGATGTGTCCAGCAAGTTGCCTGTATCTGGTGGGCAAGGGTGTGGAGCCCTGGGTCTCTGGCTCCAGGTACTGGATTCTGGCGTGCACAGAACTATCCATCTGGGGTGAATCCAGCTCTGCAGCCAGCTTCACCAAGGGGTCTTTGCAAACAGGCTTAGGCGATTGCAGGCCGTGTAGGCAGTAACACCTGGGTCTTAAATAGCATGTGGCACCATCAGATCTCAAAGCCCTTCACAGGGGTGGTTGGTGTCATTATTCCCCTTTTACAGCTGGGGAGACTGAGGCACAGAGGGGGAAGCAGCTTGCCAAGGTTACCAAGGAGACTAGACTTGAATCCGAGTCCCCATCTCCTGTGTTGTGGCTTCCCAGCACTGCCCCTTTTGGCTCCCATGATTAGCCCTTCTTCGGGCTCTGCATTAAGAGGGAAGTTGGTGCTGTGAGGCAGCTATTTCCCTGAGGCTGCCTGTTTGCATACAAACACAACAGCTGAGTTCTCCATTACGGGAGAAACAAGCAGCAATGAGCAGCTGCCTGTTCACAGTTTCCAAGCCTGGCACTCCAGCTGGCTGGCTGTGCCCCTGGGGCTGTGTGTCATGTTCAGCCCAGCTCAGCTTCTTGCTCGAAGTCCAGTCTTCAAACTCACTTTCCCTGCAGTGAGGAACCGCACATTCCCCAGTACTGGCTCCATGTGAGATCATAGAGGCAGCTGATGACACCCCAGCAGGACCCAATGCTCAGCCTCAGGGATTGTCCAGAGGGAGAGGTATCTACCGTGCAGTAGTGGAGCGTCTCAGTTAGCCTGATGTAGTAGCAGCCTTTGACATGGCCTGAGGCCAGCTGCCGCCCAGATGTGGGTACACACCTTCCGCCAGTACCACAAGCACTGAGTGTGGCTCAGGAGAAGCCCCTTGGTGGCCCCAGAGCCCCTGGCTAGCACCTCTGCTTAACATGCAGAATGTCCTGGGTTCAATTCCCAGGGGGTTGGACTCGATGATCTCACAAGGTCCCTTCCAGCCCTATGATTTGATTGATTGATTGATTGATACCTGGAACAAGGGTGGGGGAGCATGTCTCAGATGGGGAGGGAGTAAAGTGAGGACAGTGGAGGGCTCCTCTGGTGCTGGATGGGGGGAGAGCCAGGAGTGAGAGACCCTCCTTCCCCCACCCCTAGGAATCAGACAGTTCCATGGCTGGTGACGTGAGATAGTGGGGCAGCAGACCTGCTGCACCTCTGCTCCAGGTCCCTGGCTGCAGTGCAGGCTCCAGGAGAATGCTCTGCTGATGAACCTGCTGCCCTGGGCCTGTGATTGCACTGGGATCAAGCATTCCAAGGCGCGGTAATAGCTGGGGCTGAAGTCCAGAATGTGTTAAGTCCTTGGAGCAGGTTCCAGCTGCATGCTGTGCAACACAGCACCTCCATCTACACACCTGCCCTTTGCCGTTGCTTCAGGAGATGCCTGCAAAGCTTTTGCTCTTGGTTCTGGGGCTGTCCGGTAAGTTCTTTTTGCAGACATGGCTCCCCAGAGGAGATGACCGGGGGGGGGCACTTGCTATCTCAGAGTCAAACTCCACATGGAACTTCACTGGGTCTCATTGGGGAGATTTTAACCCAGAGCTGTGCCAGACTCTAAGGAGACATTTTATCCTGAAACAAGAAACTGAGGACAGATTGGCTTTGCTCACACCAGCGTCTTAGATGGGGTAGCTCCCTTCACTGAGCTGCCTGCCGCAGAGCAGAGGGTACTTTGAGCCTTGGATGAGTCTATACTAAAGGAGGGACAGTTCTCTGGCAGCTAGAGCATGAGACTGGCATGTAGCAAGCCTAACTTCTGTTCCCAGCTTTGCCACTGAAAAAATGCCACTGTGCAAAAAATGCTGTGATCCCATTTGGGATCAAACCAAATGTCCAAATCTCAGAATTTTCTGCAAGAAAGAAATTCTGAATTGTGACCAGCTCTAACAAAGCTAGACTGGGGACCAACAACTGCAGGCCATATTAGCGCTCTTTTGGGAAGCAGGGCCTCTGAGGAAGGTTTGAGAGTTGTGATGATAATCAGCTGAACAGAACTCCCGGTGAGACACTGTGCTCTGAGGGACTAATGCAGTCCTGGGATGCAGAAATGGGTATCCTGAGTAGGAGCAGAGAGATTATGACCCCTCTGTAGTTGGTTCTGGTGCGACCGCTGCTGGAACATTGTGGCTAGTCCTGGTGCCCATAATTCAGGAAGCATGTTGATACATTACAGAGGTTTTCAGAGGAGAGCCATGGACATGATTATAGGATTATAAAAACCTGCCCTACAGTGATAGGCGCAAGGAGCTCGACCTAGTTATCTTAATAGAGAGGATGGGGCATGGGGGTGACTTGATCACAGTCTGTACTTACAGGGGGGAAGAAATATTTAATAATTGGCTCTGTGGTCTAGCAGTGAAGGATAAGGTGAAGCAAGACAAATTCAGACTGGAAATCAGGCATAAATTCTTTAAGCTGAGAGTAATTAACAACTGAAGCAGTTTGCCCAGGGTCAAGGTGGAGTCTCCATCACTGACTATGTTTAAAATTCAGTTGGCTGTTTGTCTGAAATTTCAGCCCTAGGAATCCTTTGGGGGCATCCTCTGGCCCATGTTACAAAGGTGGGCAGTGCAGCTGATCACGATGGTCACTGCTGGCCTGGGAAACCAATAAAACAATACAAACTTAGCTGTAGAGTACTTTGACTGCTCAGAGAAAGGGGAACAAGGAGTCCTGTGGCACTTAAAGACTAACAAATTTATTTATTGCATGAGGGACAGAGTTGAGCACAGTGATCTTGTCAGTGAGCATCTGTAACTTTGTTGCAGTATTCTGAGGGAGGGGAGGAGGACTTGGAAATGAATTTCACAGCCAGACTGCCTGGAGTTTTCAGCAAAAACAAACAAGGAGTCACGTGGCACTTTAAGACTAACAGATTTATTTTTCGCATGAGCTTTCGTGGGAGAAAATCCCACCTAGTTAGATGCTTTGAAGATGGGCGAACTGGAGTTCTTCTTTGAGCTCTGCTTGGATGCATTCAGTAGTAGGTGTCTCCGTGCCAGAGCGCCGGATTGGTCAGAAAAACTTGTCCTAGTCTGTCAGAAGAGGGGAGGTGGCCACCGCCCCTCACGCCACCTGATGCTATATATGGCCACCTCCCTTGCCCCCTCCTCAGTTTCATTTCTTCTGCCTTGTGCGTCGGAATTGGAACATCTGCTCCTTGCAAATTGTAAGCAGCCTGTCCCTTTGTCTTTGACTCACTGTCCGGCTGGGTACATCTCTTTGTGGATTTAACTCCACCACGAGAGTCCCCAACACTGGACCAGAATGTCGCGTCGATGATGCCGGGGTTTAAACCCTGCGCCGAGTGTGGCAAGGCCTTCCCCCAGGACGACCCCCAGGGAAGTGCTTTGGGTGCCTAGGCAAGGACCACGTGGTCTCGGCTTGTTCCATTTGTCTCTCCTTCAAACCCAGAATGATCAAGGAGAGGGAACAGCAAAGCCGCACCCTAGCCTCGGAGGAGGCTCAGCACCCTTCACCAGAGGCTTCGGGTGAGAGCCCGGCACTGAGACCCAGCTCGGCACCAGAGCCTACGTGGCACTGTGCGACTGGTGGCCACCACCGCCACACCACCTCAGTGCTGACTCCAACACCGCAGCGCCTACCCGGCAGCTCGGTACCTCGGCGTCGATCGAGGTTGCCCTCAGTTAGCCTGGAACCAATGGTGCCAGGCTTGCCTCGGCACCATGCCATGTCATCTCCACCGCCAACGGCACAGTACAGCCCAGCCTCGCCGGTGTGGAGCTCGCCCCAGCACTGGCTGACTCCACCCTTGGAACTCCGGAGCCCAGTGCCGCAGGAGCAGGAGCCTTCCCGCCCAGGCAGTCCTCCCTCCCCCAGCGAGGACTTGCCCGCGACTGAAGTAGAGTTGCTCCTCTTCCATCCACTCCGGAAGCAGTGAAGGCAGCGTGAGTCCTGCTGCTACTCCTGACACCCCCTGCCCCACCTCCAATCAGAAGGGGCAAATCGGCCTCCATCTCAAAGGCCTGGGTTCACCCGGGACACTCGCTCTCACCTTCCAACCCCCTGTCTTCCACTCCAATGGGGGCCGACGCCACTCCACTGCTGGCACCAGGCTGGGAATCTTGATCCCCCTCCCCTGTCTCCAGCCCCGAAGAGGGACCTTCTAGGGGCTCCAAACGGCCTCAGCACCTCACATTGGCCCCATAGCCTTTCCGGTTTCGGCCGCAAGAATGGTCCCCCAGGGAACTCCCTCTTGTCCACGGCGGGCTCCCAGTGCTGCACTGTCCCCGGCACCAGAGTCTTTTATAGGAAACCTTTTGGTGCATTTTGACCTATTGCGCTGGGCTACGGCCCACTTAGGTATGGAGGTGGAGCCCTTGAGTCTTCCCCCTGATACCCTCTTCGGGCCAGCCTTCGCCTCGACGGCGCCCTTAGCAGTCCCGCCCCACCCAAGCGTATGGGACCTCACACGCTCCCATTGGCAGAGCCCAAGTTCCATCTCCCCGCTTTCGGATCCGGCGAGTATGAAGTATCGGGTATCCGAGTCTGGCTATCCCTCCCTTGTTGGCCACCCAGTTCCCCCCAGAGATGTGGTCCAGATGGCAATTGGGGCTGGGGAACCCCCCAGGGACCCCCTTCTCCCTCCAGGGAAACCAGAGAGCTGGATCTGCTAGGCCATAAGGTTTATTCTTCATCGGCCTTCCAACTATGAGTGGCAAACAACCAGGCTATCTTGCTGGATATCTGGGAGTCACTCTGAAAATTTAGAAATATGCTTCCACCTGAGGCCAGGGAAGAGTATGATGCCTTCCTGGAGGAAGGCAACATAATCTCGCAAGACCTCCTCCTTTCGGCACGGGATGCGGTGGACACCACTGCTCGCACCATGGCCTCAGCGGTTACCCTCCGCAGGGTGGCATGGCTTAGGGAGGCTACAGCGCCTCCTAATGCACAGCAGGCAGTTCTTTACCTGCCGTTTGAGGGGGTTGTCTTGTTTCCCCCTGAAACTCTCTGTGGTGGGCACAGCCCAGGATCCTCAAGGAGAGGCCATATGCTTTGGCCTTCTTCCTCCCGGACCCACCCCCCCGACTTACCTCCCCACTTCCCCTGGCGGGAAAGTCCCTTTCCTTCCCACTTTACCCATGGCGGGAAGTGGGCCTTTGCCTCCACCTTTTCACAAGGAGGGGCCCCTCTGATCACCACCACCCCTCTTTTGCCCTTAGGGTGCAGGGGGCCTTAGGGCATCACTGCCGCAGATGGCCAACCCCCCCCTTCTCGAGGGAAGGCAGGTCCGGTGGGAATCACCCTGATCCTTCCTTGTTTCTTCCCTTTCTCCAATTGCGGGAGCAGGACTTAGATCGGGACGCTGGGGGCCGACAATACAACGACGCCCACCTACGGTGGTGGTACCCCAATACCGTAGCTACCCCCGCTCACCCCTTAAGCAGCGACTTTCCCAAAGATGGAAACAGCCCCTCTTCTATTCCTAGCAGCCCTTCCTTCCCGGATATTCTCCACCGTGTTCCCCACCCTAACACTTCGCCGAGGAATGGAGGTGCATCTCATTGTAGCCTCAGCTGCTGCGGGGGCTCCGAGGCGCGCACATCTGAAGCCTACTTGCAACAGGACTGTGCCTGTGGCCATGATGCGTGTCCCTGTTAGGACTCCTCATATCCGGATCAGGGGAAGGGGAGGGGATACCCCTGGTCACACCATCATTTCCATGCTGTGACCCCAACCCCCATTCAACAGGAATATCTCCTGCTCACTGAAGGGGACACATCTGCGTAGCAATACAGCTAATTTAATCAGGAAGGTATCTTTCAGAGCAGATCTTTACCCCTGCATGGGCCCAGGGTACAGCCCACTCCTCCTTTTTCCTCCCTTGCAGGACTACAGTTCCACGTTTCCACCTTCTGGTGATCTAGTGGCAACCAGGGGTCCACCTTAGGAACCCTCACCTTTGTCTATTCCCCCCTTCGAGGTAGCCCACTCTCCCCCATATGCCAACAATTCCATCACCATTCCAGCTCTGATGTTTCCTTGGGTGCTAATTCGGTTCATAACAAGAGCAAGCTCATTGGCTGTCTCCAGCCTTAGGGCTGCTAAGCACTAGAGCTGTGTGCAGGCCAGGAGGTGCAGTTCACCAGGAATTTGGAAATGGCTTCATTCAGAATGGGACTGAAACTGCACAATTCTGAAATTTGCAGAGAAGGGACATTCCAAGAACCACTTTTGTTTGTTTTGACTCTTTTAAAAGATCTTGTATTCTAGTATTCTGAATTAGAGCTGATATAGTGTCCTGTAGTACAGAACAGAGTGCAACACTGAACGGAACCTAAGACATTTCAAACCAAACCCTTCAGTTCTGACAACTTCACTTCCCTTAGTACCCAAAAGAATTATTTAAATAATCAATTTGTACTGATGATAGAGGTGTAAGGAACAGCTGGAGTGGATTTGTCTAGGACAAATCAGGCCAAACCAATTTAATTGCCTTCTTTGCAGGGTTTCTGACTTAGTGGATGGGGGTGGGGCAGTAATTGTAGTGTAGCTTGATTTTAGTAAGGCTTTTGACACAGTCAGATATGAGACTAGGGAAATGTCTAGATTAAATTACTGTAATGTGGGTGCAAGACTGTTTGAAAAACTGTATTAAAAAATCCAAAGGGGAGCCATGTTAGTCTAGTTCAGTAAAACAAACAAGAAGTCTTCTGGCACTTAAAGACTAACAAATTTAGTTATTGCATCTGCTTTCGTGGGAACAAATCCCACTGTGTCAGATGCTTTGAATCTTCAAAGTGTATGATGCAGTGGGATTTGCTCAATCCAAAGCTCATGCACTAAATAAATTTGTTAGTCTTCATTGCATGAGCTTTAGTGGGAGCTAATCCCACTGCGTCGCACAGTTTGAAGATTCAAAGCATCTGACACAGTGGGATTTTCTCTCCCACAAAAGCTCATGCAATAACTAAATTTGTTAGTCTTTAAGTGCCAGAGGACTCCTTGTTTGTATTCAAAAGGTAGTTATTGATGGCTCACTGTCAAAATGGGAGGAAGTATCTAGTGGGGTCCCACAGGGGTCCAACCTGGATCTTATAACAGTTTAATAGTTTAATGAGGGGTAAACTAATGGGGTGCAGGGTAGACTTGTGAAGTATATGGATGATTTCAAAGTAAGCATTTTGGAAGATGGTATTCACATTCAAAACAACACTGACAAATTGAAGAACTGAACTAAAAGCAACAAAGTGAAATTCAGTAAAGGTAAGTGCAAAAATACTTCACTTGAAGGAAAAGTCAAATGCAAGGCTACAAAAAGGAGACTAACTAACTTGGCGGCAGCACTGCCAAAGAGGAGCTGGAGGTTATGGTGCATCACAAATGGAATATGAGCCACTGAGGCGGAGCTGTTGTGGAAGAGGCTAACATCGTTCTGGGCTGTGTCAATAGGAGTGTCATATGTATGTAGTGCTGGGCACTGCTCTTTAAGAAATATGGGGGCAAATGGAAGGAGCCCAGAGAGTTACAGAAAAGAAAAGGTTCAGGAAACCTGACCTCTGAGAAATGTATCAAACTGGGCATTTAGATGTGAGATAACTGAGAGGGCCCTTCAACATGCTGTGGGCTGGCAGGAAGAGGATGGTTGTTGACCAGTCATTCTTCATGTCAACCTCAGATGGCTGTGGATCCCCAGCTGGCCCTGAGAGTCAGTGGGAGGAATTCTGGGATAAAGCACTTTCTAAGCCAAGTTGGAGGGAATTCAGGATCTGAAGTCTCTACATTCCATATCTGGCACGTTACCACCAATGTCTTGGTTCAGTAGCTGAGGATTTGGCTAAAATACAATATTGTGATGCTGGCAGACCAGACACCAGCTCATGCCAAAGTGCCAGGCCTCGCTGCGAGCTTACAAGTGCATGTTAGAAGTCAAACCAATGTCCATGTGTTAGTACAGAGCAGAGGGGGTGTTGAATAGATCAGAGTGGGCCTGGTGTTCAGACTTCAGGAAAACTAAGGGGATGCTGCATTCATTGTTTTCCCTTTTCTGCCTCCTGTTGGAAGTCACAGCAAATATTTATATCTAATAATTGTGTAAACCCCTGTAAAAAAAATCCCCCTTGCACTTCCATTGTGTGTGCAGTGAAATTAAATCCCCCCTCGCATTTCTATTGTGCGTATCCTGTAAATCACCCTCACACTTCCATTGTGTATACTGTGTAAATAAATCCCAGAGGCCTGGGAGATTTTGACCTTTCTTTGCAGCACAGGGCATGGGATACTTACTAGTGGAGTCTCTGTACCTTGAAGTCTTGAAATTATTTGAGGACTTCAGTAACTCAGTCATAGGTCAGAGGTTTATTTCAGGAATGAGTGGACGAGGTCCTGTGGCCTGCATTGTGCAGGAGGTCAGGCTAGATGATTATACTGGTCTCTTCTGACTTCAGAGTCTATTCATTACAAAGTCCAGTTTGTCTGGGTGGCAGGATAGACTGGAGAGTCTGTGACTCCCTGGTAAGATTGGTATGATGCTCCAGGTACAATAATCTGGGATGGAGCACAATGATCCAGGTACAGTAATCCAAGATGGAGTACAATGATCTAGGAGCTCACATTTATTATTGAGTTGATGAAATCTAATTTGAAAACACATCACCAATATGGGATATCTGCTCTGAGTTCAGTACTCAGCTGTAAGCCACTCCAGGCAATGTAACAAATACCCCCATTAAATAATCATCCTATTTAGTGATGTGCCCAACGGTGGTGTGAGAATGTGAGTGCCAGCTTGCAGACAGATGGTTATAAACCAGGGCACCAGCACCATATTATCTGTGAGTTTTACACTTAGATTTCACCAACCCACTGTGCAGTGGTGTCGCTGGCACTGGACACAGGGGGATACATGCCCCAAGTCCCAGTGCCAGTGCCCCAAGTGGTGGAAGCCTAATCCAGCCCTGGCCTAAGCCAGGGATCCGGGGCTGGTTTGCCAGTGGCAGTGGCTGCTCTACCTGTCCCCTTCCCTGTCCCCATTTGGGGATCCAGAGTTGGACTGCCCATGGCAGTGGCCACCTTACCCGGCTCCATCCCTGGCCCCACCTGGGGATATGGGAATGGGCTGCTGGCTGGCGGTGACAGGAGCCTGATCCAGGACCTGCTCAGGGCCCCGAGACTAGATTAAGCTTGGGTGCTGGACTGAGCCAAGGGGGGGAGTGCAGGGCCTGAGCCCCAGGTCTTTTTCTGGGACAGCATTGCCCCTGCCACTGTATCAAGTGCGAACTTAAACAGCCATGACACAGAGATCCAGACAGGCCCCTGGGGTGTTCCAATCTGCCTTGCTACCCAGGTGAGTGCATCTCTATGGTAAATGGTCCCTGCACCAAGAATCACAGCAATGTTCATATTATTTCTGATCCCAAATAACTGATCGCTTGCCCCTAGTCAGTTGTGCAGTAGATCTCACCCCAAACACAACACTTGTAGCAATTGGTTATATGAAGATTTATTAAATAGGAAAAGGAAATCAGAAAGTTAGTTACAAGTCAGCAAACATAGATGCACAAATGAGTGACAGTCTTAGATTGCAAAAGGTAATACAGGCTTCTGTGATCAGCAAGCGCAATATGTCCTCTAAGGCTAGCTCAGGCTGAACAGCCAGGGATCTCTTTCTTATGCCTAGGAACACTTTGTGCCACCCCATCCCAAGTCTAAGCACTGATTGTTAGTTCTTTTTGTTTGTGGTGTTTATCTCTTTCCTGCTATGTGCTCTGAGCTGCAAACTTAGCTGATGGGGAGGTGTTCATGCATGGGAGTCCTTTCCTGGTGTGAGGAGCAGACCAACAATCCAGGCCTTTTGTTGCCGGTGTCTCAATCCAGATGTGGAGGGCTCTTCTGCTGTAAGAACTAGCTGTAGCCTGTCTGGGTTTGGAGGTTACCTCTTCCAGGAATGGGTTACCCATTTATGTGGAAGAGCAGCTCCACTCTAATTAACATCCCTCTCCTGCATGGTGATTCACACAGACACAGAAGTTCACAGTACACCTGCTCAGGTGTTACCTTGCAGTATGGAGCACAGACACTACAGGTAAGATTAACGCAGGCAGCTACTCACAAGCATCTAATAGAGTCAAGACGCTAAACACATCTGTGTAATTCTCAGACCTCTCATATCACAATTAACCTGACGTGTGCAGACAGAGCCCAGCGATGCAGTTGTACGCATTCTGTTGCAACACAGGCACCTGACGTGAGCTAGTGCCTCCTCTGCTGTGCTACATATTTCACTCCAGATCTCAAAGCACTTTACAAAGATGGGTCAGGACTATTATCTTCATTTATGAGGGGGAAACTGAGGGATGGAGCAGGGATATGACTTCCCAAAGTGTCAGCAGCAGCAGCAGCAGCAGCAGAGCTGGGGCTAGTTCTCCAGCCCCATTTCCCTCCACAACCTGCTTACTCCCACAACTGGTGGTACTGTATATCCCCACCATGCGGCACTCCAACCTGCCCTCAACATGTTAAGTTTTAAGGGGAATTTGAGACATGCCACTAGAAGGCAGGAGAATCCAAAGCTCTCATGCAGCCTGGGGACCTCCAATCAGGTCCCGAAAGGCTGACGAGTTTCCAGGCTCCCAGCCCCAAAAGCTGACAGGACTTCTCTTCACCAGGTGGTGACTTTCTAGGACTTTCAATGTGGCCTGCATCATACAGGCGGAGGTGGGGGAGGTTCTGGGGCCTGCGTTGTGCAGGAGGTCAGACGAGATGATCAAATCAGACCTTCTGCCTTAGTGTCTAGGAGTCTATATGCTAGGGTTTTGTCTCCAGCCATGTTTAACTCTCCCACCCACAAAGTGGGTAAATGATAGTCATGACCTTGCCAGGAGCCACCATCTCCCTCCTGCAGCCTAAGGCTGAAGAGAGAAAAAGTCAAGTCAAATTTAATTCTTACTGAAAAGAGGAAGCCCCTGAAATCTGCCCTGGCAGCTGGTTTGCAGCCAGGGCTGTCCCTAGGGGGGTGTGGGGTCCTGGGTGGATCACTCTCTGCAGGGCCCCCACTCACCCCCCTAGCACTGGGGGTGGGGGGGGGGCCAACAGGCCCAGGGATGGGGCAGACCCCTGTGCAGGCCATTCCATGCCAGGGACCAGGTGACCCATGCAAAAGAGCAGCCCAATTCAGCACTGCTGGTCTGCCCCCCCCACCCCCCTCATGCACATTGCTCTTGGCTCTGTGCCAGATCCGTGGGGAGGGGGTGGGAGGCAACATGGCCATGGGGGTAGTGATATGGGCCTCCCGCCCCCTCCCCGCTGCTCAGGCACAGAGCCGAGAGCAGCATACGTGGCGGGGTGGACAGACCAAGAGTGCTGAACTGAGGCGTCTCTTTTGGCCAGCAAGCCTGGTTGCTGGCATGGGGGGGGGGGTCAGCGGTGCAGGGCCCTGGGCAGCTGCCCAACTTGCTCTCCCCTAGGGATGGCCCTGTTTGCCGCAGATTCTAGTGGTGCTGTGCAGTGCTGAGGCTCAGATTAGCAGCTCCCCACTAGATGGGTCTCCCAGCCTGACCCCTTGTACTGGTGGGGCCCCTCCAGCAAGCCAGCCCCCTGTAGGGAGAGGCTGGCCCCACGCATGCTGAATTTTCCCCTCTCTTCTAGTGTGGCCTCACCCTGGTGTCCAGTCCATCTTCATCAACAGGTGCAGCAGCCCTGTCCAGAAGGTGTGTGACTTTGTGTGTGACTGTCGGGACTGCTCCGACGAGAACCAGTGCGGTATGTCTGGCTGCCAGCTGGGTCTTTCCAGGGACTAGCAATCAGGGTTCCCCTGGGCTCACAGCCCGGAGCCCTGCTGTTAGAGAAAAACTGGGAACCAAGTCCTGCTGCAGGACCTGTTGACATCAGACAAGGACAGGCCCATGTTCCTGAATGGGACAAAGGCGCTGCAGGGCTATGCCCTTGTGGCACCTGGGCCCCATAACAGCCACCTCAGGTTCCCTCTGTGCCACTTTCCCACCCCCCCAAAGCAGGGCAGTAACTAGGGTGGGGTGACTCCATTTCATAGCTTGATCTAAGGGTGCATTCAGTGCTGCTTGCTGCAGGCGCCAGTGGATCTAAGGGCACGTTCCGCTCCGTGTGCACACCAGGTGCAAAAATACCCAGTTTCAGTGCTGCCCTGAAGTACCCATCTGCCTCACCTATCATCCCTCCTTCCTGCCAGAAATGTCCATGCTAGCCACAGAAACACCCTGGAATCTGCTCCTCCCGCCCCCAGGAGCCGGATCCCAGCACTGTTCTTGCTTCTCTGTTCCCATCAGGGTATCAGAAAGAGTCGGACATGCTTGGGACTCCCTTCACCTGTGATTTTGAAGATGGTAAATGCGGCTGGACAGATGTCAGCACCTCTGCCTATAGATGGGTCCCAGGGCAAGCAAGCATCACCATGGGGGGGCCGGGGCCCAATGCTGATCACACCTGCGGCACCGACCTGGGTAAGCTCCACATTCCATCAAGGAGCCACTCTTGGTGCCTCTGTGCTGAGGTGTGGGGCCAGGAAAGTCATCCTCCTGGTAGCTCTGGTTGTTCACAACAGATCCATCTTGGACTGGTACATGTGGGCTGTTTGCGACTCTGGACCCTGTCTCGCTAAGTCTGGAATTAAAAATGCACAAGAGCCAGGGGAACTGGTTCTTTGCTGATGTGAACTAACAAAACCAAATGTGGGTGGCTGTCTGCCTCCTCTGCCCTGTAGTAAACACCTCCCAGAGATGGTGGTCCTAGGGAGTCTGGGCCCTGGAGCACTAAAAGCCTCAGCAGCCCTGACTCCGAGGCACATGGCAGAATTTGGTATTTCTAGACAGGGCCATAACAGAATTTTTGGTGCCTGGGGCAAGCAGCTCCAGACGCTCCTCCCATTGGCTCCAATCCGGGAAAGATCTGGATCCCCCCCCAGCCGTCCATTGGCTGGGGATGGATACAGATCCTCCCAGCCTGCCGGCAGCTGCAAAAGCTTCCCAGCTGCCACCAGAGGTGGCAGGAAGATTCCTCAGCTGCCGGCAGGCCGGGGGGATCCAGATACATCCCCAGCCAGGCAGTGGCGGCTGAGGACGGACCTGGATCCCCCCGGCTTGCCAGTGGTGGCGACTGGGGTCGGATACGGATCCCCTGGTCTGCCATGGTGGTGGCTTCCTGCAGTGGGCCCCAGCAGTGCCGGACGTCCCAGGTGCGGAATTTTAGAGGGCACAGAGGATGGATCTGGCTCCCCACGGCAGCTGGGGACAGATCCAGATCCATCCTCAGCTGCTGCTGGGACCCAGATCAGTCCCCTGTGGCCTCTAAAATTCCATGTCTGTGACATTGCCCCATTCACCCTGGCCTAGTTATGGCCCCGTTTCTAGAGCTGGCCTCTGCCTGTATTCTTTTAACATGCTCTGTGCTCTGGGCATGTCTCACTCCATGAAAACACCTGCAGTGGCCATGTCAGCTGCCTGGTGCTTGTAGACCAGCATTTCCCAACCAATGTGCCACAATCCATGGATGTGCCCTCATGTCTAAGCAAGTGTGCCACAGAAATTTTTGAAAAACCACTCAGAGTTCTGGATTGGCTCATGAATATTCATGAGTTCATTTGGCGACAATATGGTGTTGTGCCTCAAAATAATTAAAAGTATCAAGATGTGCTGTGGCAGAGAAAAAGTTGGGAACTGCTGGTATAGACGTCCAGGCTTGGGTTGGAGCCATGTCTCTAGGACCCTCCCTGTTCATACCTGCGTGGCACAGCTAGGTCAGTGTAAACCAGGCTTGAGAGAACAGACAAGGCACAATGCAGGTAGTTAACGATTCAGAGGCCAGGGCAGGGAGCTAGTGCGAATGGAAAGGCAGAAAAAACAAGGCTGCATCAAGAGCTGTAGATAAGGCTGTTGCATAGGTGACAGTGACTCCATTCTCCCTTTTACCTGGAATAAATGTGTAAATGTTGCCACTCAGTGTGGCAGTGCCCTGTGGGAGTGAGCCATGTTGGCACAGGCTGCTGCTACTACTTGGAATATTCCCTCTGGGCAGGAGTGTGCAGAAATGTAACTCTGAGTGACCCCCTTTGGAGGGGCATGTTCTGTGCCCCACCCACAGCTCTGGGAGGAGCTCACTCTTCCCTCCCCTGCTGAAGTTCTGCGCCCCCAACAATTATGCTTGTCTCTGCCACCTGCCACAGCCCTGCTCCTAGGAAGGCATTCATTCCTTTTGTCAGGTTAGACCCAGGATGTGGAGCCAGATTTCACATACTGTGGGTGAGGCTGCTGCAGAGAGCATGCCTGTCATGGAGCAAAGTGGCATTCATGATGGGGCTGTCTCAC
This sequence comes from Podocnemis expansa, assembly GCA_007922195.1. NCBI lineage: Eukaryota > Metazoa > Chordata > Testudines > Podocnemididae > Podocnemis > Podocnemis expansa. Next base: position 3,341,507 of record ML682098.1, read on the forward strand.
CATGCTGATATGCCCTGCCGTGGCTCAGGGAAGGGGATGTGTTTGCCTTGGCAATGGGAACAATCAGCCCATGTGTGTTCTCCCCAGGCTGGTACATGGCTGCAGAGACACATGGAAGCACCTTTGCTGCCATCGCGAGGCTAAGGTCTCCTGTGATGCGACAAGCAGCGGCCACCTGTGAGATTCACGCATGGTATCACCTGTGGGGGAAAGGTGAGGGGCACACCCTGCGCTGTCTGCTGCACCAGTGCTGCATTGGTGCCCCGACACAAGCACAGATACTAGACCTGGGTCTAGAGTTCAGGGGGGGACACTGCAGCGGGTATGAGTGGGATCAACAGGCCAGGGCTGCTGAGGGGGGTGGGACTGCTCCAGACCACTGATGCACTAGCTTACTTTGTCTGGTACAAGGTTGGGGGAAGCAGTTGGTGCATCCTTCTGGAGACAGGATCTGGGCGTCATGGAGCCTGTTCTGTACCTTTCTGCTAGCTAGCAGACATGGCCAGGTCCTGACCCCACATCTGACTAGGATTAATAATAAATGGCCATTTGCCCACCACTTGCCCACTTCCTGCCGAGGGGCCAGAAGCATTTTATAAGCATTTCTGAACCCACCCAAGCTTCCTGTGATATCACTCCATGTTACAGCTCAGGAAACTGAGGCACAGAGGGGAACTTGCCCAATCCCTGTGACTCTGTGGCAGAGAAGGAACAGAATCTATCGTTTTCTGTCTGGATCTCTAGAAGGCTACAGGGCACAGAGGGGCCCTTCTAGCTGCTTGGTGTCCCATGTTTGCCACCAGAATTGTCTCTTGGGAGGGTAAAAGCAGAGCCTTATAGAACCCAGGAGTCCTTGGTCCATTTCCTGACACGTGAAGGGCTGGCTGATCTCAGTGGCCTTGCTAGGGCAAGAGAATGGTGCTGGCTAGTCTCACAGCTCCTCGAGATGGCAGGGCAGAGCATGGTGGGGCAGACCTGGAGGAGAGGCCATGTGGTCATGGCTCCTGGCTTCCCTGCAGGGCTCAATGAGAGCACGCAGCCAGGGCTGTGGGTGGAGCTGATGTACGCCAATGAGACAGTCACGCTGTGGCAGAGCCCAGGGAGCAGCGTCCATGCCTGGCGGGAACTGACTGCATACACCGGCAGGGTGCCAGGAGAATTCCAGGTGAGAATCAACCAGCCACCTGTCCTGCTTCCACTGACAGCACCTGGCCTGTATGTGGTACCCATGCCAACCAGGAGCCCTGTGGAGGAAGGTGCCTTGTGCCTATCTCATAGGGGATGCAGCGCGGCCCAGAAACCATTTACTTGAGAAGCTGCCAGCTCCGGATCAAGGCCCAGGCCCAGGACATCAGTTTGGCCAGATGGCGTGTGACAGGCTGGTGTCTGCAGATGCCCTGTGGGAGGGGTGGTGCTTGGTGCACCAAGGGTCCTGGTTGGGAAGGGGACACAACAAGTACAAGTTCTGCAATGCCATTGTGGGGCTTGTGTCTGCTGCCTCTTCCCTGGGGCCCAGCTGCTGGTCTCCTCCCCTCGTGGGCAGCCAGGAGCCCCATTGTCACAAGAGGAGGGTGGAGAAGGGAGCCAAAGGAACCTAGTGGTTGGGGGGGGGTTAGTGTCAGTTGGGCATGTCAATGGTGCCAACACCCACCCAGGGCTATATGTGGTTTCCCTCCTCTCCACAGATCACCCTCTGCTCTAGGCAGAGCACCTCACTGCAGGCAGCTGTGGCTGTGGACGACGTGGAGTTCAGGAACTGTGGCTTGCTGCGTAAGACCGCACCCGTCCACTCCACCTGAGGCTTGCTTCTGACTGTGGAGCCAAGCCACCACCTCTGTGCAGAGCCTCCAGGCTCCTCTCTCATTCCTCCCGTTCCTGCTCCTGGCTGCCTCAGGCGGGACAAAGCCTCAGTTGGGCATACAATCCCCAAAGGCTCATGCTGCCTGGGGATGCTGTGCTGTGGCCAGCTTCTTCCACCCCCTGCCAGTCTGCTGATGTAGCTGCAGCCCAGAGGCAGGCAGGTCCCAGCGACTCCAGCTGGTGCCTGTACCAATTGGTGAGCCCTGCAAAGGGCCCATCATGGCCCCAGCCTGTGCCCAGGGAAGGGGATAGCCCAGGGCTGGCCTGTGACCAGAGCTTGTGGCCTCTCTAGGGCCTCATACCCTGCCTGGCCCTGGCATCTGTAATGCACTCACCCAGGGCCCGAATCACTTAGTGCCCACTAGGTACAGAGAGGCCCACTGCCCTTTTGCTTGCCTAGTGCAAAGCTCAGGCCAGGCTGCCCCCAGCTGCCTACCATGGACAGAACCACAGTGCGGGTCCCTGGGCTCTGCCCTGCACTCACAGCCTCATGTCACCCTTGCTCCCTTGGGAGCAGGAGGCCCAAGGATGGCCTGGCCTGGGGAATGGGGCCCAGCCTGTAATGCTGGAGTTTGCCCTGGTTTGCCAAGCTAGTTAACCCCTTCCTGCCTGCATGCAGCGCCCCTGAGCCTGGTGTGTGGGCCAGCAGAGTGGCCGTGCAAACGTGGATCATGTGTGCAGTTGGAACAGTTCTGTGATGGCACTGATGACTGTGGGGATCAGTCAGACGAGTCTGCCCTGGAGTGCGGTGAGTGTTCCCGCCTGGGGCCGGAGGGCAGCAAAGCTGTTAAACGCATCAGGAACCAGGGGACTTGCCTAGGCCCCCCCCCCCCCAGGGAGCAGGCTAGGAGTGCCAAGGGGGCTGTGAATGAATGGCTCCCAAGAGCGTGGAGTTCAGCCATATGCTGCCGGTGCCACCCTACTGCATGAGGTTGGTCTGGCCTAGCCTCTAGAGGCTAGGTTGAGGTTGTATATTAGGAAAATTTTTCTTACTAGGAGGGTGGTGAGGCATTGGAATGGGCTATATAGGGAAGTAGTGGAATCTCCATCTTTGGAGATATTTAGGGCTCAGTTAGACAAAATCCTGGCTGGGATAATTTAGTGAGAGTGGTCCTGCTTTTTTGGCAAGGGGTTGGACTAGATGGCCTCATGAGGTCCCTTCTAACCCTATGATTCTATGACTTTAGTGTTGCTGATTCTGACAGGATGGGGTGGGGGGCATCGAAACAGTCCTTCCCCCAGTGTTTGCTGGGAACGTTGTCCCAGTCCCATAGCCCAGCCCCTGGGGTAGAGAGGGCCTAGGACATACAGCCAAGGAGCTGTGGCTTCCCTAGAAGGGTACTGGCATCACTCCCACTCTGCAGGGCTGGATCAATGAAAGGGGCTAGAGAGGGGCTGCAGCCCTGGGCCCTGGCTGAAGGGAGCCCTGGACTGTGGTTCCTAAAGCACCTGATCCTCCGGGGCTGGGGTGTGGGTGCTGCGGGGGGTGAGGGGAGAATGGTCTATGGGGCCAGCAGCCACAGTCCTGCCCCACCCCTAGGGGCCAGCTGGTCTGCTCCCGGGGCTGTGTGGACCAGTGTGTGTCTACTGCACTGGGCAGGTGGGGCTTCCCCACATGCTAGCTGGCCACACTCCCAGCCCTGGAGTGCAACAGTCACACACTGGCCAGCCTCACATCCAAGGGCAGATCAGCTGGCCCTGGATGGGTGTGCTGTGTCCAGCCATGGCCTCTAGCTCTGGGAGCTCAGCCTGCCTCACTCCCAGGCCACTGTGGGGGGGGGGGGCATCAGGCTGGGGGCCCCAAAAAAGTGAGCAGTTTAGCCCCAGTTTAGCCCCAGTAGTTCCAGTATCACTGGGCTTGGATCCCTGCTCCTGGGACCTGGCTCCAGTGCAGGTTCCTCCTGGCTGGGATGTGGCACTGTGACGGAGTCTCACAGGAACTGTGCTCTGGTCTTCTCTTCTCCCTGTGGATCAGCACAATGGCATGGTGGAGTCTGTTCCAGTCCTCCCAAGTCACTGCACCACTATCCTCTTCTCAGCACAGCCAGACAGAACGAAAGCACCTTGGTTTGGATCTGCCACCCCTTGGCTCTCTCCACCCATGAAGTTGTCTCCTTCATCAGACCCTGAAGTGTTTAGCACTCCTGCTCTGTCAGAGACTCCCCCTGTGGGAGCCGCCTTTGCAAAGGGCCATGCACCCTGCTTCTGCAGCCAGAGTGATTGCCAGTCAGTGTTGAACCTTCTGACTTCATCAGTTCTCAGGATCACAGCATAGAGCAGAAGGCTGGGCTAGCAGGACATTAGAAGTTACAGCGGTGACCACCTGGGAGGCCCCTTTTTGGGGCTTCCTCCCCACTGCACCAGGGCTGTAACTAGGGGTAAGGGTACCTGGAGCAAACAGCCCCAAAAGTGGCCCCCCCACCCCCGGCGGCCAGAGCTGGTTGGGAAGGGGTCCCTACCCTGCCATGGCCAGAGCAGGGAGTCTCCTGCCTGCTGTGGCCAGAGCCGGGTGTTCCCTTCCCCCACCACGGCTGGAGCTGGGAAGGGGTTCCCTTCCCCTACTGTGGCCAGAGCCGGGCGTGGCGGGGCGGGGCGGGGACAGAGTCTGTTCCCTGCTAGTGGCCAGAACTGGGTGGGGGGGCTCCGGCAGGGCAAGGAAAGCCTGTCTCAGCGTAGCTAGAGCTGGATGGGGAGTGCCTTCCCCGGCTTCAAGAAGAATGTGCCTTTAAAGCACATTCCTCTTTGGGGCCAGAAAGTGTCTGGCATAGTGCACTCTTTAACTCACACCTGGGGCTTTGCCCCATTTGCTCCACTGTAGTTACAGCCCTGCACTGCACCTTTCCTGGGGGACTGGACTCTTCCTCCCCTGCCCCCTCCCCTGCCTAGAGACCAGAGCCCTCACCCCAACCTATTCTTTGTCTCTTTCCTAGGCTAAGTGGCTATTTCTCTGTACAATTGGTTGGGGCCTAGGCAGGAGCACCAGACCAAGTCTGCCTACTTGTGGCTAGGGAAGGCCCATCCACCCTCCAGTGGTCTCTGCAAGAATCACACACCAGGTCCTATCACTGACATACATGAGCAACGCATAGGACCATCCCCAAGGGGGTGCGGGGCCCAGTGCCAACTGGCCTGTGCGGGGCGCTGCTCCCCCCTGCACTGGGGGGTGTGGGCCGGTCATGCACTGCTGCCCCTCCCTGACCCTGGGGGCAGAGGAGGCCAGTCCAGAGGCTGGGCTCCTCTCTGCCGCCCTGCCTCTGGGCCTGCCTTCCCTGCCCCCAGGGTGGAACAGCCAGCCCAGGGAGGGCAAGAGAGAGAAGCCCAGCCTCTGGTCTGGCCCACTCCACCCTTGGGTTGGCTCTTCCCACTCCCAGTGCCAGCTGGGAGCAGAGGCAGACTCTGTGCTCCGCCTCTCCCCTTCTCCGCTGCCTTCGGCTCTGCGCCTAAAGCAGCGGGAAGGGGCAGTGGATAGTGCAACCGTTGGTGGGGGCAGTGATTTGGGTCCCATGCTGCCCTGCTCAGGGCAGGACAGTGCGAGGCCCTTGGAACTGCAGGGTCCGGGGTGATCACCCCTCTTGCTCCCCATAGGGACGGCTCTGGCAACACACATAGGAAAACCAGGGCACACACCTAGCACCCAGAGAAGATCCCAAAAGGATCCCCTCTTCCTCACAGGCTCATAGAGAGCTCTTCACTGTGCATTGTGAGAAAGCCTCTGGATGCCTGTGTGGGCAAAGGAGTGAGTCAGCCACTCTGCTCTGCTGGCTGCCAGGGACAGGGGGGCTGAGCTTGATGCCCCGTCCCACTGGGTACTGAGCTGGCAGGGGGAGTGGCTGGTGGTGATCACTGGGGCTCCTGCAGCTGTCCCCTGGGTTACAGCAGGGGAGTGAAGTCACTGATGAAGAGGTAATGTGGGGATTCTCCAGCCCTGGGGTGTCACACCAGTATCACCTTCTTTCCCTTTCCAGGATCGTTCAACAGCTGTTCCTTTGAGGCAGACTGGTGTGGCTGGGAGGCTGTACCTACTTGCCCAGCCTGGGCTAGGAACACAAGCCTCCACCTCAAACCTGACGCCCACAGACCCACCCGGGACCACAGCAGCAACAGCAGAACAGGTACCTCTCCATCCGCTTAGGGCTGCTGGGTTCCTCATGCTGGTCAGAGGGAAGCTGTGGCCAGGATGTTCCAGGGGTCTGGATTACTGAGGGTCTGAGTTGTTCTGCTATGTACTTCTGGGGCCCAGCTGCTGTGTAGAGTCTGACTAGTCCCTGCTCCACAGAATGTCGCTGCTAGGATGGGTGTTGAGGCCGGATAACTGGGGAGTCCTGAGGAAAGCAGCTAGCCAATCCCACCTGTTCCTGCCTCTCCTCTGCAGCCCCCCCCCCCCCCCCCCGACAGCAGAATTGGCTCAGCTCGAATTTCCGTGAGCGGCCAGTTCACTCCTCAGTTGAAGCTTTACTTGCTCAGTTACTGGACACTGCACAGGGCATGGCTCAGCTTTTGTGACAACACTGTGTTGGAGACCAGTTTCACACAGACCACCTTTACTGTCCTCATCACAGATGTTCCCACAATGCATCTCCAGCCCTCATGGGCATAGCTTCAGCCCTGTCTCCAGCACCCTGCCCTCTGCCCTGCCCTTGGATAGACAGAGTTTACTCCTCATAATCATGGCCTGGGTACTTGAGATAGAGCAGCTCTTGGTTTGCTGTGAGGTTCTGCCAAGAAACCAGAGCAAACCTCTGCTGCCAGCACCCCTGTGAAAGGCTGAGGGTTGCTTAGCCCTGGAGGGGAGATAAATTCAATCTGACCCTTCTCCCATAGCTGGTCCTCTGACACAGCACACCAGAATGACTCTGAGCCTAGCCCTGTCCTCACTGCCTGATAGGAGTTACCATCCCCTGTTTTCCTGCATCATCACATCCTGACCAGGCCTTAGCCATCTGATGGGTATTAAAGCCAACTAAGGTGGGTCAGGGTCAGGGTGCCAGGCAAGCATCTCCAGAGGTGGTCCCTTCCCTTTTAGCACACAGGAAGCTGTGGGTCTCTAGGCACAGTGCGACTCTGCTCTCCTGGGCCCTACCATGCTTGTTTCTTGGACTGTTGTTGATTTCTCACTGGTCAATCACATCATTTGGGTTAATTTGCTCCTGTCTGTTTCAAAGGGTCTTTGTTCCAAGGGTGGGCAGTGGCATTGGAGGTCAAGATCTATTGATTTGCTTGCTATCAAGTAGCTCTCTTTGGGTACGTCTATACTATGTGTTTAAGTCGACTTAAGGGCCCTTAAGTTGACTTAAACAGAGCCCTGTCTACACTGCAGGGCAATAAAGTTGACTTTAGCGTCCAGTGAAGTCGACTTTGTAAGGTCCACTTATAAAGTCGACTTTACCGTTAAGTCGACTTTATTAACTCAACTTAAGGCAATGTGGACTCACTAAGTCAACTTAATAAAGTCGACTTAGTGCAGTGGGGCCATTAAGTCAACTTTATAAAGTCGAATTAAACCAGGACACCCATTTAAAGTCCACTTAATGTAGTATGGACTCACTAAGTAAACTTAATAAGGTCTACTTAAAGTTGACTTTAAGTAGACTTTATTAAGTCGACTTAGTAAAGTCGACTTAGCTTTTACAATGTAGATATAGCCTTTGACCTTCATACCTTTATTTAAGAGAAGTCTTACCAGATACATCTTCCTTCCCCCAGCCAAGCCCCTTGTATGTTGTTTGCCTTGCTAGTCACTGCCTTCATGCCCCTAGGGAGCATGTGTAAAGAACAAACAAGCAGTTCACCACAGGAACTTGCTTGTGCAGCTGGGAAGGTTACAAAATTAATACCCAAACATGCAGGTGCATGGAGTGGGCCCCAGTCTACAAAGATGTCTGCTGTGGGAGTTGGGGGCACTTCTGCAGCTGGGGTCTCATTCCAGATAGAGGTTCTCTCACTATGAGACTTGCCTGTCTTCATCCTTCTTGCTGAAAACTCTTCCAGGTGCTGGTGTCATGGGCTGCTCTAACAATAATCTGTAGGGTACTATCATTATCCCCATTCTCCAGCTGGGGAAGCTGAGGCACAGGAGAGAAGTGACTTTCCCATAATTCCCTGGTCCAGTGCTCTGTCCATCTGACCACACTGACCCAGACCCACCTATCTCCCAGGCAGGTAGAGTTCCCCAGTAAAATATGCAGAGCATGGTGCGTGCTCAGTAATGTATCATTACAGTTAAAATTCTGTCCTGGGTTTTCTGAGTAAGCATTGGGGCATTAAATAAAAATTCCAAGAAGCTGCAGCCTGTCCCTGACTGTTCCTGAACATACCTTGGGAAAAGGGGAGCTGCAGGGGCCTGCAGGTACTTCAACCCACAGCTTCAGCAGATTGACTACCAATCAGCTGTTGAGCAGCTGGACTTATCCACAGAACAGTTGTTCTGCTGTTGCCCCAGGGCTGACAGCTGCTCTAGCCCTGCCCCAGAAGTCCTGGGGGGTCATGGAAAAGCTACAGAATCTCTGAGCTCTGGGACTAAATGATGTCCTTAAAATCAGAGTGGACTAGAGTTAGAAGGGACCTCAAGAGGTACCTAGTTCAAAACCAACTAAATCGTCCCACCCATGGTTTTGTCAACCTGGGCAGTAAAAACCTTTGATGGAGATTCTACCACGTCCCAGGGTAACCCATTCCAGTGCTTCACCGCCCTATTAGTGAAAAAAGCTTTCTTAGTATTCAAACTAGACCTACCCCACTGCAACTTGAGACCATTGCTCCTAGTTCTGCCCTCTACTGTCACTGAGAACAGCCTTGCTTCATCCTCCCTGGAACACCCTTCATTAGGTAACTGAAGGTCTCTATCAAACCCCGGTCACTCTTCTCTGCAGACTGAATAAGCCCAGTCCCCTCGACTGTCCTGTACTCCAGCCCCCAGTCATTTCTGTTGCATTGTGTGTAGGTCTCTAAAGCCTGCCAAAGGGGCTGTAGCCACTGAACGTGAGCTGGTGATTTCCCCTAGGTTTTTTTCTCTACGTCAGTAGCAGCCTAGAGGATCTGTGCAGTGATGTGGCCAGGATGACTAGTCCAACTTTCCAAGCAACCATGAACAGCTCCTGCTCTGTAAGTTGCCCCAGGACCGAAGGCTTCATCCTTGCTCTTCCTGGATTGTGAAGGACAGTGGGAAGTGTGGGATGGCTCCTCAGCAGTGTAGGGGATGCAGGCAGTACCCACACATGCACCTCACTTGCTGGGGTCTGTGCTGGGAGGGGATCAGCCCAGCAAGACTTGATGGCAAGGCCCACCTGTGAGCTCCATTTCCCCCAGCTAGCAACCAGGTCTCCGTGCTGAACAGCAGTAGAAGGGCAGCCCTGGGGACAGGCTGCACCAGGTGCCTATTTTAGGGTAGCTTCAGCAAATCATTAGGCTGGAAGTTCCTAACCTCTGGGTTTGATGGAGTCAGGGAGCCCCCACCACACCCATTAGGTAGGAGAAAGGGTGACCTCCTTGCCAGCCAGTCAGGTGTTTCCCTGCTAGGCACAGGTAGGACAAGTGGGTGCTGACTGGCCAGTGAAGGGTGCTGTAGTCTCTTTGGTTCAGAAGAGACAGGCCCAGAGCCAGGGGGAGCCATGGGGCCTGGCGCACTCCAAACTGCAGCTATAAGCCTGCATTGCTTGCTTCATGCCACCTTTGCTTTGGGGGGCAGGTGGGCACGAGGTTGTGCCAAGACAGGGCTGGGCCTCTTGCAGTGGCTGCCCTGGCTGCTCTGGGCCCATGCTGGGGCTGGCTAAATGTGGCACTCACTGTTTGCTTGTTCCGGGTCCAGCTTGTGTTCTACTCCCATCTCTCCGGCTCTGCCTCCAGCAGCCTCAACATATACTACCAAACCGAGAGTGTCACACAGCTTGTGCAAACAAGAGCTGGGGACCGGGGCCATTACTGGTTCAGGGAGAAAGTGGACTTCAATGTGAGCGAGAGCTTCCAGGTGGGCAGAAAACCCTGATGTGTCATCCTGGGGCCAGTCCAGCCCTGGAGCCCAGGCTCACCTGTCACCATGGAGTGGGAAGGAAGTGTGTGTTGTGGACAAGGGCACACAGTCACCCATCTAGCTCACAGCAAGAGTGGCTGCAGCCCTCTGTAGTGTGAGAGGGGTCCCTCCCAGGGGTGAGGGGATGAACAATGGGGTGTGCCACTACCCACGAGGTGCCTTCCCTGGGAACCCCAGGGGCCTTCAGGCAAAAGATGCCTAGTCAGCCCCTTTCCCTGCCTGACCATGTATATCCCCAAGATCTCATTTCCCATCAGTTCCCAGAATCATGCTGTGACTATGCCCAGAGACACAGGCCTTTGCCAGCACTGCCGCAGCTCAAGGGACACCTGGCTAGAACTTCCACCCCCCCATGCTACACAGCCACAGACCAGGCACAGGATCCCTTAAGCCTCACACAGCCATGATGGGAATGTGCATTAGTGGGACCAGCACCGAGATCAGGTGCCGCACCTGAACTAAGCTTTCCAGGGGAATTAATTGTACCCTGTACCCTGGTCCACCTCACACACCCTACACACTGTCCTGCTTCACACATCCTGGCCTATACCCAACCTGCACACTGTCCTGCCTTGCACACTTTATACTCAAGTTATTACACTGACCCACCTCACACACCCTGTGCCCACCCTATCCACTCACCCAACACCCCCTCTCACACAGTGAATGCACAGACCCACATGACCCCTCGTATGCTGTCCCCCACCACCATGAATTGCATGTGCCCTGAAACTTGGATGCTCCATATGAGCAAAGTTCCCCAGGGAAATAATCTCCCCAGGACTGACCTTGCATCCCCACCTACCCCTCTGCCATCCTCTGCTGGCCAGTGATGGCCCCTCCACCCTGTGTCTTGCACACTCCTGCAGGGCCTGGCAGTGCTGTTATTGGCTGCCCGCTGGGCAGTGCGGGGCTAGCTGGTTCCTCATGTCCTTGTCCTGCAGATCCTTCTCGAAGGTGTGGTCAGACGAGGGCACGAAGGCAGCATCGCACTGGATGACCTGGTTCTCTCTCCAGGCTGCATCTTGGCTGCTGGTGAGTGGGCAGATGGTGTGACCTGGGCGTCCTGGGATAACCTTCTAAATGTGCCAAAATCAGGGCAAGCTGCAAAACCAGGGGCCAAATCCCCAAACCACTGATGGGTGATACTTAAACCAGTTTTCCAGTCAGTAACAAAACATGCTTCTGATTCCCCACTGGTCATCACCAAGCATAACAAAATAGAAAACAGCCCCCTTTATTGCACATCAGCTCCTCCGGTCCCTACCTAGTCATGGGGTCTCTTAAAGCAATAGGTTCTCCTGACCCCAAAGGGTAAGCCACATCGCCTAGAACCATATAGGCTTGGATCTTACCCAAAATACCACACTGCCAGTGAATCCTTTAATATCTACAACTAAAGGTTTAATATAAGAAGAAACAAAATATGAGAGATGTTAGCAGGTCCAGGTGAATCACATACATACAAATGATTTAGAGTCCATGGGAAGCAAGTCCTTGAAGAACTTGCAGTTTGCAGCTTAGTCCAATTCCTCTGATATCCACACAGCACCTGGGTGGGTCTCAGTCCTTTGTTCAGTGCAGCAGAATTATTCCAGAGGATGATATTGATTGCAGGTTGCAGGTTGCAGACTGAAGACAAAATGGAGATGGGTCACTACCTTTTATCACCTTTGGCTTTCCTCATGCTCTCAGAGTCCTTGCCAAATCAAAATGGAGTTGAGTCACATGCTCGGTCTGGGTGACTCATCAAACAAGTTTCTTCCTAGGCTGCTGTAACTAGGAGCTCCCTTAATGGGACATTAAGAGGACAATGGCTTCACAGACACCCAGTCTGGGAATGCCTTAGAATCCAATAACTTGGAGCACAAATAGACCAAATATATTCCTAATTTCTAATACAGACATGAAACCTACATGTACACCATACAATCATTCCTAGCAGATTACAACCTTTTTATTGGTACTGAACATGGCATATCACATATGGATTATTGCAAATATGAAATATTAATATGAGAGATGATCATAGATAGTCCCTCAGACCCAGTCAGCATCACAGATGGTGCCAGCTGCTGGGGTGGTAACCCTTTAATGCCCTTCATAGGCCTGTGCTGTTCTGGGCAGGGGCAGGTTAGTTCTGGGGACGCCTCCAAAGCTGTTGCTGCTGGCAGCTCATTCAGGTCAAGTCAGTGCTGCCGGGTCCTCCACTACCACCTCTCTGCCCACCAGGAGAGATGCAGCACAGCTTCCTCGTTTTTGTTTCTCTCCATCTAGCAGTCTGGCTGTCTGCCTGCAGACATCCCATAGCGATTGCCTGCTTCTCCCTGCCACAGTTATTCCCTCAGCACACTCCGTTCCAAAGCAGGGAAGTGTTGGCCTGTTGACACACCTGCAGCCAGGAGCTCCTTGCCCAGCTTTCACTTTGACCAGAGCCTCTCTTCTGGGCTCCTCATGGTGCACTGAGATGAAGGAGGAAAGGAGGAGAGCAAGACTGTTGAGGAGAAGCTTGGAGGCTGTGCTGGCAGGCATGCAGCCCACGCCGTGACCCAGGAGCCACCTGTGGTCTGAACAGCATTAGATGGCCATTGGCGCTGGCTCTTCCACCCTTGTGTTGATGTGCTGAATGGTGAACTGAATGGGTACTAAATGGTGCATGCCCCTCACGGGACTTAGCCAGGAAAGCATCTGCTGCAGGTGCCAGCAGCATGTGGTGTGGAATAGGAGGAGAACTGTCCATAGACTCATAGGCTACATCTACACTAGCAAATTAGTCTGGATTAAGGAGATTTAATTGGGACTAATTTGATCCCTGTCTCTAGGAGGCTTTGCCTAGTTTGAACTAAACAATTTTTTTAGTTTGAACTAAGCAAAGCTTAGTTTGAACTAGTTTTGTTTGAATGGTAAGTTTGAACTAACTGCTTGGTTTGAACTTATTTTGAACTTTAGTTCAAAGTAGCATGACGTAGCTATGCCAGTTTGAAGTAAATAAGTTTGAAATAGTGGTTAGTTCGAACTAACCGCAGTTTTTTTAGTGCCAACTACTTACTAGTTTGAACTAGCTGTGCTGTTTTAGTTCGAACTAAAAAGTTAGTTGGAACTAAGTTTAAACTGCTTAGTTTGGAGTAAGGAAATCCAAATTAAGCAGTTAGATGTAGACATAGTCATAGATTCTAAGGTCTATGGGACCAATATGATCCTTTAGTCTGACCTCCTGCACAATGCAGGCCACAGAATCTCACGCACCAAGCCCTGTGTTAAATCTCTAACCTAGGACTGAGTTACTGAAGTCCTCAAATCATGGTTTAAAGACTTAAAGGAAAAGAGAATCCACCAGCAAATGAGCTGTGCCTCATCCTACAGAGAGAGGTGACACTCCCCCCCCCCCCAAGCCTTTGCCACTCTTCCCTGGGGAAAAATTCCTTCCCACCGCCAAATATGGCAATTAGTTAAACCTTGAGCATGTGGACAAGTCTCACCATCCAGCCCCCACAAAGGAATTCTCTATAATAACTCAGAACCCACCCATCAATTGTCCCTTCTCAGGCCATTGGCATATCCACCACCTGTATTCATAGATCAGTTAATTGCCAAATTAGACTTTCCCATCATACCATCCCCTTCATAAATTTATCAAGCTCAGTTTTGAAGCCAGCTAGGTTTTTTGTCCCTTCCTTCCCTCAGCTTCCCTCGGAAGGCTATTCCAGAACACCACTAATCTGAAGGGTAGTAACCTGCATCTAATTTCAAGTCTAAACTTCCTGATGGCCAGTTCATATCCATGTGTTCTTGTGTCCACACTGATGCTGAACTTAAATATTTCCTCTGCCTCCCTAGGATATTTATAGACAGCAGCCATATCACCCCTAGACCTTCTTTTGGTTAGGCTAAACAAGTCAAGCTCCTCGAGTCTCCTCTCCTAAGGCAGGTTTTCCATTCTGCAGACCACCTTTGTAACCCTTTTCTGCACTTGTTCCAGTTTAAATTCATCTTACCTAGACGCAGGGGACCAGCACTGCACACAATATTCCAGATGGGGGTCTCACCAGTGCCTTGTATAGTGGTACTAACACCTCCTCTCTCTACTGGAAATACCTCACCTCATGTATCTTAGGACCGCATTAGCTTTTTTATAACCATATCACGTTGGCAGCTCATAGTCATCCTGTGATCAACCAATATGCCCAGGTCCTTCTCCTCCATCCAACTGATGCATCTCCAGTTTATCAGAAAAGTTTTTTGTTATTAGTCCCTAAATTTATGACCTTGCACTTTCCACTACTAAATCTCATCGTATTACTCTCCTCTACAAGCAGGACTGGATTAACCAGCCTGGGGGCTGCAGGCCGCCCTCTGCTGCAAGGCCCCCTGCCTGGGGTCCCCCCCACCAGAAGGGACCCGGCTGCCCCTGACTGCAAGCCTCCCCACCTGGGCTACACATGCCAGCTGCCTCCCTCCACTCATCGCTGAGGGGGGTGGGCCTGGGCCAGAGGGCATGCCTGCCCTGGCCCCACTCTGGCCACTCTGCCCATGGGGGGGGGGTTAGTTGGCACGCAGCAGGCTGGGGAAGGCTGTGGTGGAAGCCTCACTGCAACCTAGCCAGGCAGCCCTACCCCCCGAGTGGAGCAAACAGGTGCTCCCCCCCCCCCCCCCCCCCGCTGGAACGCTGAGCCAGGCGGGGGGCCAGATTATCCCATGGGTTTTAGGAACAGGAGTCCAGGGCCCTTTTTGCCCAGGGGTTAAGCCCCTAAAGTCCCTCTGGCAATCCAGCCCTGTTTACAAGGTCATCCAGACCTTCCTGTATGACATGGTGATTGGCAACACCTCCCATTTCTGTGGGATTCACAGACTTTATTAGCTCACTCCCACATTTTGTACCATGCCTCTTTTAAAAATGTGATTCCTATGCTGAAGAGCTGAGACCTTTGTGTATGGTCTAGGCCTGCCTCAAAGTTTCAGTGTGGCTTGTACTAAGGAAACCACCAAGGGGCCGCTGATGCCCCAGCTGGGTCAGTGTTTGCACATGTGTCTCATGACAAACGGCCTCATGGAGCCCCTGACCACTGCCCCTTTCTCACCTTCTCCAGGCAACTCAAGCATCACTCCTGGGCCTCCCTCCCCTGCCCCCACGACTCCCTGCACCCAAGAGGAGTTTTTCTGTGACAATAAGTGCATCAGGGCGGAGCTGGCCTGTGACTTTGCCAAGGCGTGTGACGACGGCTCTGATGAGAAATTCTGCGGTAAAGGATCATGTGTCAACTGTCTGGGTGTAGTGAGCTCCATGCAGTGGGGTATTTGCATGAGGATCAGGACTGACAGCATCAGCCCGGGGTGCCCAAAGTGCAGCCCATGGGCTGCACATGTCCCACAAAGTGTTTTTCTGCAGTCCGTGATGAGTTTTTAGAAAAAACTGTGGACATACAAAATTTTAAGCTGGAGTTCTGGAAATAGAAAAAATTAAGCACTGCAGCACGCTGGGAGTTTTGAAATTGCCTGCTCTGTGCACGCTCTGAGCATGCTCAGGGCATGAGCCCCAGCAAGCGGCATGGCATCTGGAGCAGCCAGGTAAGGGGGTTGGGTCAGCCCAGGGAAGCCAGCGTCAGGGCTGAGGGGGTTTAGGGAGTGGGGGTCAGGGAGCAGTGAAAGCCAGTGGTACAGTGCAGGGGCCACGTAAGGAAGGGGTCACAGATGCGCAGGAAGCTGACGGAAGGGCAGGGGAAACTGGATCCAATTGGCAGTGCAAAAAGAACCAGTTTTGGAATTTTGAAGTTCATGAGCCCGCACCAATCAGGCTCTGTGGCCACCATGTATGAAATCTATGGACACCCCTGAGCTAGAGCCAACAGATTGTGAGCTGCTCTGTCAATGCCCCTCTGATCTCAGCCCTTGATCCCTGCACCCATGGCTCTGCCAACACCCCTGAGTCCTACCTAGCCACCCCTCTGATCCTAGCGCTGGATCCTTGTGCTTTCATGATGTGCAAGTTACTGAGTCCCTTTGGCTTGATCTGGCGCTCAGTGGTGACAGCCTCAGCAGCAACATGGGGCTCTAGTTCCAAACCCTGGCTGTCCAAACCATAGTGCCACCCTTGTTTAGTACTGATCTGATGGGAGCACCCAGAGCCAGGCTCCCTGCAGACATAGAGATAAACTTGGGCCAGCCCTGAGCCCTTCCTTTGGAAAGTCAGCTGGGCATCCCAGGCAGTCCTGTAAATGGCCATTTGTTCTGCCTGTGGGCCCAGCCCTGGTCATGTGAGCAAAGGCCAGGTGCCAGGAGTGAGCATGCTGGGGGTAGGGGGTGGGGGTTGGGATACAAGGGGGGGGGGCCCAGGGCACATGACACAGCAAGGCCGTCCATGGCTCATGGGCTGTGGTGCTCAGGCTAATGTGCAGGTTTAACCCTTAGCTGGCTTTGCCAGAGACATAGCATGCATGATCTCTCCTGCCACGGACCAGCCCCTGGCTAAGTAGCCAGCTGCTTCCTCACAGCGCTGTCTCTGAGTGGGAACTGCAGGGCTGGTGGGGTCCTAAAGGTCAGCGGGCTAGGAGCTGGTGGACTGTTCTGCAGGCTGTTGGCATCACCCTGGGAGAAGGGTTTGTGCTCCTGGGCTTGGTGAGCTGGGCCCAGACATGGCTAGTGAGGCCTTGGTGTGTTGCAGGGGCATCGAACTTCAAGGAAGGGGCTGGGGGCTGGCACGATGTCAGCGTGGGCCAGCTACAGTGGGCATGGGAGAAAGGCAGTCCAGCATCACTGCGTGGGACAGACCATAGCACCACCCCCTCCACAGGTGAGATTCTGCACCCCCAGGGATGACTCCCCCCCCTACCTCCCTGCAGCCAAGATCCTCCGCCATCCTGCATAGGAAAACCTTCCTACCACCACACCCATCCCTGGGGAGGCCTTCCCTGGCCTTACTCCACAGCCCTATGCCAGGGGGATCTCCCTGCCCCACCCCGACTCACCAGCCTCCATGACCCCCTAGTGGCTCTCTGCATGTGACACGCCCTCTTAATGCCCCCTCTGAGATGAATGGCAGTGCCAGGGTGGCAGGCGGTGCTTAGGGCAGTGTGGGGGGAGGTGCAGGGCATCAGGGGGTGCTTGGGGCAGTGCAGGGGAGGAGGGAGGTGGCAGACTGTGCTTGGGGCACGGGGGGGGTGGCAGGTGGTGCCTGGGGGAGGGGAGGGGTGGTAGGTGGTGTGTGGGGCACTGTGGGAGAGGGGTGACCATGCCTATGTTTTCTGTCCAGGGAGCTACTTTAGTGTGAAGCCGGCTGCAGGCCAGATGGTGTCTGTGGCAAGGGCTCACACACCCCCGTTGGGCCCCTCACATCTGGCCTGTTCCCTGGAGATGCGTTACTGGCTTCAGAGTGACCCCCAAGGTACCCAGCTGCTCTCAGCCCTCCAGTGTGGGTCCCTAGACCCCATCCTCTGCCAGATGCCAGGGTCACTGCTCTCCTGGGGGCACCCTTGGGTCCTGGTTACCTGGCTCCTCTCTTGGGTCACATGGGGAGGAACCAGCTGTGATCTGCCCCTTTGCTCTAGGCGAGGGGGTTCTGCGAGCTCCAGGCTGAGCCTGAGGGAGCCTTTCCCCCTCTCCCTGCACCCAGCCACCCCGCAGGATGCGACCCCGGCCCAGCAGGGCAGCGAGCAGCTGGTGGGGGTGGGGTTCTTAGACAAGCAGCGACCTTGTGTCCTAGTTAAATGCTGCCCTGCCCAGCAGTTGGCATTGGCCTTGCCATGCTGGCTTCCCAGGCCGCTGCTAGAGTGACGGGCTCAAGGTTGACCCTGCCACCTCCCTCTTCTTTTGTTAGGCTTCATTGCTCTCAGCATTGTGGATCATTCCCTGGGCATGAGCAGGCTGGTCTGGCACTTGCAAGGCAACAGCAGTGCAGAGTGGAAGCTCATCACCGTGCCCCTTGGAGAAAGACCCAGGGCCTTCCAGGTGGGCAAAGCAGCCTGAAGCCTCCATCCTGCCTCTGCGGGCACCTGGCACAGAGCTGTGGGTTGGGCATCACCTGCAGGCAGTGCTGCAGCCCTGGCAGGGACGCAGCTAAATCAGGAGTAAACCTTGCAGCTTAAATGGGGCCAGAGCTGGAGAGAGGTGCTGGTTCCATTCCACACTCAGCCCCATCCAGTGGCTGAAGGGTAGCCTATGTCCCACCATCTTGGTTCTGGGGATGTAGGCAGGCTTTGGGCAATAACTGGCCTCTTGCTGTCAGCTACCAAGAGCTGAGCGGGCCCCAAGCCTGAGTTTCTGTCTCACTCTGGCAAGGATGTTGTGGGGTGTACTGCCTGAATTTTTGCTGGCAGTCATCCGCTGCCATGCCAGCATCTCTCCCCTTGGTGCTGAGTTTGGAGGTCCAAGGGGGTAGAGGAGAACATGAGGCCAAAGCCAGGCCGTGGGTGCAGCTGTGGCACTTACTGGGGTTGCTGTCGCCCTAGGTGGAGTTGACTGCCCTGGTGGATGTGCGAAGTGGGCAAAGCGCTGCTGTGGATGACATTGTGTTTGTGAACTGTGAGCCCCACTTTGTCCCTCTAGGTGCCTCAGGTATGTCTTCCCCTGGGGTGCAGCAGGACCCCAAGGAATAGGAATCAGATACCTAACTTACAGGTATCTGAGATCCTTCTGCCCTGAGGATTGGTGCTGCTGACTACCCAGCCCTGACTCATTCTATTCTGGGGTCAGTTCCATCTGGCACGCACAGGCCAAGTGCAAGATCTGTGTTAGTTACTCCACCACATGCAGAGACAAGTAGTGACAGGGTACTGAATTTGGTGACCCATCCAGGAGGGGTAAGGACTTCATGTGACGAAGCCTCACAGGAATCATGTTCTGGTCCCGTCTTTTTGTGGATCAGGACTCTGCCACAGTGGAATCTGCCCTGGTCTGCCCGAAGCTCCATGCTACCAGTGCAGTTGGCCCCAAAGCCAGCCATGGACGGCTCCTATGTGTGGTGGGTGCTTACAGGGCAGGGCCAGCGCAACGTGGTAAGTGAGGTAAGCACTGCAGGGGGGTGCCCACATTGGAGGGGCGTCCCCTTGCAATGCTTTACAGTGTGCCGCTTCCCCCTGCAACGGCCAGGACAGTAATTACTACAGGGGGAAAGGGGCTTTGCCCCAAGCGCCAATTTAAAAGGTGCCACAGGGAAGCCATTGCCCCTGCGGCCTCTGGCCGTGGCAGGGAAAGGGGATCCCCCCTGCTGGCTCTGTCTGCAATGGTGGGGGTGCGATAGCCACTCCTCGTTCTGGCTGCAGCAGAGAGAAGCGATTCCCCACCATGGCTGGGGCTGGCAAGGGGGATGGCTTCCCTGCCGCAGCCAGAGATGGCAGCGGGGTGGGGGGGGTCCTTCTTTCCATCACAGAAGCATAGGGATCCCCATTGCCAGCTCTGGCCGTGGCAGGGAAGCCATCCTCCCTGCTGGCTGCAGCCACAGTGGGGAATCGGTTCCCTCTGCCATGGCCAGAACCAGCAGGGGCGATTGCATCCCTCCCTGCCCCCCCTGCAGCCAGAGCCAGCAGGGAGGATCGCTTCCCTGCTGCAGCCAGAGGCGGTAGGGGCAATGGCTTCCCCGTGTACCTGGGGGGGTGGGCAGACCAGCAGTGCTGCACTGGGCCGCCCTTTTGGCTGCTTGCCCAGTCCCAGCATGGGGAGGCGCGGGCGGGCAATGGAGTGGCAGCATGGAGTTGGGCATGAGGGGGGGCAGTGATGCAGAGCTGCCCGTTTGCCCTGCCCCCCCCCACATGCACTGCTCTGGCCTCCTTCAACACTTGTCAGGCTGCCCCCCTGTAAGAACCACCCTTGCAGGGTCCCAGAAGACCCCTCCATGCCCCAAGGGCCATGCATCCCCCTTGGCAGTCAGAGCAATAACCAACCAGCATTGAAGTCAGAAGGTTTATCAGGTCTCAGGATCACAGAATAGAAAGCTGGGCTAGCAGGCTAGTTGGAAGTTACAGCAGTGACCACCTGGGGAGACCACATCTTGGGCTTCCACCCTGTTGGCTCCTGGACACTGGCATCTTTCCCCAGTCACCTGCTCCACCAGACCAGAGCCTTAGCCCCTCCCAGTCCTTTGTCTGCTTTCCATGCTAAGTGGCCACTCCCCTAAGCTTCACCTGCCCAGCCTAGTACAACTGAGTCCTGGCCAAGTCTGTCTACATGTGGCTGGAGAAGGCCCATCCACCCTCTGGTGCGGGGGTCAGCAACCTGTGGCTCTAGAGTCCCATCTGGCTTTTTAACTGCCACCTTGCAGCTCGGGGGATGCCGGGCTGCAGGGGAGTGCATGGCTGGCCCCATATCAGGGCAGAATTAGAGGGCTCTTGGGCTGGCCCAGGCTGCCCAGTCCTGGGGCACGGGCACCGCCCCCACCCTCCCACTGCATGAGCCAGATGTGGCAGGGTGGGGGGGTGTTACAGCCCCTGGTGCTGTGTGTGGGGAGGGGCAGCCAGGACCAGAGTCTGCACTGCCCTCCCTCTGCTCCGCTGTGCTGCTGATGGGGAGCGGTGTTCCTGGCTGCCCCACTTGCCCCTGGCCAGTGGCCCCTCCCCAGAGATGGAGATCAGCTGGCATGGGGCTCCTGCTTTCAGGGGCGGGGCCATGGAGTGGGCCCCCTCAGCAGAGTTCAGCTGCAAAGGAGATGATCTGAGGAATGGAAAATCTACCTTATGAGAGGAGACTCAAAGAGCTTGGCTTATTTAGCCAAACTAAAAGAGGGTTGAGGGGAGGTAGGATTGCTCTGTATAAATACATCAGAGGCATAAACAGCAAGGAGGGAGAGGAATTATTTGAGTTCAGCTCCAATGTGGACACAAAGAATAACTGGATATAAGGAAGCTTAGACTTGAAATTAGATTTATGTTTCTAACCATCAGAGGAGTGAAGTTCTGGAATAGCCTTCCAAGGGGAGCTGTGGGGGCAAAACCCCTAGCTAGTTTCAAAACTGAGCTTGATAAGTTCATGAAAGGGATGGCGTGATGGGACAGCTTGGTTTGGCAGTTGAGTAATCTTTGGCTCCTGGTGGTAGATATGTCTGTGGGACAATTGATGGGTGGGTTTGAAGTTCTTATGGAGATTTCTTTCCTCAGTGTCTGTCTGATGCATCTTGCCACATGCTCAGGGTTAAACTGATTGCGATAATGGGGTTGGGAAGGATTTTTTTTCCCCCAGGACAGACTGGCAAAGGCTCTGGAGATTTTTTGCCTTCCTCGATAGCATTGGGCATGACTCAATTGCTGGTGGATTCTCTTTGTTGTAAAGCAGGGGTCTCAAACACATGGCTGGTGGGCCACATGCGGCCCCTAAAGCTATTTCCTGTGGCCCACAATGACACTATCATTACTGATATTTGCAATATTGTTGTATGAAAAGGTTTCAGTGGTGTGGCCCTCAGACTAACATACTAGTCCTCATGCTGTCCTTGTGGTGATTTGAGTTTGAGGCCCCTGCCGTAAAGTCTTTAAATCATGATTTGAGGACTTTTCTAACCCAGTCCTAGGTCAGAGGTTTATTGCAGGAGTGGGTGGGTGAAGGTCTGTGACCTGCATTGTGCAGGAGGTCAGACTAGATGATCATATTGGTCCCTTCTGACCTTAGCATCTGTGGGTCTAAGTGACTTAGCCAGGGCTGCACAGTGAAGCAGTAGCATGACTGGGGATTGAGCCAAGGGGTCCTGACTCCCCAGTCTCTTGCTTTGGCCTCTAGACCTCACTGTCTTTCAGAGCAGAGTAGAGAGCCCAGGCATCCAGTTTCTCTCTTCTTTGCTCCAAGTGCAGGATCCTACCTGTACCAGAGCACAGGCATTGTGGCTCCCAGTTCCTTTGCTGGGCGGCCACAAGATTTCGGAGCTCTTTGGGGCTAGTGAGGATGGATCACAGCAGCCATGACATTGCTGTGTGAGGCTCAGCAGGGGCAAGGGGGTTGGACTGAGAACAGCGGCCACGACTCTCTGACTGTGCTCATGGCTTGGCTGGTCCCTTCTCTATACAGAGCTGTCCTGCAACTTTGAGAGGGGGTTCTGTGGCTGGTACCAGGATCAGAGTGCCAACCTAACGTGGGTGCGAGGCACTGGGCTGGGCTCTGACCACACCACTGGCACAGGTAAGGGGCAGGCTGTGGGCTTTCCCCAGGAACTTCTTGGTGTGGGGGTGCACAGGGGAGGCAAAGCAGCTGGGGTGTGTCCTGGGGTGGGGCCAGTCTTGAAACTGTTCCAAACTCAGTCCTGAGCAGGAGAGCAGGGCGCCAGAAACTTTCAAAGGCAAAGTTGGGTCCCTAATTGTGTGGTGCAAGGAGCAGGACTGGGTGTGGACCACTGGGTGGGCTGTGGTGCTAAGCAGGGGCTCTAGGAGTGGCTGGGTTCACTCTTGCCCTGGAGGTGCCAAGAGCCTGGCTAAGGTCTGGATGAATCTGTGGGGGGACAAGGCCTGTGACTGTAGCGGCAGGGTGGGTTACCCTGGGTGCTGGGTGCAGGGAGGGTTGGGTGGGAAAATAGCTGCCCACCCTTCCTCGTTCCTGCCCCTCCAGCTCTCACCGTGGGGGTGTTTGCTTCTGAAAGGCTATTTCCTGTCTGTGGATCTGTCTGCCCAGAGGGCCCGAGGCCTGGGCGCACGTCTTGTCACCTACCTCCAGGACCCCCCTAGCAGAGAGCAGTGCCTCTCTTTCTGGTACCGCCTGGATGGCCCTCAGATTGGTAAGTTGCACCCTGCTGGGTGGGGCTGCTGCCAGGGTGCAGCAAGAGAGGGTGTGTGGGTCGCCCGTGCATGCTGGGAGAGGGTAATGCTGGATGCAGCACCTCCCTACAGAGAAACACGATCCCCTCCTCTCACTGACCCAGCCACACAGAGACACTTCCCCACTGGCTTGTCTCCTGCTGTCCAGGGGACTGTTTTACAGGGGTCTCAGCAGTTGGGGCACCTAGCCACCCTCAGCCTTCCAGCCCCCAGACTCCCAGCAGCCACAGAGTCCACTCCCAGCCAGGGCTGGATTAAGGGGCACTGGGGCCCTCCCCCCAGCCTGGGGCCCCCACATGGGACCTCAGACTGCTAAAACAGTGGCCGGGGGTGGGGGGGCAATGCTGGAGATGTCCTGAGGCTGCTCTTGCATCCTAGCCTCAGCTCTGGCTTTGGCCTGGCTGGTCTGTTGCTGGGGAGGGTGGACAGGGGTGTGTCAGCGCATAATGCAGCCTCCGGTGCAGGGCCTTGGGCCCTGGAAGACCATGCTGGAGGCCACATTGTGTGCCAGCTGGCCCCATCCCTGAGGTGCAAAGAATCCGTATTGGCCCCCCCTCAAGCTAGATCAGTCATCCTGGGGGCAGGCTGGGAGTGCCACGGAGCCCAGCCTCTGGCCCCAGGGCCTCATCCACGCCCCCAGCACCAGCAGGAGCACCCCAGCACTCCTCAGGGCCAACCAGCACTGTGCCAGGCTGGTGGCGTGATAGGGGCCAGATCACACAGGGATCTTAGAGGCTGCAGCCTGGGCCCCCCCTTTCGGCTGAGGCCTGGAGCTTCAGCCCCAGCATTGATCCAGCCCTGGTCCCAGCTGCACAGCCCAGCCTCTGCCCTTCTGGGCACTGAACTGAGTGCCAAGAACTCTTCTTTTCAGGAATGTGAAACTTGATTCCCTTCTGCTCCACACTGTGGATCCTTGGGGTGACACTTTGTCATGGACATGCAGCCTGGTGCACTTGAATCTGGGGTGCTGTGGAATCTGTGAACTCGTGAGGATCAGGCAGTATTTTATGAGGTCATGCACTATGGTAGCTGACAGCATGTGGTGGTCAGCAGATCAGGACTTTGAAAGTAGCACCATACAAGGCGTACCATATACAGCATATGGCCTGGGGGATATGGGGTTTCTGGAGTGTTCTCAGACTCACACAGGAATACTCTGTGCCTGGCCCTGCCAACTGCTCTCCTGCCCATGCCCATGGCTCCCTAACTTTCTGTTCCCATCCAGGCACGCTGAGCCTAAAGATACAGTATGATGGGGAGCCAGAGACACTGCTTTGGACCACAACAGGAGCTTATGGTAGCATATGGCACCTGGGATTTGCAACCCTCCGTCGCCAGGCTCTCCAGAAGTACCGGGTAAGGCCGCCAGGCGCCAAAACCATCTGTCCACCCAGTGCTGGAGTGCTCCCGTGGCAGCTGGAATTGGGGAGGACTTGCTGGCCCTAGTGCCATGCTATGCTCACTGCCAGCCCCTTCCAGGCCTGTCTCCCTCCAGGCCTGCCTGGCACACCACTGCCACAGAGTGGGACTGGCAGTCTCTGGGCTGGAACCTGAGAATCCCTGAGCAATTGGTAGGCTCTATGGGCCACGTTAGCTCCGTAAGGTTTATGTGCTTCCTCAAGCTCACCTAGCCAGGACATCTGCCAGAAGCTGCGAGCACCTTGGCCCAGGGTATTTAGGTGCCTAACTCTAATGGCAGATTTCCATGGGAGTTGGGCTCCTAAATACCCCTGCAGACCCTTTATCTTGTTCCCTGTTGGTGTGGTGCTGATGTTGCTGTCTTATGGTGAGCACTGGCAGAGGCAGTGACAGAGGGGTGGAGCTCAGGGCCGCATGTCTCCCTCCTTGACAGCTGGCCTTCGAGGGTCTCTGTGATGGACACCTGGGGGACATGGCCCTGGATGATATCACTGTGAGAGCTGGTGCCTGTGGGCCACAGCGGTCCTGCTCCTTCGAGGTCAATGCCTGTGGCTTCTCCTCCAGTGGGCAATACACGTGGGCACGGCAGAGCAACAGCACCAGCACAGCTGCCACTGGCCCTCCTGCCGACCACACCATGGGGACAGCCAGAGGTAACAGCCCTTGTGCTCCTGCAGAGCCACGTCAGCCTTGCGGGGTTGAGGGGCCGTTCTGCCTTCCCTGAGCCCGACTAACAGCCACTGCATGCTGCCTGCAGAACAGGGCCCTGGCCCGCCGCAGGCATGGGGCCCTGTCCTTATGTGGTTCTGATTGCAGAGGGCAGCACCCCACTGATGCATCTGGCTCACCGAGCGCCCTGTATGGGTGGCTGGGGAGCAGGGCATGAGCAGGGGAGGGGGGCAGGTGGCTCTTCTGGCATTGCCAGGTGGGGCTGAGCCAATCTATTTCCAGGGCACTCCAAGGTGGGGTCCCAACTCTGCTGAGCCAGAGCAGTCAGCCACGGTGCTGTGCTGTGGACTGTCCCCTTCCCAGGGTCTTGGGACCAGCACCTGTGCTGCAGGTGGAGGCTGACGCTTAGGCCACTCAGATGCTAGATGAAGGGACTCCTGGGCTGTAGCAAAGGATGGTGTAAGCTGGTGCTGCAGGGTGCAAGCAGGGCTGGACTTGGCAGGGAAAGGGCACCCCAGGAACCAGCAGGGCCTGTGGATGTGAGGTGCACAGGCAGGAAGGGCTGCGAAGAGGGCTGGGGCAGGGAGGGTGGAGGAACTGTTTGTGTGGCAACATTTTAGTTTGGACACTTGCTCTTCTCCCACCGCCATGGTTATGTTTGTTGTCCTGTGGCTGGAGGACCAGCCACATCTTCCCCACAGACTGTTGCATGGTGAGCTGAGCACAGACATTCCGAGGAGGCACTGAGGCAGTGAGTGTGGGCAGTGCCATGCTGGACCAGGAGAAGCAATGGAGAACCATGTCCATAGGAGATACCAGGCCATGGTGGAGACTCTGCCTCCAGGGCCCTGCCAGCCCATATGGGTGCCCTGGGAGAGGCAGCTGTTCTCTGCCTTTTCTTGACTGGGGGCCTGTAGCTGGGTCCCTTCTTGAATTGCTCAGGGTCTGACTGGGGAGCATCCCATCACTGTGCTCGAGAGCCTGAGAGAGGCAATAGCAGCAAGTCCCATGGCTGAGTCTGGTGCCTGGTGGTTTGACAGGGACTGGTACCCATGAGTGTGCTGGTGCCTGGGGGTCTGAGCAGGCAGGTGCAGGGAGTCTCATGTGCCTGTGCCTGTTACCAGGGTTATGGTTCTGGCCATAGAGGAAGAAACAGCGCTTTCTGCCAGGCTGTTGGGTATTGTTTTCCGCAGGGTATTACATGATTGTTGACACCAGCAAGAGCTCCCTGCCCCATGGGCAAGCTCCCACACTGAGCTCTGCGCCATACAGCCCCCGGACGCATCCCCAGTGCCTGGCCTTCTGGTACCAGCTCAGCAGCAGTGACCCAGGTGAGCCCGCAACCCGCCCTTTCCTTTTGCCACACGGGCTCTCCAGTGCTGAGCCACTGGGCAGTGGGGAGGAGTGGGCAGGAGGCTGTGGAGGAAGGCTGGTCTGCGGATGAAGCCAGGCCTGGGAGTTAGGCCTCCTGGGTTCCAGGCTCGGCTCTGCCACACACTTGCTGGGTGCACCACATCCCTTCTTGGCATCTGGCTCCCTGACTGTGATATGAATCACCCCACCTGTCAGCCTCACAGGGGGACTGCAAGAGGGATTCCGCGGGGGGGCTCACATGATCAAATCTAGCTGCCTCCTGCTTGTGTCCTGAATTCCTTGGGCCATGGACTCTGCCACCTCCTAGGGAGGCTAGGGTAAGTCATGTCAGCCCTGGCTGTGGTCCATGTGGTCCAGTGTCCTGGCAGAGGCTGGGGGACCTGCTAGTGATGGAGCCTGGGAGTGTCCCTCAGGGTCATCTGCACAGGACTGGGCCATGGCCACACAGTGCATCCAGATGAGAACTCAGGAGCCAGGATGCCCAATGCCATGCTTTGCCCATGAGACCCTGGACTGATGGGTGGAGAGCAGACAGCCCCTGCAGCAGTGCCTGGTGGACCATGTCTCTGGCTTTTACTAGGTTCACTGCACGTGTATGTGGAGGAGAAGGGGGTTGCACAGAGGCTGTTCAGCATCAGCTCGGTGCCGACAGCTAGCTGGCGCTATGGCAGGGTGACTGTCCAGGCAGCTGAGGACTGGCAGGTGAGACTGAACTCTGGGTGACCCCATGCAAGAAGAGGGTGTGCTGGGGGCACGGCAATGACTGGCAGATCCCAGCCTGAAGCAGGGGACCAGAGCTCCAGAGCCTGGCATTTAACCTGAGAGCTCGGGCCATTTGGATGCACTTGGAGTGGAACCAGGTTCTCGAGGCAAGCCCCAGCCCCAGAGCTGTGGGTGATGGCTGGCTGCCCTGCAGAGGAGGAAGCTGGCCTGGGAAAGGAGCTGGGGTCGGGGAAGGATGGTGAAGTCCTGCCTTCCTGCTGAAGTGGGGCTCTCTGGTTCAGGAAGGCTTTTAGCCTGCAGCAGAGCAGCCTGGGCTAGTTCACAGGGTGTGGCTGAATGCTATGGTCCCTGAAGCATCGACTTGGCCTGTCCAGGCAGGAGGGGCAGACCACTGCACAGGGGCACCTGGAACCTCCCTTCCAGGCCTGAGAGTGGGGACTTTTAAGCATCACCAGCAGACACTGCCTCCCTCTGCTCCTGCTGGGGCCTCCTGTGACCCTGCTGCTGTCTGGGCTCTATGGCAGGTGAGCTTCGAGGTGCTGGGTGCTGGTGGAGAGCTCTCCTATGTTGCACTGGATGATGTGCACCTGAAGGACAGCAGCTGTCCGGAGCCAGGTGGGACTATTTGTGTCTGTTTCTGTAGTGCCGGGAGCTCAGCAGTGCTAGGTGCCATCCAGACAGGATCATTTGCTAGTACCGGCACCGGCTGGGAAGGGGACTGCATGGTGCTTTGGCAGAGAGGGCAGGTGGCCCCGTGATGGGGTGGGGAGTGATGTTGAGGGTGGGATGGAGGTAGATGGGGAGAGCTAGAGCAAGTTGCCAGTAGGCACTGGGTGGAGCCTGGAGAGACCCAGGCTGCCTGCTTAAAAATTTCTGGCTGGTTTCTCTCTGTTGCTTCTCCAGGATAACTGGGGGACTGATCCTGGCCAGTTGTCCTGGGGCCTGTGGGGCATGGCCCCATGCCAATGACCCAGCACCCTGCTACACGTGGGCGGGCAGGGTCAGACAGGAACCGACCCTCTGTGGCTTTGAGCCTGCTGCTCTGCCCCAGGATGCACAAGGGGATGTGGAATCATCACTTTGGTGATGGCCTCAGCCTCATGTTGTGCCTGTGCCTGGCACTGTGGTGCAGGGGGTCACCCTGGTCAGGGCTCCATTCTTGCCAACACACAGGAGGGTCCCAGCTAATTTCTGCACTCCGTGCTTCACTTCCCGGTTCCTGGGGCAGCCTCACAAGACGGACCACACCTGAGGGCTGTGGGATTCCCAGCTCCTGGGGCAGCATGCAGGGCTGGTGCGAGCAGGGAGCAGAAGTGTTACTATGTGGTGATAGAGGTGAACACCAGGGGCTGGATGGGCTGAGGGGCCTTCCCAGCATGGCCGTGCTATTGGTCCCAGTACAGAATGTCCTGCAGTCCCTGAGTGCAGGCTGGCCTAGTATGTGCTGCTGTCCCTGGGTCTTCTGCTTCTGTAACAGGGGCTGGGGGCTCTTGCTGGCAGGTGCTTGTGACTTCGAGTTTGACATGTGTGGCTGGACCAGGCCCTCGGACGCTGACCGGAGCAGCTATGCTTGGGGCTGGAGGAACGGAGCCAGCCCTTCCAAAGCCCCTGGCCCTGTGGCAGACCATACGCTGGGCACAGCAGCAGGTGAGGCACTCCTGGCCAGGTGGGGGGATCCTGAGTCCTTGGGGAGGGGTCCAAAGGCCCTCTTCATGGATGGTCAGGACTGGGGAGCTGTGCTGGCTGTGAGGGAAGGGTGGGCTAGACTGTCTGCTTTGCTGTGGATTGATGACTTTACTGAGAGGGTAGAACTGGGGGTGGGGGGCAGGGAATGGGGGCGCAGGGCTGTGGCAGGGAGGTGCCAGCATGAGGCCAGAAACACTGGGCAGAGCCACCCGAGCAGGCCTGTTCTGAGAGCCAGGCAGGCTGTGAGGAAGGAGATCAGCTCCTCTGTCCTGCCCTGGACTCAGTCTAACTGAGATGAAGACTAGGAAGGGCCAGCACCCCTGCCCTGGTGGGGTGGGAGAGAAGTTGACAGGCTCAGCAGCTGGGCTGGGTGCTGCCAGCAACTTGCAGCTCTGCCCAGTTCCTGGTGTGAGTGCACCACCACATAGGGCACCTGGGGCCGGGATGTGGCTCCTGGCTCCTGCCTGCTGCCCCTGGAGCAGCCTCATTCACACTGGCTGCCAGGCAGTGCCTTATGTGGGGAAGAGCCCTTGACTGGCTGGCATGGCAGGGAGTGACAGGGAATGAGCCAGCCCTGACCCAGCTGAGCCCAGCCTGTGGGCAGTCCCAGCCTACCAGTCCTGAACTGTCAGCGGGTCTGCAAAGAGCCCAGCAGGCTTCCAGGAGAGGGCACTTCACCCCACTGGGAAATGTTGGGGTAACTAAGCCCCTGATTTTGGGGGGGGGGAGCACAGGGATGCTTCCAGGGCTCAAAGGACCAGAAAGGCCAAGTGTGGGGGCACCAGCCCGTGACCATCTGGCCCCAGGTGGTGGGGAGGGGGCACCAGCCCATGGCGGTCTGGCCCCAGGCAGGGAGGGGGGCACCAAGGCCTTCTGACATTTTGACCTAAGGTTCTTAGCTTGGGCAGAAGCTGAGGAAGAACCAGGGCTTGGGCTGGACCTGCCAGTGCAGTGACACACCTCCCACCCCTGGCACCTGGGTGTTTCTGGCCAGGCTCCCTACTAGGCGTGTGGGTTTTCACTCAGCAAGAGGAGCTGTGATGTGGCAGGGCTGGTGTGGCTGGGGGCTTGGCCAGGCTCCCAGTTTGCGGCTGTGCAGAGATGGCAGCTGTGACAGGTCTGGGACCTTGCAGGAATGGAGCCAGGCTCTGAGGTCAACACTCTTCAGACTGCCCCATACCAGCAGGCTCAGAAAAGAACAGTGCCTCAGCCTGGCCCTGCTGCACCAACATGCTTCGTCTTGGCCCTGCCTGCTGGTGTCCATGGCTGCCCCCAGTGCTGGGATGTGGCTGTCTGTCCCCAGGAAGGGGAATGTCCCAAGCCACCAAAACCTGCAGGCTGAGGTCCGCTCAATGGGCAGAAGCAAAGCTGCCCAACCAGAGGGGCTGGGGCAGGGTCGGTTCTAGAGCCCTGAGTCCAGGGCACAGGGCAGACTGAGGGTCGGCAGATCCCACTTGGCAGAGCTGTAACTATGGTGAGGTGAGCGGGACTTTGCTCCAGGCACGCCAGCGTGGCTCCACTGAGCTGCTCCATTAAAGGGTGTGGTCCTCGCCACTTGCCTCAGGCGCCGACTATTGTAAAGGGCTGGAACGCATCCCGGGTGCCGCATTCTTCAGTTATGGCTCTGCCGCCTGGCTTGTCAAAGGCAGCTGGTCCCTCCACTCCCACTGGTTCTCCCTGTAGGTCACTATGCATACTTTGACACCAGCGTGCTGAGCCCTGCGGGCAACGTCGCCTGGCTCCTGAGTGAGCACCTGCCAGCCACCACGGGTGCCTGCCTTCACTTCTGGTACCACATGGACTTCACAGAGCACTTCTGTGAGTGATGCCTACAGCCCTGCCAGCTGGGGGTGTCCCAGCCACCAGCTGACCCACCTCCTGCTGTTGCCTAGCCACCCCTCGGAGCTGGGGGGGAGGGGGAAGAGTTGGTGGGAGGAGAGGCAAAGGACTGGGGGGGGGGGGGAGTTCAGTGTCAATATGCCACACTGCAGCACTGAACCTGGGTGGGAAGCGTTCTCTCCCCTGGCGCAGAGCAACGGGCAACCAGCCCATGGTTTGGCCAGGCCATTCTAGGAGCCCTGAGGAAGACCCACCAGGCCAGTGCGGCTCTGCAAGAGCTTGTGGGCAATGCTGTCTGCCTAAGCTGGCTTTGTCCCCGGCTAGGCCGTGGCCCAGCCAGCAGAGCTGAAGCAACTGGGCGATGCTGGGAGTGTGGCACAAGTGGGTGTAGGGCTGGAGTGAGGAGCCTGGACTCCTGGGTTCCATTCCAAGCCATGAGACTGGCTGTGTGACTGGGGCAAGTCACTGCCTGTCCTTTGCCTGACTGTCCCTGTCTGGGGCTCAGCTTTTTCCCGTGGTCTGAGCTGCTTTGGGCCTGTGAGGGGTGGCACTAGAGAAGGCAAAGGTGGGCAGAAAGCTGGGTAGCTGGCCCTCAGGGGGTCCTGCACTGACCTTGGCATCCTCTCCCCTCTGAGCAGCCAGAGATGAGCTGAGGGTGAAGCTGTATAGCATGGTGGGGCAGCTGATGGTGTGGAACACCAGTGGGCACCAGGGCCAAGGCTGGAAAGCCCAGTCCATCCCAGTGCAGAGCACAGCGGAGTTCCAGGTACTGGTGGGGGTTGGGGGGGGGGCAACTGCTAACCAGTGCCTAGACGGCTGCGGGGCAGCTTTGTGGAGAGCATTAGCATGAGTCTGCCAACAGCTTTCCTGCCGTGGCCCATTCAGTGGGTGAGGTGGGTCAAGTGCTGTGAGGGTCCCCTGGCGTGTGCTGGGAAAGCTGAGCTGGGTGCCTGGTGTGGAGGCTGGGGGAGCTGAGCCAAGAAGGCATAGGGGGCCCTGGCCAGTGAGTGGGTGCCTCATATGGTGGGGGTGTTGGTGCAAGAGCTGAGCTGGGCAGGCACAGGGTGAGCAGGTGCCTGATATGGGTAGGGGGTGCAGGAGTTGAGCTGGGCAGGCACAGGAGCCCCAGGCCACCAGTGGTTCCCCTGTGTTGTGTGGGTTGCACATGCTAAGGCCCAGCCTAGCCCAGGCTGTAACATGTCCAGTGT
This sequence comes from Podocnemis expansa, assembly GCA_007922195.1. Classification (NCBI taxonomy): domain Eukaryota; kingdom Metazoa; phylum Chordata; order Testudines; family Podocnemididae; genus Podocnemis; species Podocnemis expansa. The sequence goes on from ML682098.1 coordinate 3,373,033, forward strand.
CTTTGCATTGAAGGAACTCATTTGTGCTGCAGGGGCCTGGGGGTCCTGGCTTTTGCCCAGCCAGTTCGGGTACCCAAGGCTCCCTCTCCTCCCTGCCACCAGGTCTTTGCCACCCCTCTGTGGCCCACCTGCCGCTCCCCTGGCTAGGTGCCATCCCAGTGGCCTTTCCCATAGTGCACCCTCCAGGGCTGAGCAACCTGGACTGAGCTCAGGGGGCTGGAGCTGTGCTGGGACTCCTATCTTGCCCTGCAGATTGTCTTTGAAGTGAGCAGAGGTGCATGGCCAGCTGGGGGGACCATTGCCCTAGACGATATCACCTACAGCGCTAATGGGGGCTGTGATGGTGACAAGCCTCCCCAAGAAGAAGGTGAGGTGGTTTCCTGCCAAGCCAGAGGTTTGTGGCCATGGCGTTGGCAGTGTGGTACACTGGGCAGCCATCTCTGCCAGCTGGCTCAGCCCCAGCTGCAGTGCCCCCATACAGGGGCCAGGGTAAGGGGAGCCAGGCTCAGAAGGGCTGTGAGTTGGCCAGCTCTGGACAGAGAGTCAGTGGCAGAGCTCAGCCTAGGCCTGCTGCCATCGGCTTCTCCTTCTGCACGTATGCCTGCCCTTTGACCATGCTCACTCCCAGGGCTTGACTGCTGTCTTCTGCTGCCTCTTCCCCCTTCCTGGCAGCTCCAGGGCGACCTCAAGGAGGGGGCTGTGCACTGCCAAAGGCAGCTGGGAGGAGCAAGGAGCTGGGCTCACTGGGCAGGGGAAGACACAGTGAGGGGGCAGAAGAATGGCCCACTGCTGGGGGGCACAATGGAGGAGGGAATCCTCATCTGGTGGGGAGCCAGGCCAGGCCAGGCCAGGCCTCGGACTGCAGGCCCGGGTCCTGTGATTGAGGGCACGGGGGGTTTCAAAGAACACAGAGCCTGTCACTGCTGCCTACAGAGGCCTCAAACCAGACTAGTGTGTGCTGGACAGAAGCCACGGGGCCAGTGAGTAGTCACACAGGGCAGCTCAAGTCCTTGAAGCCTGGTGCTGGCTGAACGCTGACCTGGTACAGGAGGGTCAGGGTTTCCTTTATGCTCAGCACAGCTTCCACTTGCAGGTAGGAACCCAGCCAAGGGCTCGGTTGCAGCAGTGGTGCTCGGTGTTCTCCTGGCTGCTGGACTCCTGCTCCTGGCAGTCGGGAGCATGGGCTGCTGGCTGAAGAGGAGGGCATCAGGCAGGAGGCCAGAGGAGAGCACCGTCAGCCAGGGCTTTGACAACATTGCTTTTCGAGAGGTAAGGAGGCCATTGGGCAGGGCTGAGATAGGGGGGTAGCAGTCAAAAATTGCTGACTAGTTGGGTCTCTGCGGTGAGAGAGTCACTGCCCAACTGAGCAGGGCCTGAGGCAATGCCAGCACTGCTGCAAAGCTCAGCTTTGCCTTCGCATGTCATATCACCCTGCCTGCTCTTGGGCCTTGAGGAGCCCTGTAGGACCAGCTGTGCTGTGTCACCCAATGTTACAAGCTGGCTGGCTTCTCAGCTTTGGCTAGAGACACCAATACAAAAGCCAAGGAAGATGCAGAAAGGTTGCCCAGCTGATTGCTGGCCACTTGGTAGCTTGTGCCCTCCTGTCATTAGCATGGAGCTGGTAACGTGCCACCTGGGGCTTTTCAGCCAGAAGTAGGGGGCAGAAGCAGAACCTAGTTGCTACACGGCTCCCCAAGCTGACAGCAACATTCATTAGACTGCCTTGAAGCTACTTACACTCTAATCCTACTCACTTCATTTCCAGGACAGGGTCACTCTAACGCCACTGCCTGAGGACAGGGAGGGACAGCCAGCTATGAACCAACCCCACTAGGCCTTGCTCATAATGGAGTTGGACCAGGCTTCCTGCACAGCTTCATGCTCCTCCAACCAGTTCTGGCTTGACTTCCTTGTCCACAGCTGCTCCTGAAACAATTTTGTTCATTGCCTAAAATAGAAGTTTTAAAGGAGATTTAACAGGGGCCTCCTCCAAGGAACAAGACTAGCACCTTGTTCTCTCTTGCCTTTTTGAACTTGGCAACAGCACCAAAATAGTCAGGTTAAATGGATTTCCTGGTGCATGTGCATGACTCCAGCCACACTTCTGGCTGGGAAATACTGTCTCAGGCACACACATAGCAAGTCTGGCTTTACATGGACTAAGACCATTCTAGGGAGCGTAGAGCTGTCTTGACCCTGCTTGTTACAAGTTCAGTGGGTGTTATTTTAATCCTCTTTTTCTCCATTTTTAATGTTCAACTGTGGGGACGGGGACAGCCCCATGATTCTCAGTGACAGATGTTGCAAAATTATAACTGTTTGCATTTCAATAATAATGATTAACAGACCAGCTCTCCCCCATCTGTGTCTGTATTTACCACATAAAGAGCCTTGAATGAAGGTTTTATGCAGCATTTTTTTTTCTTGGCCTCTGTCAGTTTGTGTTATTGAGTGAAATTGGCATTTTGGCTGGGCATGGTGGAAGCAGCATTTAATAGTCAATCAACTCTTTCCAAGCTTAGACCTGGTTAACTGCAGCAAAGCCAACTCACACTTAAGAATTATTCCCCTCCCAAGGGGCAGGGGATGAATGGTCTAGCTTGGAACAGCATGTATTATATAAATACAGTTCTGAAGTCTCAGCAGCTAATCCACAGCCTAGCTGTTAAATCAAGGAGCAGTTCAGGAGTCCAGTGAAGTTACTTTACAAATTTTACTAGGGTGGAGGTTATCCCATTTTTATTTGAAAATAAACATACTGCTTACTAAAAGCTCCTTAAGTCAAAACACTGATCCAATGAGGTCAGTCCATTGTGTGAACTCTGAGCAGGATGGTCAAATAGCTCTAACCTAGGGTTACTAGATCTCAGACAAAAAGATGACATGGCCTCCTTTTTTACCGTCACGTCCTCTGTCTGGCAGGAATTTTAAAATACATTATTTTGTCTGGCTTTTTATGTATAAGGGTTAAAATATGCTGGAAAGCCCCCCAAACAATCTTATTTTTAGGGGAAAGCATTCCAGGGCCCCCTAAAAACAGAATATTACATTAATACTATATTTTCTCCATGTGTCCTCCAATGTCCTCCTTTTCGTACTTCTCTGCTTTTGGTATCTGGTAACCCGACTCTAGCTATTATCTTAGCTTGAAAGCCCTACTTAGCCAGCACTGTATGACTTTGGGCAACTCACTGTACCTCAGCAGTCCCTGTTCCCTCCTACAGTGGGGCTAAGGCTAACTCAGGGTTTGCTCCAGGGTATCAGTGGTGAAGGGGTGATTGAACAGAAACTAGTGTTGTATTAGCATTTGGGGCATAAGCGGAACTCTCAGCCATCAGAAATCTGGATCATAGTTATCAGGAATCTAGCGCACCCTACCTTGTACTTTACTGAGGGTTAATTCAGGTACCACTCACCCTTTCCCTGCCAAGGGCTCAGGGTGCAAGGCACCTACCCTTATCCATGGGGCTCAGAGCCCTATCAGTCTGCAGGATCTCTTCCCTGTGAAAAAGCCTAAACACAAATGTGCTCTAAATAGCTATTAACTACACACTGAGAACATGTCACCAAGCAAATCTACTGCACTCACCCTGACATACAAATTTCACCCAACAGCCACTTACTGGTGGGTGCTGTTGAGGCCTTGGCACATCATGGTCAGGTTAGGGGTAAATGTTTGGCAGTTTGATACTGACTGGCACTCCAGCAATGGTTCCTAAAGAGCAGTTTCTTATTTACATAAAATAGGTAAGACTTGCCACCTCTTTTAACTTTACTACACTGCTCACTTTATCCAGTATCTCCAGGTAACAAAATTTAACTGGTCACACATTGAAAGCTGTTTTCTCCTCCCCTCCTTTTTTATTCTTATGCCCAAATTATAATTTATCTTGTTTGTACAGATGGTGAATGTAAATTCACTGGCCATAGATCTTATTTACCTTACCCCTCACTGGGTCTTTCTATGTCCATTCAAACCTTCCAGCACCTGGCTATGTCTGCTTTACAACCAACCCTTGCTGTTCGAAGGGGTAGCTGTCTTAGTCTAGTTCAACAAGAGGTTAGTAACACTTTTAAAGACTAACATTTATCTATCACATGAGCTTTCATGGGAGAAAAATCCCACTTTGTGAGATGCTTGAAGACAGAGGACCCTTGCTATTGTAACTCATGTTAGGGGCATCCCTGAGGTGGGGGTGCTTTACCAGCCATGGAGCATTTTCCTTGATTTGAGAGATGAAACAAGCAAGTTTCACCCAAGCCTGATTTAATGGGGAAGCGAATTAAGTCTCAGGCCCACGGGGTTGCTGCAGAGTCCTACTTTTGAAGATTTGAAGAGCTTTTGAAGATTACTCAGCCCAAAACAAGTTTCCTGTTTTACAGGCATGATTGCTGTGCAGCCCGTTCTCCCACACCCCCCTGTAGTACCTGCAGATGCTCAAGCAGACTGCAACAGAAAGTCTGCAGCCTGAACCACAGAATATCGTCAACACACTCAAGCCACTAGCCACACACATTCTGCCTCTGTACAAGTCCAAGGACATTGGCTCTGGAGATGCTAGCCTTGTCCTTTCTCAGGAAAGCATGGCTGAAGCAATTTTCACCTTCCCATTTCATGATGTGCAAATTTCAATCACTAGCTGTAGGACAGAAGAGGCAGTGGTTGACGTACTACCTCCATGTTACACTCCATTACTCTCAGCTGTCATCCTTGGCACAAGCCTGCCAAGGTTGGTATATCTGTGTCTATTGTGGTTAGAAGACATCTGTTGGTTCCACTGGAACCATGGACTTGGCACGAAGGAGAACGATGCTGAGCGGTAGTAATGGTTCATTAGTTGGAGGCCTCTTGGTTTGGTCTCCATCACTGTCTGTGATGCCCTTGCTCTTTGAGCCCACACTATGAGTTAGGTCAGTCTGTGCAGCATCTGATTCCTCTTGTGCTCTGGTGTTAGAGCTCCAGCAGTGCCCTGAGTGCTTTAAGTATTTGCTGTCGTGTGTGGTCCCAGGCAGTAAGCAGGTGCTGGCAAAGGGTCATCCCCAACGGACAGACTTCAGAAATGATCACGCCAGCCAGCTGAAGGGTAACAAACTTTATTATACATCTCTTTAAAACAGTCTGGAAGGAACAAACAAAAGTCATTCCAATGCAGCAGCCAATAGTCACCCCTTTCCAATACAGACTCTAGCCAACCCCTACATCGCTCATCTGTTACAACCCACCCCCAAAATTGCTCCAATTAAATGATCCCACTTCTGGACCCACCCCTCAATTGTCTTATTAGCTTGCTCTAGACACCAAGACACATTGTTCTGGCAAAATTAGGTGCAATATTTATTGGGTTTAGTTCCTCAATCTCTCAAAAGGAGGAAGGAAAACAAAATCAGGGGAAAAAAAAAAATCACTTCTTAAGTTTGCCTTTTTTTTTTTTTTAATACGGCAGATAGAAATTCTGCAGGGTTCCCCCTGACCCCCCCACCCCCCAAGCAAGTCTGAAACCCTCTTGTTCTGCTTGGCAATATGAAGAGAGATTCTGGTGGTAAAGGAGGACCAGCCAGAGGAGATCAGTCTGAACAAACTGATTTCGAGGCTTTGTTTTCATTTCCCTTTTGGGCCGGTCTCAAGTGGTTTTCCAATATCTTTTCCACGTAACTTAAGGCCTGGAAAGAAACACAAAGGAGACAACTTCAGCAGTGTGACTTGAATCTTCTCTACATACTTGTCATTCTGAATTTTCAAACAGCCAAAGAAATGAACTGTGGTGTTTGCAGGAAAGGGATAAGTCACCCACTGCAAGACAGAATAAGGACATCAAAGGGATGTTCTAAAAAAGAAAAAAAAAAGAGTCAGGCTTTATATGTAACTGAAAAGAAAGTGAACCAGGTAATTGGAAAAACTAACTTGTGCCCAGATAACTTACAGGATATTAGCTGTTACTAGCATAGGAATGCTAATAGGGGATGGGGGAGTCAGATCCTAGCAGCATGCCTTTACTTAATAAGTATCATTATAAAAGCCATTTCTGACATATTTGCAGCTGATATCCTAGCCCCTTTCGACTACCTAAAAATCCAGGCTTTGTGTACCTACAAAGTTGGGCACTTGTCCCACTCTCTGGGGCAATACATTCAAGTAACTAACCCTTGTCTCCCACACACACTCAACTTTAGATTTACCTCATGGCTCTTCAGGTCTGTCTCGCAGGACTTTTCTGGATAGCATCAATCAAGTTCCAGACACTGAACCAATGGGAGTTTTCAGACCCTGCAGAGGACTGAAAACCTAGGAGTCCCTGCTTCTGAATGAACAGAAACTTGTCCTTAACACTAGGATTCAATTTGACACCCCACAGGGGAACCCATGAAACAGCACTGATGTCAGCCCCAGAGAATGCTAGCAGAGAAAAGGGAAAGGAGTTAAGTGCATGTTGATCCATGGTGACAGGGGCACCCCCCCTCATGCTGAAGTGGTTTGTGAGTCTGACACTTACCAATGGCTCTTTCGATCTTGCCCAGGACCTGATTATTGGGGATTGCCCTTCCGCATTCGTAGTCAGCAATAACTTGTGGTTTCTCATTGATTTTCTGAAAAGAAGATGTGCTTTAAACACACCAGTTTGGCAAGACAGCCAACACTCAAAACGAAGTCCAGACTCTCCAAGTTACACTAATGCCTGCATCTCTAAGAAGCACACACAGCTTGCGAGAGTGAATCCATCTCTCCGCTATAGCTCAATTGTTTCTTCTGCCTGAGTATATCAGGCAGGTAACAGCTGTACTGCATAAAGGGCTTCCTGACCCTCATGGTGAGTGGGGGAAGCCTGAACTACCGCAAGTTAGAGCAATGTGGTAGCATGGCAGAGGCTTCCATTTGAAAGCTTGGGTATAGGTAAGTCAGTCAACCCCTCTCCACATATTCAATTGCTCACAGTTCAGAGGCTCCAGACACAGGTCCCTTGTCCAACACCTTAGCTGCTACATAAACCAGTGCGCTGTCAGGAGGCTGACCCACTCAGGTGTGGTCTTAATGAATCGGGGCCCTGAGCAAAAGTCAAGGATTCCTGTCTCTGTCCTTCCCCCATCCTCGACCTCCCCCCCCGCAGTCTCATGGAGCCCCCACCTCCTCCCCTGGGGCCCCACCACCAGTCTCCCACCCCTCCCTCCTGCCCCAGGCCCCCCAACTCACCTGGTTTGGCTGGCTGGTATTGTGGGCACTGTGGCTCTTGGGCCAGCTGCTCCTGCCCTGGCTGGCTGCCAGCCAGCATGGGGCCCACCCTGGCACAGGGGCCTTCCCCCAGCATGGGGCCTGGGGCACTTGCCGACCCTGCCCCATAACTGGGGCTGTCTATGAACCAGATACCACCACAGCCCTGCTCCCTCTCACCCACAGAACATAGCTGAGGAAAGCAGGCATGGAGACCACATGAGATTGATCAGTACTTACTGTGGCCAAATCCTTTTGTGTCAAGCCCTTGCTCTGTCGGCCCTGCTGGATTACTTTGCCCACCTCAAGGGGGACTCTGTCATGGTGCAACTCCTCTGTTTCCCGATCCAGCTTAGCTGTGTTCTTAGTGATAGAATGCTGCTTGTTTTGGCCTGCTGCCCCTAGCGTTTCCAACAAGAAGTGGCATGTATCAGAACTCAACTAGTACCTGGATGACAGCTGTTCAACCACCCCAAGCTCTACAGAGTTTCCAGCATTCAGCATAAAGTGTTAAAGTCACCATTAGTGTCAGCCCGATCCCTGGACACTGGGGATGCAGGAGTTCCCTTAAAAACCTGGGTTCTGAGAAATGAGTCTAACTGAAAAAAATTCAGCTGTGATGGCTGCAAAGCAAACTCCAAACAAAAGTCAAGTGAAGCTTAGGCCAGGAGTGGGTTGTAGACCCACAGGTACTGGAAGGCGGCACCAGTGTTGTGGGGGGGGGGGGGGGGGCGGGGCTGTCCCTCACTTCTCTCCCAGCTGGTGCAGCTCTCCTGCCTCCCACCCTCACTCCCCATCACCTGTGCCATTCACCCAGCCTGACCTCTTCAAGCTAGGCACTGCACAGTAGGCCTGTAAGGTGCTTACTGGGAGTTGTAGTTCACCCTGCCTGAGCATTGCAGGGAAGCGGAGGGTTTAAAAAAAAAAAGACTACATTTCCCAGCATGCCATGCACGTGCCTTTGCTTTCTCTTTGGATCAGTGAGTGCTAGACTGCTGGCTTGTAAGTACCCAGGCTGGTGTCTCTGGTTAGAGACCTCATTCCCCATTTCCAGGTGCTGGTACAGAGGGAATATCTAATGGGGCTTGCATGGAAACTCATTTTATGAGTTGTTTTCTGGCCAGGGAGTACCTATTTAATGAATATGAAGTTTATGCACTGTAACAGTCTGCTGGAAAGGAGAAATTGTTCTTCATTTTGCACAGCCATCCTAGATCCTGGGGGAAGTAAGCACGTGTGTGTGGAGAGGGGATGGGGGCCATGTTCTTCCTCAACTCCTGGCTGCTATAAGAAAACCAGTGATATTAAGATTCTTCTCTCTATTGGATAACTTAGGTGGTTGACTCTACCATAACTCAACCTTCCGAAGCCATGACTGAAAGAAATTGACCAATTCTTGCAAAAAAAGCAAAGGAGTCCTGTGGTACATAAAGACTAAACAGATTTATTTATTGCATGAGCTTTTGTGGGAGAAAAATCCCACTTTGTCAGACACTACGAAGATGGAGGAACTTACAGAAGCATCTGATGAAGTGGGAAAGCTCATGTGATAAATAAATCTAAGTGCCACAGGACTCCTTGCCTTTTTTGCTGGACTAGACTAACACAGCTGCCCTTTTGGAACTTGGACAAATTCTTGTTGATTTAGCAGCTGGACCTAGCTGGTTCTGGGGCAAAAGCTTTGAAATGGAATAGTCTTGTTAATTTCACACTCTGGCAGTTTGGGAAAACTGCAAAAGGTGTACCTGAATTGTTTTTGATAGCCTTGCAGTGTAGACTAGGCCTGAGACACAACACTGCCTCTGTTTACTTTTGAAAAGATTTCATTGCAACAGAACAGCCTAGGGTTTTGTTTTTCTTTTTAAATGAAAACTTACATGTTGCTGTACTTGTTGTTTGCAGTGTCTGTTAGAGGGATAAGGGGATGAGGTAATATCTTTTATGAGACTAACTTCTATGGGTGAAAAACAAGATTTCTAGTTACACAGAGCTCTTCTTCAGGTCTCGGAAAGGCATTCAGTGTGACATAGTTAAATATAAGGTGAAAGCAGATCGTTTGGTATAAGTAAACATATTCTAAGGCACTGGTCCTGAAACTGCAGGTGGTGGGCCATTACTGGGTCACAGACCCACAGGTACTGAGTCGCAGCACCAGTGCTGCACTGGCGGGGAGGCGGCTGCCCCTTGCTCCCCAGCTGGCTTGCGCTGCTCCTGGAAGTGGGGAGGCCCACCCCCCCCTCCAGTCATGGTCACTGTTCATTTTTCTGGAGGCGGCCGCTTTTTTTCAGTGGAGAGTCGCCACATGGCAGTGGGGTCCAGAGCTGGGTCCCAAGGAAAAAAGTTTGACAACCACTGGCTTAGGCAGCCTTGCCTGCTGACAGCTTGAAACAATCCCCAAGAAAGGTGTTAACTTGTTTTTTAATCTTAATAGGCTTGACTCTGAAACCTAATGCCAACAATCTAAATCAGTGGTTCCCAAACTGTGGTTCGGGGACCCCCAGGGGTCCACAGACATGTTGCGGGGGGTCCATGGAGCCTCTCTGTACTGGGGCTGGAATCCAGCTACAGCCCCGATGCTCCCCACCAGGGCTGCCTCTCCCTGGTCATGGCCAGATCCTGGCAGAGGAATGGGACCATGGCAACTCCCTGGCAGGGGCAAGGGCAGGGGGCCATAGCTACTGCGGCTTGGCTCCCCAGTGATGCGGGCAATTGTGGTGGCAGCACTGCTCGCCGGCTGTCCCAGTGGTGCAGGCCAGATTAAATAATCGGGTTTTTTGGTTAAAGTTTTTTTGGTTAAAAAGGGGTCCCCAGCCTGAAAAAGGTTCGGAATCACTCATCTAAACGATGCCATTGACTATTTCACTGCTGGACATTTTACCAGAACCCAGGTAACATTTTATCTCATAACTGCAAAGCACACCAACCCCCTCCTCACCCCAAACTTGTACAATGGAATCATATTGTGCACTCTGACTTGCTGAAAGCAGAAAATTTAGGGACAGAATGAAAGGTAACACCACCAAAACAAAGACTACTAGATTACTGGTTTTCACATTCCAGTTCAAAACATGAAGCTGATTTTGAACTGCTACAGAGCTTTCTATCTGGTTCATGGCGAAGTACGCTGGTTCTTTTTGTTCTATAGCTGTCATTCAATAAAAGGTATGTGGCCCCACAAAAGTGAGTCAGTGACATGAGGGAAGGTAGGCAAGTACCCAAATACCCTCACAACTCAAACAACATGCATGTGTGAGTAGAAGATTTCACACTGCAGAATCACGCAGTAAAGCTAATTTCAACCAAACCTCAACCTATGTACCTGAGAACTCTATGCTCACATGCATTTCCAGTTTGGACTTGCTGCAGAAGTTGTACTGGCGCTGGATGGTTAAGGCTGTTTCTCTAACATGCAGACTGACCTTCTTTTTGTGCCTGCATACACCAGCCCACTGGTACATGATTAAGAAGCATATTCCAAACATTGCACCTTTCCCTCAACAGTTCATTCACTTCAATGGTTAAAAAAAGCCCAGCTGCATTTCAAACTAACAGTCCTTAATATATATGCTGCAATAAAGAGGAACTGACAGGTTGCCATTTTTTAAGAAAAATAAAAATCAGTGCTAACTGCAGTTTCCATGGCTTTACTGAAGAACCAATGAGGGTCTCAGAGGGTACGCTCCAGAGGGGCAGCCCTATAAGTCTAGTTAAGCAAAAACAACAAGGAGTCCTAAGGCACTTTTAAAAGATTAACAAATTCAAAAATTTAAGAGGATACACTGTTCTCTCCCCACACTCCAAGGGGCAAGGGACTGTATGAAATAAGAGTAGGACGGAAAGGGGAGAAGTAAGTTACCTGCAGGAACTAAGAACAGCACCAGGTGATTAAGTGAATCATTCAGGACCTAAACACATCCAGACACACCCCACCCATGAGGAGATGTGTCTATATTGGTTCAAACAGGTTTTCCAGAGACCAGACACAAATGGTGTTTAGTCTAAAAAGACTGGGATTAAATTGACACAGGATCTTCTAATTCAGCAAATAGACATGATATCCTATCCAAGACAGCGTGAAGAGGAGGGAAGGGACATTGGCAAAAGAGTTAGGAAGACTTTGGCTTTCTAGGACCCTCTTGGGTGAGTGAGTGACCTTTGGTAAGCTTTTGGCACAGATATAGGAATGTTTAGTTGTTCAATGTGTTTTCTCTGTAATGTTTTTATCCTACAAGTAAATTTAATTTGCTTTGTAACTAATGCACCTTGTTGTAACCCTTGTAGTAAGGTTAAATGGTGCTGGAGCCCAGCTGGGACTGCTGGAAGTGGGAAGGAATCATAGTGGTACACAGGGACTGCAACAAACCTAAAATCACAGGTGAAGAGATGGATCCATAGCCAAGAGAGGTGATGGCTGAGAGTCTGAAATGTGAACTGGGTAGAGGGAGACTGGGGTATGTGTGCGCAGTTAACTCTAGAACCATGGCAAGGATTTCTATGAAGTTAAAGGAAACCATGAAACTGGCCTTCCTTCCCCAGCCCTCAGGCAAATATACCTACATTTTTTGGAAGTTTCTATATCTTCTCCTCTTCTCTGAGCTGCCAAGATGGCCTAGAAGTAAGAAACTGAACTTTATTAAAATTATTCCCATGAACAACAACTCTATTAAGCACTTTAACAAAGAATGATTTATCCACAGAATCAAAATCCTCCCCAAGAGCATAGCCAGGCAGTCCACAACACTGCTACCAAAGAGGGAAGGAAGTAGTCTTTGTTGGCATTTGGAGAGGAAATGTTACTATTTCTGAAAAATACATGGGAAGAGCCCTCCATTTTAATGACACCACTTTGGATGTTCTGGAGGAAAAAGAAATTAGGTTATTAATCTTCCTTCACCCACTGTTCTATAGCTCCTTTCTCAAAATGTTTCTATTATGGAGAAAGCAATATCAAATGCATGATTAATGTGTGTCTATAGTAGGCCTGCACTGCGGTTTAAGCCCAATGACTGACCTCAGGCCAAGCCTAGCCTGCCTTCCATTTAAACACAAATGATGCTAGCCCAGGGCAGGGAAGCATTTCAGACTCAGGGAGAGGAAGGGTAACTTTAACTGTGATTCCAGGGGTTACTTAGGCCTTTATGATTTTAAATAAAGTGACTTAGAAATTAGCTGACAGAAGCACTACATCTAAATTCCTATATAAAGAAAATTACACACACACATGCTGTATTTTAAGTTTATATGTTAATTCGGATCAATCAGAAGACAATACAACAAAATATTCCCAAGCCCTAAGGTAGTTTGAGCCTTATTAGTCGGATACCTTTAAGTTTGATACTCTGATTACCTTTAGTGGAGAAAAATACAATTTGCTTTCTTTTGCTAACACATTTTGTTACTGCTGTTATCTACTCCAATGCTTCTCAACCACCATGTCAGGACACAAAGGTGTTTCACAAAAGGCTAGGAGGCATGTTATGGAAAACTGGCAGCTCAGCCTAGAGCCAGCTTGGGGCTCCTGCAGCCCACCACTCTTCACTGCCCTCAACTGCCTGGTCCTGTTCTGATCCCATGGAGCTAGACTGCCAGGGCATCAACCTGTGCTGGCCTGGCTCTGTCCCCACCCAGGTTCTGGAGGGCTGCATCATCCAGAGCACTGCAGCCTCTTAAACACCACCACCACTGGGGGATCCCTGCGTGTCACACAGGGGAACATCATCTGTCAGGAGCATCACAATGGAAAAACACATTGAGAATCACGAGTATACTCTGTATCAGTCAGTCAATTACTTTCGACTGCTAAAAACATATTTAATTTTAACTTACATGATTAAAGTTCTCTCTTTTATTAAGAGCAGGAAATGACTACTGTATATACCCATGTATAAGCCAATCCATGCATAAGCCCCCCCCCCCCCCAGTTCTGAGCCCCAAAAATAGACAAAAATGGGTGACCCGCATCTAAACCAAAGTCCACCTGTGGCTCTGGACACCTAGCTCCCCCACCCAGTGCTGCTGGCTTCCCCCACCGTCCCCAACCCCCGGACCCTGCCACCCCCAACCCCCTCCCTAATCCTCTGGCCATGCAGCCACTTCCCCTGCGGTCACCGATCCTCTCCCTAACCCCCTGGAAACTGCCGTCACTTTTCCTGCCATCCCCCAAACCCCTCCCAAACCCCCAGGCCCTGCCACTGCTTGCCCAGGTCTACCCCTCCCCGGGATCCTCTAACCTAGCCACTCCAGTTGCAGGAGGTCCCGCTTCTTACTCTAACCCTGGCCGGGGCTGACTCCCTCAATGCGGCCACTTCAGCCACACGCTGCAGCTCCAGCATGCTCAGGGCTGGAGACTTAAAACTACGGGGCTGGAGCTGTCGATTGCACTATAGCCTGTTTATAAGCCAAGTGCCTGTTTTAAAGGCAATTTTCAGGCAAAGATCTCAGCTTATACACAAGTATATGTGTTAATCACAACCCCATATGAAGTGTTTGACTTGCTCATTGCTAGAAGAATCAGACTTGGACCCACATTTATCTCAGCATGACTTAAGCTACTTTAGAGATCTAACCAAGAATTCTTTGGAAAAGAAGTGACCTTCACCTGCCAAGTGTCTAAAGTTGCAGAGTCAGCAAATTGTTTCGGTTGAAACAGGCACTACTAAGGTGAGTACGAGTTACATTTGATTTAGAGAGAGACTATTACTTGCCTGTCCCACTTTAAATGACAGCAAAGCTCAATACAGTCCTGAAAGTAACGATGGTAGTTTCCAGCCAGCATTTTAGCACTCATGCTTATATTCTCTGAGTAGCATGCGAGAAAGAAAATTATGAAATGCACAGACCAATCAAAAAACCAAACAATCAGACAGGCTCTCCATCCACCATCCCCTGCTTAGCAGGGCCTGGGTAAATTGGCACAGGAGGGGGCATGTTGACATCTGTCCCAGCCTAGCTCAGTGCAGTGGATCAGGAGAGAGGCTCTGAGTCCTGAACGGCCCGGCCAGCAGAGGCTCCATGGTGGGGAGGAGAAGGCTAGAGAGTCCAGATCAACACTGCACTGTGTCACTGCAGCCTGCAAACAGAGCAGGGTAATAGGGGAAAGAGGAGGAGCAACACCTTCTCTCCCTAAATGGTGCTGCTGATCTAGAGCTCAGACTGAGAGTTCAAGCCCTGTTGCTTTGTAGAACAGATGCAGCTCCCCCAGACTTGTGTTCTAGGAATCTGCCAATTGCACAATCTCATGGGCTGATCTTCTTTGTCTTTTAGACAGTCAGGTTAGGTGGCCAGCTGAGTTTCCCCATTCTAGATGTTTGTTTGGGGGTGCAAACCAGTCACACTTCTAGGAGTGCACCAGGGGTCTAGGACAAAGGTGGCTGGACCCAGGCCTGCATAATGCAACGTGGACGCTGAAGACTCAGGCTGAGTGTCAGGGTTCAACCACTCCTAACCAGGGTTACAGGCAGCCACAGATGCTCAGGAGCCAAATTAACTAACCCCGGGTTCACTGATGACACTGCACTGCAGCCAGACCATAAAGCTGCCTGTATCCGAGAACATGTGGGCTAGCCTCATTCGCTCACATGTTTCGCTGAGGTCATTTTTAAAGTATTCTGCCTAGTTAAACAGCAACCATCTGTAATGCTGCCAGCAAAAAACCCGTTTCAAGTCATATTCAGAAATGCACCTCTATCCTTTTCAGGACTGGTTAAGAAACTGTTTGGTTAATAGCTATTTACCCACCTGCTCATTGAACAGAATTAGCCTGATGCTGGTTATTTTCTAAGCAGCCAAGACACATCACGAGCCACCAGCATCAACTAAACCGAAGTCAATGTCTGACAAGCGCTTCTCTCCACTGCTGCCAAGGGGCCAAGCCCCTCAGCGTTACCTAGGGGCAGACAAGGCCAGCCACGGAGCCGGCGGCCAGAGACAGCTGGGGACGGGCCGGCCTGCGGTCGGTCAGAAACCCCGTCTCCTTTCACCGCTGCCCCGGCCGGTGTAGACGGGCCCCGCCCGCGGTTGCATCAGCTGCCCCCCCGCGCACGCCGCCTCCGACCAGCCGCTCCCGGGGCAGCCCCGGGAGGAAGGCAGCGCGGCACCGCCTGCCCGGGCCGGGCGAGCGTCGGGGGCTGGAGGCGGCCGGGCGCCCCTCACCTGCTTGGACTTGGCCTGGGCCGCGCTCGGCCCCTTCTTGCGCAGCACCGTGACCGTATCCCAGTCGCTCTCCGCCATGGCACCGACCTTCTCCGCCCGCAGCCGGCCCCCGCCGCTCATAGGCCGCCCGCCTGTCACTCGGCAGCCACCTGCGGCGCGGTTGGCTGAGACAGGCGTTCCGTGGCGGCGGGGCCCGCGCTCCGCGCGCTGATAGGTTCGCTCTCACGCCTCTCATCAAGCACGTTACCTTAGTGGGTGAGGGGGGCGCCCTCGGGAGGTGGAACTTCGGCATAAAGATCGCTCGACGTCGCTCTGGCGCCCCCTGCGGGTCTTCGGGCGACTGAGGGAGGGCGGCTCCCCGCTGCCCCTGGCCTAGGCCGGCCGCGCGGGTGGCGCCCCCTGGCGGGAGGCTTCGGCCTTCTCCGGCTGCGCCTGGGGGCGCGTTTCCAGCCCCACTTGGCGGGTTCGTCTCTCTTGGGCGTCGGGCCGCACGCGGAATTTAGGGGATTTGACCTCAGCCCTCCAGCCGCTGAGAGGCGCCCTCACACCACTGAACAGTGCTGTCACTCCAGTGAGTGCCACCCTTACACCAGGGAGCTGTGCTGTGACTCTAGTAAGTAGCACCCTTAAAGTAGTGAGCAGGGCCCTTACACCAGCAAGCAGTGCGGTCAATCAATTTTAGAGAGGGTTGGGGACACCTTTCTAGTACAAATGCTAGAGGAACCAACTAGGGACCTTGCACTGCTTGACCTGCTGCTCACAAACAGGGAAGAATTGATCAGGGACGTACAGATACTCACCAGCAACTACAGATCTAACAACAAGAACATTGAAGCAGCAGGCACACACCCTTGCAAAAAACCACGCTGCCAAATCTGCCCACTTATCTCCACAACAGACACCATCATAGGTCCTAATCAAGCCTGCTACTCCATCAAAGGCTCATTTACCTGCTCATCTACTAATGTGGTCTATGCCATCATGTGCAAGAAATGCCCCAACACCTTCTATATTGGACAAACAGGACGATCGCTCCGTAAGAGACTGAATGAGCACAGAGCTGATATCAGAAGTCAAAGAACAAAGAAACCAGTTGCTGAGCACTTCCATCTTCCTAATCGCTCGATGATGGATTTGTTAACGACTGTCGTTAGAGATGTACCTGGGACATCAAGACTCCAAAGAGAAACAGCTGAACTCAAATTAATATGCAAGCTAAATTCTGTGAAAGCAGGACTCAGTCGAGATTATGGGTTCTTTTCCCATTACAAAGGGTAATTTGACTTCAGGCTTCCCATTCTTTAAGCCTGTAAACTGCTCTGATTTGCTGTTACTTTATGACCTGATCCTATGTTTTACACCCCCTTGCATTTAGTTTCATTCCTTTCTGTAAGTTCACCCATCTT
>ML682099.1:0-214073 GCA_007922195.1 Podocnemis expansa
GAATTTCTCATTCATTCACCAGCTTAATGTACTGGGCACTTGAACTGATTGATCTACACGGAGAAGGTGACAGTGAGGTCTTGGTGTTGGAGTAGCAGAAGGATAGCATAGACTGGCATATCTAGCTTTGGTGATAATATACTGTCAAATAGTGGGCAAGTTACTATCTGCTCTGTGACTCATTTTCCCCTTAGGTAATAAGTAGAAAACAAGACATATTGGTAAGAATGACAGAAAGTTTAATGTTTGTTTCTTTCTGGCTGTACATTATACAGAGTTCTTGTGTGGAGGTAGGAAACATTTTTGCCACATATAAAGAGCTATAATCAATTATATTTGTACATGAAGCATATGAAGATTTACCAGTGGCAGGTGCTATGAACCTGATCTAAAGTTGTCTGTGCTCGGTAACAGACTTTCTATTTACACAAGTTTAGATCTGGCAAACTATTACTAGCAGATGAGTCCTTAAAGTCAGAATACAGCACTGGTTTCCATTTTGAAAACACACACTCAAGTGTTAGGAGGATAAGCCATGACAGGGCATTTTTCGACAAGCTAAACAAACTTGGATGTTGAGTTCCGTCTTACCTCGTTTCAGTTTATTTTATGGTAAGGTGAATAATTTTATTAAATGTCTCCAAACAGGAGGGAATCTTATACGCTCATCTGGATTTCAATTCACAAAATGGCAAAGGGCGCAAGATGCAGCGATCAGCGAGAGGAAAAGTATGAAACCATGAACTATCTAGTGCCAGGGAATCCACACATGGGAACTGATGGTTGGTCCTCTGCTGCTCGTAACATGCAGCTAGAAGAAGACCCTTCCTGTCTCATTCACCTTTCCTTTTACTTTTCTCCACGTCTACTTAGAATGAGAGGATCAGAAAATCTCAAAGAATCCAACCTGATCAGCTGGAAACTCTTCATTTGGAATATAAGGGTGTTGTGGGACAGATGACTTTACACATCCCTTGTGTCATAGAGTGGAAACTCTTTGGGGAAGGGATTGTCTAATTGTTCTCTGTTTGTGCAAAGCTCAGCAAAGTTGGGCCCTGCTCCATAAGTGAGGCTTCTGACTGCTATGGAAATACCTTTAGCAGTAGCAACAGAATCCCACGCCAGTCAGCGAAGGGACCAGAAGACAGCTGAGTTGCTGTGGTTTCCATGTACGAAGGGTGGGGCTGAATGGCAGAAGCCTGAAGAGGGAACATGAAGCCTCTGCATATGCCCCAGCTCTCCTGACTCTTAGCAGGCACAAGCTCCCATAGCATGGAAGCGCAATGGGATTTGGAAGGGGAAGGCTGGATATGAGAGTGGCTCTGAGGGAGGAGAATCTCTCCCAAGGTCAATGCTTCTTCCCAGGCTGCTACTGCCCCCAAGGGCAAGATCCACTGCCTCCATGTGCCAGTCCATATGTGCCTTCGAACAATGACAGACATTATCAGTGCCTGGAGCCTTCCTACTTCCTGAGCCTGTACGGGCTGTCTGTTTTGATCCCAACTGGTTGCTATTCAAGCTGTCATTCTGTCACTCATTAAAGAAACAGCAACCCACTTGTCTTTGTGCTTCCTTTTTACCTGTTCAGTGCACCAAGCTCAGCTAATAATAAAGCTGACGTTCTTTATCCTTTAGAGCAGATGCTTCTCTGCCTCACAGCAATCTAAATCTAGAGGAGCTTTGTTGCACTCAGTAGAGTTACTCTGCATTTACATCGTTATCCCAGATAGCTGAACCTGGTCCTTTCTATCCCATTTAGGCTGCGTTCACACACGGAGGGTTATTTCGATACAAGTTGTTCTGAAACGACCAGTGTTATTTCAAAATAAAAGTGCGGTGTAGACATACCCTTAGGGTATGTCTACACATGCATTGTTATTTTGAAATAAGGATTTCAAAATGAGTTATTTCGAAATAAAATCCTTATTTCGAAATAAGTTAATTCGAATTAACAAAATGTTAATTCGAATTAAGGGAAAGCCTGCAATCCAAACGGCTGTTATTTCAAAATGGTTATTTTGAAATAAAGCCGTTTGGACCTGTTGTTTCGAAACAGTTCTTTCGAAACAACAGGTCTACACAGTGTTGTTTCGAAAGAACAGGTCGAAACGGCTCCGAAATAACGGCTGTTTCGAGGGAGGGCCAGGTTTTACTTTTTTGAAATGACGGTTCTTATTTCGAAAGGACGGGATCCATCCTTTCGAAACAAGAAAACATCGTGTAGACCTACTTTCTTTTATTTCGAAATAATGAGTGTTATTTTGAAATAAAAGAGCCATGTAGACATAACCTTAGTGTCTTGTGTTTCTTCTGAAGGGTGATATAACAAATGTGTTACACACCAGTTGTTGTAGACACAAATATGATAAGGGCTATTTTAAGAATTTCATGATCAATGTTCTCTGCATCTACAAAAACAGGGCAACAAGTCATGGGCTTAATTTGCTTCACTGAGTTTCTGATTAGACATTAGGGAAATCTTTCTAACTGTGTAAATAGAGTTAAGCAGGGGAGCAGGTTTCTGAAGGAGGTTGTAAAATCACCATCACTGAAGGGTTTTAAAAACAATTTAGACAAACACTTGTCGGGCACAGTCTGGGTTTACTCAGCCTTGAACTTGATCTTTCTGAGGTCCCTTCCCGTCTGATATTTCCATTAATGCCTGTAAAACTGAATGACTAAGAAGCAGACTTTGGTGCCGTGTTACCCTAAGTACTGAACCAAATGGGACTGCCAGATGGTCTATATTCCCATTGACAGCTACAGATGAGGTCTTGAATGATTGGTGACATGAACTCAATGACAATCTTGTTATGCTTTCTGCAAGAGGAGAGTAGCTGGTCTGGGTAATTGGCCAGCTCCTCGTTGGGTAATTACTGAAAGTGGCTGGCAGTTTTTTGAAGAAAAATTTCTTTGTTAGTAAATCCAATTCATTGAAATGGGAAGTATTTTATGGGCTAGGGTTACTTTTAGTAATTCTTTTTTTAGTTGGGGCAAGTTTTTTAAATTCTTGAAATGTTTCATTTCCATATTTTGTAAAATGAAAGATTCCAGTTTTGCATTTTGAAATGATCTCTTGCTTAGAAATCTAAGCTAATATGAGTTGAAATAGTTTATCTAAAAAATTATTATGCTCAAAACAGAAAGGCAATGTTTCAAAACTAACAAAACACTTCCATTCATCCAAACCAAAAATTATTTTTGGTTCAAGACAATTACTAAGCTTTTGACTTTTCATCCTAATACAAGATGGGAAACATTTTCAATTGCTTATAAAACTTTGTGAGATGGGAAATCCATTTGCTGCACAGCCTAGTAATTACATCATTGTAAAATGGCTCCTGCAGCTGCAGTTGACCGCATTTTCACTTCCTGCCTGATGCTACTGCACTGTGTTGCTGCAGGACTGCTACAGAGCTGTTCCACCCAAGGCTACAGATTTTTCCCTCATTACAGCAGGTGATTTGACCTCACCTCCCTTTATATGTTGTTCCCCAGTATTTGAATCTCAACAACTGCTTTGATTTGCTGTTACTGTGTGACCTGATCCCATGACTTACACTCTCCTGCATTTATTTTCTTCCCATTCTGTAAGTTTCCCTATCTTCAAAGCATCTGACGAAGTGGGATTTTCTCCCACAAAAGCTCATGCAGTAAATAAATGTTTTATTCTTTAAAAGTACTGTACTACAGGACTCCTTGTTTCTTCCACTCCCACAGTGGAAGAAGAGATATCATTATACAGTGTAAGGACCTGATCCTGCATAACGCTCATGCAACTGCTGAGCACTGGCAACACTTAGCAAAGTCAGGGGAAGTGGTGGGTGCTTAAATGCTTTTAGGCTCAGCAACTATGTTCATTTCCTCCCAGACCTGTAAACAATAAAACATCCATGAGGTCCTCAGAGCAATAGATAGGGCAGTGTCCCATTGTCAGTGTGTGTTACTGCGAGGTTTATAACAGCCCCATGCAGAACTGCGCTGCTGGGGTCATTCTGATTTCTATGGGCTTTATCTGTATCGCCACTGACAACATGCAACCTCACAGCAGCGAGTCAGCTGACTGATTTTCATTTGCACTAAGCCCCTTTCCACTATGGAAATGCCCCAAAGGTTGCAGATAGACGTGAATGTAACTTATGCTCCCCTAAACTCCTCTTTTCATTGGCACAAAGGGATGTTGCATAAATATGAGTAACACCTCCATGCTAGAAATCCTGCAGACCTTTAGCCAATCCAGCTGTCCTCTGACAGGTCAATTTCCTATTTCCACTTGACATTACCGTACAGGGGTTAAAGTAAGCCAGAGCACCCTGGAACGGCATTCCGGGAGCCCCTGTTTTTTGGGGGGGCAGCATTCCAGGGTCCCCTAAAACTAGAGAAATGCATCAGAATGCAGTGTTCCAGCAGGTTCCCCAGGGCCAGCTCAAGGAGCCGTGCACAGCTGGCAGCTGTGGCCGGAAGACAGGGAAAGAGCGTGGGAGAAGAAGAAACTGGTGCCAGGGCAGGGGGCAGTTAGGGATGGGCTCAGGAGACTGCAGGGGCCAGCGGCAGGACTGGGGGTTAGGGACGGGCTTGGGGTGTCTGGGAGACCAGGAGAAGCCAGCAGCAGGATGGGGGGGGTGTTAGGGAAGGGGCTGCAGTGACTCAGGGGAGGTGAGCTGTGGAGGGGTTGGGGGGCTGAAGGGGGTGAAGTGAAGATGGGGGAGCTGGAGGGTGAGGGGTTAGGAAGGCTAGAGTGGGAACATGGGGGCTGGGAGCTTAGGGAATGGGGTTTGGGACTGAGAAGGATGTGGGGAAAGAGTGGTCTGATGGGGGTAGGTGTTTCAGGGGCAGTAGCTGGGGTGTATGAAGGGGCCCCAGATGCATGTGAAGGGGACCCAGAAATTTAGGAGGGTTCCAGGGCCCGCCAAATTATACTTTAACCCCTGTTGCCTCAGTTTGGGGCTAGAGGATTTAGCCAAGGAAGTTGCCCAGCAATGGAAGGGAAGGAAAGGAAAGAGAAAGAGGGTTCCCAGCATTAGAGAGCTGCCTGTAAGGAGTTTGACAAATTGATCCCACTTTCCCAGGGGGGGAGTTGCAGACAGTCAGTGCAGCCTCAGATACTGGGAGTCTAAGGAGATGTGGCCAAGGCAGCCAGGGAATTTGTTCTTTTCTGAGCCTATTGCTCTATTCTCTAGTTTCACGATGTCCAACACAGTGGCCACTCACCACATGTAGTGAAACAGCTATTGACCTGTGCTGAATTGGTGCTTTATTTCTACCACCAATATTTTTTAAATAAATTTTTTTTAAAAATTCATTTATAGGTGTACCAGTTCAAACAAGTGTCCACTTTTTTGTGCCTGCAGTATATTTATATAAGCATGTTTGCATGATACAAAAAAATGATATTGTCTTAATTTAGCATGTCTCCGCCCTTAACAATCACAGATTTGTCCTTGGATCCTATATGCGTATGCTGCAAAATGCAATGTGACTTGCATTTTCTGACTGACATCACTGCTCGCATGAATGATCTGCACTTGAAACTTCAGGGAAATATACTTATTTGTGATTTGGTGCAATATATATGAGAATTTATGACAAAATTGAAACTTTTATGTGGCACATATGAAGGTTCAAGATTTCATGCACTTTCTGAACATGGAGCAATATAAAGAAAACTGATTTTGATAAGCACTGCTATGTGGATTGGTTGCAGAATTTAATTCAAAAATTTGAACTGTGCTTCTCCGATTTTGAAAAGTACAGAATTGTTTTTGAATTCATACAACATCCATTCACTATGACATCTACAATTCTCAACTATCTCAAGAGCTTCTGAGGCTACTTTCTTTTGAGAGGCACCTCCTCCAGACTGATGTGATTTTATTTCAAAGCACTCAACATTTGAAAGATGCTTCAGTCGTTACAATGTGGACTCATATTTTAAATCAAACTGAGTTCATGGCAGAGGCGTCGCTGGCATTGGGCACACCTGGGCACGTGCCCTGGGTCCCAACACCAGTGCCCCGGATCTCCAGCTCAATCGGGCCGGGGATCCAGGGGCTGATCCCCGGCCGGCCGCAGCTGTGGCGGTCCCGTCCCCGGCCGGGGATCTGGGGCCCGGCTGGCTGCCCAGCAGGCCCTGCCCCTGGCCAGCGATAGGGCCAGGGGGAGGCCGTGCCACCGCGGGCAGCTAGGCCGCAGCAGGGCCGGGCCAGAAGCAGCCACTGGAGGCTGGGCCCACGCCCGCACTCACGGGTGGCCAGACCCCCGATCCCCAACTGGGGACGGGGCTGCCGCAGCCACCGGCAGCCAGGCCCCGGATCCCCGGCCAGGGATCAGGGGCCCGGCTGGCCGCCCGCGGCCACAGCGGCCCCGTCCCCGGCCAGGGATCCAGGGCCCGGCCACCCGCAGCAGCCCCATCCCCTGCTGGGGATCTGGGTCCTGGCCACCGGCAACCACGGCAGCCCCGTCCCCAGCCGGGGATCGGGGGCCTGGCTGCCTGCGGCCACGGGCCCAGCCTCCAGCAGCTGCTTCTGGCCGTGCCACACCTGGCCGCAGCCTAGCTACCCGTGGCGGCTCGCCCCCCCCCCCCAGTCCTATCCCTGGCCAGGGGGTGGGGCCGTGCCCTGGGTCTCTCCCCGCCCCAGCGACGCCTCTGGTTCATGGTTCTAAAATATAGTTATTCAAACACTGTTTTCAATTTTTGTTTCAACATGGCTTAACGAATCAACTTTTTCTGCAGTAAAAATGGTGAAATCAAAATACAGGTCAGATATTGGATGAAAATTTGGAAGCAAAATTGAGATGCAGTCTAACTGATTTTACGCCTGATTTCCCTGTACTATGTAATGAAAAGATATGTCTGATTTCTCATTAATTCTGTAAATAAATAATTCAAAACATTATTGTGAATTTTTCTACTCTAGATTCTATAAAAACAGTTAAATTTTTTTGTCATGTGGTGAAAATGTTAATACTTTCTCCACACTTTTGGTGAGTACGAAAAAACTGTTGGACACAACTGCTCTAGTCCATGTGGCCCTCTATTGACAACTGTTTCAGAAGGTTCACTAAGAAATGCAGTTTACTTCTCCCTCTCTCTCCTTTGATTAGCCACTTCCACTAGTCCTGTTCAGTTCATTTGTAGCTAGTTTATTGTTAGATCTAAGAGGACCCACTTAACTTCCATTGACTTCAGTAGGCGTGAGTCACCCAACCCACTTAGCCATGTTTGAAAATCCCACTGAGCACTTCACTGCATCTATAGGCACCTAAATACCCTTGAAAATCTGGCCCTAAGTCACTTTTGAGAATGGGACTTTGGAACTTTTGAAAATCATAGCCTTTGTTGTCTTATTTTTCCAATATGTCAGTGGAGGTTTCAGTTTTCTGATTTAAAGTGCTACCAAATTGCTCCAAGCTAAGACGTCAAATGATTGTTACAGGTCAGCTTTGTACCATCCAGAAATATGATACGCTAAGGGAACACATTGGAAGGCTGGGGAGAGACTTAGACTGGGACTGCCAAAGACCTAAATGATTTAGAAGACTTTTCCTTTCAAAGGCATGTGGTTTGTTTATGTAATTTATCCATAAGAGACATTGCACCATGTTCTGGTGTTTTAAAATTTATCTAAATTGTTACAGCGCATCTCTGTGGTGTGGCAATGCAGAGAAATTCTACAGGAAAGGTTGTGCCCTCTGTAGGATCTGTTATCCACCCATCTAATATCTGTTGCCTCACCACAGCATGTCCTCCTCGGAGGTGATCCTCACTGGAAATGACCAAGACACTGTGCAAAGTCACTGTAGCAGTGCACTGAGCATCAGATTTTACATTTTTGTGTCAGGATTTTTTTTCCTCTTTTTACAAAGATGATCTTTATCAAGTATTTGGTTTTATCTTCCTTAGGTAAAATGTTTACATTAAATTTTGGAATTGAGAAAACAGCCTCTTCCATAGGATGTCAGTGTTGAATTTATATCTTGTGTTTGGAAATTTCTTCCTGATTTTAATTCCATTTCCATTCATTTGTACCAAGTTAAAGCAGGACTTTTAGCATTTAGGTTGCAGAACATAAATTTTACTTGACTTTCTATTTCTGTCCACTTCATTTGTGCCACTGGGTGACCTGCTGGATACTGACTATAACAATGGTTTATTTCTCCAGTGGTAAGAGTGAAGTTATTTCTGTACCAAACTCAGCAGATCCAGTTTGTCAAAGTTGGTGACACTGCAAAGATCCACTATTCTTCCAGAGAAAACTTGGAAGGAGAAAGTAACATGTTTTGGTATTTGAGAAGAGAAGGTGAGAGACCCACATGCATTAAAACATGTTTGGATGATCAAAATCTAAGTAAATTTGCTTGCAAACATGGGTGTATGCAACTCAACACTGGAAATCACCAACACTGAAAGGAATGAGTCAGGCATTTACTACTGTGCATTTAGAAAAAACAGCTACCTGGTTTTTGGGAATGGATCCATGTTGATTGTTGGAGGTAAGGAACCATCGTTTGTTTAGGGGGACTAGTGCCAATTGACAAAGCCTGTTTCATGTTCCTGTTAAAATGTAATAAGATACCATAGCTACTGAGGAACCGTTAAAGACAAAGCATACTTTAAGTTACAAAGATCAGCTGACGTGAATAATAAATGAGGTGGGCAGGGAAGGAAAATAAGAGAGATATGAGTATAAATCTTCAAATTTGAAAATAAGCCTTTGAAGTTTCTCTATGACTGTTCAGCGTCCCCAGATAGGGAATGTTTCTAACAGAAAAGCCATGACTGCATGAAACACTATATTGTGTTAACGAAATGTTCTTAAGGGTGCATCCCCTTATCAAATTTGCATACAGTGTTTCTTCTACTTAGTACAGATATTTATTGCATTATATCCTAAATCAGTGGTTCTGAATCTGTCATCTTGGAGCTTTCAAAATGGTCCATGGGGGTTCTCAAAGTGGCCCATGGCTCCCCTCCTTCTCACTGAAGAAGGGAGCCACTGCCTAAGGTCCCAGGCGGAGCATGTTTCCACACTGCTAAAAGACTGGTGCAGGCTCCCTGCTGCAGCTGAGGGGATTGAAAAGCAGTACACCCTTTCCCCTGGCTGTAGCCGGGACCACAGCAAGCACTCTACCTAAACCCATAGGTGCTGGGGTCACTGCTGGAGCCAGATGGAGGGGAGCACTGATCTGTACCCGTCGCTGCAGATGAAAGACACTGCCTAGGGACCCAGGTGGAATACACAGGGATCCGGGATGTGTGTGGTTTCGATTGCTCATTCAGGGAGAAGGAAGATCGTTCGGGAGGCAGACTGCTTTTTGGAGGTGCTGGCAGAGCGTTGTGGATCTTCAGGGCTGTAAAAATATCTGTGGCCCTTAAGCCAAAAAGGTTGGGAAATACTGTCCTAGTTAGTGCTGGTGTGCTGATTTAATATTTCCTTTCAATCAACTCTTTCATCTTAAATTAATGTCTTAGTGCAGCAGTTCTCAACCACTGTGTTGGGACACATTACTGTTTCGCCATACACGAGTAAATGTGTCATGGAGAGCCAGGGAATTGGCAGGATTTGGCCTCAGGGGGTGGGCTGGTGTGTCCTGTAGGGTCTCAATGTACCATCAAGCATGTTGCAACATGCAAAAGATTGAGAACCAGGGCTGGGCCCAGGGCTGCCCACACTTGTGGGACCCTCCTATTGTAGTGGGCCCTGCCTGGAAGTTAAGGCGCCCCACCTGCTGGTGCTGGGGTGGGGTGGTGAGGGGCCCTGGCCAGTCCTTCTCAAGAGATTGGGAAGGGACAGTGGAGCTGTTGGGGGGGCGCAACAGGCGCTGCTTGTGTCCAGGAGGCACAGCTGGTGCTGTTTGGGGTTGGGAGCAGGAACTGGGGAGGAGGACTGTGATTGATGTGTGCTGCTATGGGGGGGGGGGGTCTGCGGAGGAAACCTGTGTCCAACACGTGCCACTCAGGGAGGAGCAGGGCAGCAAGTAAGGGGGTCTACCACCAGCACTGCTGTGGCAATGAGTGAGGAAAAGATTTTTGGGAGGTTGGGGGGGGCCTCCCTTTAAGCTGGGGCTCAGAGGTGCAGCGCCTATAGCCTCTGCTTAAACTGATCCTGTTGAGAGAACCAGTCTTAGTGAATGGCTCCACGCAGTGCTGTAGCTGTGTGGCTCCTGAAATATCAGGGAGGAAGTGGGTGAGGTTCATTCTTTCATAAGATCAACATCTTTTGGTGAGAAAGATAAGATTTTAAACTTGCACAGGAGTCTTCTTCAGACCTGGCAATGACACTGAGGAAATTCCCAGATCTGAAGAAAAAGCTCTCTGTAAGCTAGAAAGCTTGTCTCTCTCACCAACAGAAGCTGGTCCAATAAAAGATATTCCTTTGCACATTTCATGTCTGAGTGAAATATTAACATCTTTAATCAGATAGCAGCTCATCTGATTATCACACTGACTCTGCAACCTCTTTCTGCACAGACAGTTATATCGCCAGCAGCTGGGTGATGCTTCTGGTCCCATTCCCACATGGCATTCAGGTCACTGGGACAGCGAATCTGGCCTGTGTGATTCATGGAGTGTCCAGCCCAGTCTGTGTTTCCTGGAGTGTTTCTGGGGATGTGCAGGAGCAGGGGTTGACATGCTCAGTGAAACCCAAGGATGGATCTTTAACGCTCATAAATCACATTAGCATCCCCAGGGACACCTGGGCCAGTGGGGCAACTTTCACATGTGAAGTCAAATTCAGCACTTCTGGCAAGAGTGTGAAGAGAAATGCAAGCTATCCTGGAAGTGAGTAATGTAATATTTGAGGCTAAAGCTGACTCAGATGTAACATAGGTGTGAAGAGGGCACAAATCAGAGCTGTTTCTTTGTAACTTTTCATTAAAGAAACCAGGAATATTCTGTGTCTCAGTTTCTATTTCTCTAGAGAATTTGGAGAAAGATAAATCGAGTTGTTACAGGGACCACAAGACTCCATAGCTCTGATCTCCAGGGTAGCAGCTTTCACCCAGACGGTACATATAAACCCCTGTAATGGGTAAAATAATAGTAAATATCAGGAGTACTGGGAATTCCAAGCAATTTGCAAAAAAAGATGGTTTCCAAGGAGATATACAGAAGTGACGGAGAGACAATGAGGTGAGGAGAGACCTACATGGAGAATTTTGTAGATGACAAAAGATGCAGAGAAGATTTTGATTACAGGAAAAATGATTGGGCTGATGAAAAGGGCACGGTCAAAGAGACGGTAAAAAGTTCTGAAAGCTCTTCTATCCTCATTCCTTGGTGGTTAAGGCCCAGAGTGAACTGGGGATCGGGAGAGAAGTGCTGGAAGTGATTTCATCATGATTTACTTCTTTCAAGTCAGTCACTTGAGTCTCTTTTCTAGCTTCCTCCACAGCCTTTACAAAGAACTGCCTATATCACATTGTGGCCTTTGTGGTGGGTGCTGGTCTGCTGCTGCTGTCAGTGTCTCTGAGTCTCATCCAGACCCTCTGCCCAAGGGTGGAATGGCCGGCTCGGGCAGATGTGAGAACACGGGTCCGCTTCCCAGCTGGCCCATCCTGCCACCCCTAAGGCACTGGCGCCTGAAGCCACTGCCTTATTTGCTTATCAGTTGAGCCAGCCCTCTCCTGGCTGCTATGGTAATACCTTCATCATTGTGCCCCTATACGCAGAAGGACCAGGGCATAGCTGAACAGCTGCCACTTTCTTGCACAAGGATTGAGGCTGAATGACAGGAGCATGCAGAGGGGATGTGCAGGCCCCATCTCCTCAGCAGGCATGTGATCCCTTTGCAGTAATGTTACGTAGACGTGCAGTGGGATTCAGAAGGGGAAGGCTGGATGTGGGAGGAACTGTGAAGAAGGAGAGTCTCTCCCCAGGCCAGTGCTGGATCTGCTACCCCAGCGCTTCCACTGCAGACTGCTGCTTCCCCCCAAGGGCGAGATCCACAGGCCCCACATGCCGGCCCCTCTGCATCATCCAACAATAACAGACAGTATCAATGGCTGGAGCTCTGCTACTGTCTGCAGGTACCAGCGTGGCCTGTTTCCTTCACAACTTGTTATTTTTCAAATTTCATTCTAACTCACTCATTAAAAAGAGCAGAACCTCACTGATTATGATTATGTTGCCTTTTTTATCTGTTCAGTGCATCCAGCCCAGCGAATTATGTAATAAGAAAGGTGATCTCTTAAATCCTTTGGAACAGATTCTGCTCATTTACAGCAATGTAAATCTGGAGCAGCTGTGTTTTACTCAGGGGCTTTATTCTGCATTTACCCCAGTATCTCTGAAAGCAGAATCTGGCCTCTTCTGTTCCAGTTAGTATCTGTGTTTCTTTAAAGAATGACACAGCAAATGTGTCACACATCAGTTGTTGCACACACATCTTCAAATATGGTAAGAGATGTTTTAAGAGGACCGTGATCAATGTTCTCTGTGTCCACTATAATCAGGACAACAAACAAGGAATTCTTTAAAAACTAATAAATGAATTTATTTCATGAGCTTTTGTTGATATAATCCCACTTCATCAGATGCATGAAACAGAAGTTGCTGTACGTAGGTGAATATACACAAGCAGAGACAGGCAAGTCACAAGGTCAGTTCAGACTTTTCCAGCAAACCAAGCAAATTGGTTTGATTCAAACAGTGTGGAACAATAGATGAGAAGGTGACAATGTGAGTCACCGTTGGTGATGAGTTAACCATTCCAGGTCCCTATTCAAATGCAGTCTGATGGTGTCAGATTTGCATATGAATTCCAGCTCTGCAGTTTTAGGTTGAAGCCTGATTTTAAAAATTGTTGAAACACTGTTTAACTGTCATCTCTGTTACAGAATGTGCAGAGATGCTGAAGTGTTCCTCTGCTGTCTTTTTTAATGTTACCATTCTCGATGTCTGATTTGTGTCCATTTATTCTTTTGTGCAGAGACTGTCCTGTTTAGCCAAAGTATAAGGCAGAGAGGTGTTACCGGCACATGTTGTCATATCAGATTGGAAGAGGAGCAGGTGAATGAGCTCCTAATGTAGCAGCTGATTTGGTTAGGTCTTATAATGGTGTCAGTTGAGTAGATCAGCGGACAGAACTGGCAACGGGGTTTGTTGCAGGGGTAGGTACCTGTGTTACTGTTTCTGTTCTATGGTGTGTAGTTGCTGGTGAGTATTTGCTTAAAGTTGGGGCGTGTCTGTAAGCGAGAAGTGGCCTACCTCCCAAGTCTTGAGAGAGTGAGGGATCATTTTGCAGGATAGGTTGTGGATCCTTGATGACGTCCGGGAGGGGTTTGACATGTGGGCTGGAGGTGATGACCAGTGGCATTCAGTTGTTTTCCATGTAGTCCTGTAGTAGGTGACTTCTGGGTACCTGTCTGGCTCTGTCAGTCTGTTTTTTCACATTCACACCTTCTCATGTATTGTTCCACTGTTTGAATCAAAACAACTTGCTTAGTTGGCTGAAAAAGTCTGAACTGACTTTGTGACTTACTCTTCTCTGCTTGTATGTATTCACTTATATACTGCAGTTTCCATTGCATTCATCTGACAAACTGGGATTAGGGCCATGAAAGCTCGTGCAATAAATAAATTTGTTAGTCTTTGAAAGTGACACAGGACTTCTTGTTTGTTTTGCTTCAACAGACTAATATGGGTACCCCTCTGGAACTTATAGTCAGGAAAAGAAATCATGGAATTAATCTGCAGCAGGGGAGATGTGGTTAGATACTAGGAAAATCTTTCTAACTATTAAAGGAGTTAAGCATGGAAATAGGCTTCTGAGGGAAGCTGGGGAATCCCCATCACTAGGGACATTTAATACCAGTATAGACAAATACTTGTCAAACACAGGTAAGGAGTCCGGTGGCACTTGAAAATTAACTCATTTACTTATAAATAAATGTGTTAGTCTTTAAGTGACACAGGACTCCTTACTTATAAAACAGAGGATGGCTTCTCTTGGTCCTGGCTTTACATGGTTCAAAATGACTTCTTACTTGGTGATCTAGGCTAGTAATATTTGAAATATTTTGTTAAAAAAATAATAATCTCATAAAGAGAAGGAAAAGTTTCAAAACAGTGAAAACAAAAAGCTTCTCTTGACCCAACCAAACGTTTATTTTTGGTTCAAGATATTTATTTAGATTCTGACTTTTCATCCAAATTCAAGATGGGAAGAATTCTCAACATCTTAAAAATATTGGTGGAATAGGCAATCCACCTTCTCCTGTCCTGTAATTACATAAGTCTAAAATGATTCCTGCAGCTGCAATCAACTACCTTGCTCCTTTTTGATTTCCTGCCTGAAACCACTATAGTGTTGCTGTGGTGCAAGGGGAAGCTGTGTAATTGTTAGTAATCCCCCACTGGCTAGAAATCCTGCAGAATCCTGACAAATCCAGTCATCCTTCTTGAAGCGAAATGCCTGCTTTCATTTAAAACTGCCCAGCCAGGGGCTACAAGGGTTAACCTAAGTAGCTTCCCACCATAGGGGGGAGGGAAAGGAAGAAGAGAGACCGTTCCAAACATTGGTGAGCAGCCAGGGAAGGGTTACAGACAGATCCCCACTTTGCCAGGGAATCTGCAGCCAGTCAGCGCACATCTAAGCCAGTTAGTGCCCGTAAAGGGAGCTGGCTTCAAGACATCTTAGGGAATCTCTTCTTTTCTGAGCCAATTGCTTTATTAGCTAGCCCATGTTGCCCTCTATTGTCAGCTATTTTATAAGGGTGAATGATAATGCACTTTACTTCTCTCTCCCTAATTTGTTCAGCCAGACACAGCTCTCTAACCAGTCCAGTTCAGGTGATTTTTTAGTCACTTCATTCCTAGACCCAAGAGAAGGTGCTTAACTTACATTGACTTCAGTAGAAGTGAGTTATGTAAGTGGTGCTCAGCCTTTTGCAGGTTGCAACACACTTGGCGACGTGCTGCCGCTCTACAAGCCGAACCCAACAAACCCCCCCTAGCTCTCTGCAACACACTTACTGCTGTGTGGTGACATAGAAATGTATCCACACACAGTTGTTGAGAACCACTGAGCTACATCACCAGCTGAGCCATGTCTGAAAATCCCACTGGGTACCTCTTTGCACCTAAATACCTAGGAAAATCTGACCATAAGTCACTTTTGAAATTGGTACTTAGGCGCTTTTAAAATTATGTTCATCATTGTCTAATTTTTTAAATACATCAGAGGTTTTGGTTTGCTGATCTAAAGTGCTATCAACGTGCTCCAAGAAGAGAGTCCAAATGATTGTTACAAGTCAGCTGTGCACAGTCCAGAAATATGGTACAATAATGGACCACACTTGGAAGGCTGAGGTGAGACATAGGCTGTGACTGTCAAAGGCCTAAATGATTTAGGAGCATTTTCCTTGGAAAGTCATGTGCTTTGTTTATACAACTTAACCATAAGAGACACTGTGCCATGTTCTGGATATTAAAACTTACTGTAAATCAAGATTACACATCCCTGTACTAATGCAATACAGAGAAGTTCTACAAGAAAGGCTCTACCCTCTGCAGTATCTTTAGCCCACCCATCTAGCTTCTGTCACCATAGCACATCCTCTCTGGAGGCGTTCCTCACTGGAAATGACCAAGACACTCTACACATTCACTGTAGCAGTGCACTGAGCATCAGCCTTTGGACTAGTGTGTCAGGATTTTCTTTTCCTCCTTCTACAAAGATGATCTTTGCTAAGTATCTGGTTTTATCTTCCTTAGGTAAAACATTTACATTACATTCTGGAATTGGGAGAACATCCTCTTCAATAAGATATCAGTGTTGAATATTTATCATGTGTTTGGAAACTTGTGCAGAATTTTAATTAATTTCCATTCACTTCTAACAATTTATAGCAGATTTTTTAACATTTAAGTTCCAATACGTAAATCTTACCAGATGAACTATGTTGTATTCCTGTCCAGTTCTTCTGAGGCAGTGGGAGACTCACTGGATACTCATTCTAACAATGTTTTACTTCTCCAGTGCTAGGAGTGGAGTTATTTCTGTACCAAACTCAGCAGATCCAGTTTGTTGACATTGGTGACACTGCAAAGATTCACTGTTCTTCCAGAGAAAACTTGGAAGGAGAAAGCAAGATGTTCTGGTATTTGAGAAGAGATGGTGAGAGACCCACGTACATTAAAAGATGTCTGGATGATCAAACTGGAAGCAAATTTGCTTGTAAACATGAAAGACACAGATCGACACTGGAAATCAGAAACATCCAAAAAGATGACACTGGCATTTATTACTGTGCATATAAATACAGCAGCTACCTGATTTTCGGGAATGGCTCCATGTTGATTGTTGGAGGTAAGGAACCATAGCTTGTTTAAGGGTACTAATGATGAATTGACAAAACCCATTTCATGTTTGTTCTAAAATATTATAAGATACCATAGTTACCCATGCACAACTAAAGAGAAAACATACTTTGAGATAGAAAGATCAGCTAAATATTAACTGCTGTGGGTAGGGGTGGACTACAGTATTGTATATTTCATAACTAAAAAGTTTCAAAATTGAAAAGCTGAAAATAAGCCTTTGAAGTTTCTCTGTGACTGTTCAGTGCCCCAGGTGGGGAATTTTTTTCACTGATGAGCCCTGACTGCATTTAACAATATTTTGAGTAAATGAAGTGTTCTTAAGAGTATATCGCCTCATAAAATTGAACACAATTTTCTTTCTTGCTGGTAATGATATTTATTGCTCCATATCCTAGTTAGGGTGGGAATGATGATCTAAGAGTTCCTTCAGTAGACCTTTTTTCTTTGAATTATTATCTTAGTAAATGATTGCATGCTATACTGTAGCTGTGAAGTTTCTAGGTCATGAGAGATACATGTTGGCTGAGGTTAGATAATTTATAAGATGAAGTTCTGTTGGTAAACAAGAAAAGCTTTCAGCTTACACATAGCTCCTCTTCAGGTCTGACAATGACACTGAGACCCAGACCTGAAGGAAGCGTTCTCTGTAAGCTGGGAATCCTGTCTCTCTCACCTATAGAAGTTGGTTCAATAAAAGCTATTCCCTCACCCATCTAGTCTCTCAAAGTGAAAGATTAATATCTTTAGTCAGACTGCAGCTCATCTGATTGTCTCACTGAATCTGCCACTTCTTTCTGCACAGACAGTTATACTGACAGCAGCTGGGTGATGCTCCTGGTCCCATTTCCACATGGCATTCAGAACAATCTGACAGCAAATCTGGCCTGTGTGATCCATGGAGCGTTCAGCCCAGTCCATGTTTCCTGGAGTGTTGCTGGGGATCCACAGGAGCAGGGGCTGATGCGCTCAGTGAAAGCCGAGGATGGATCTTTAACACTCATAAATCACATCAGTGTCCCCATGGACACCTGGACCAGTGGAAAGATATTCACGTGTGAAGTCAAATTCAATGCTTCTGGTGAGAGTGTGATGAAAAGTGCCAGGTACCCTAAATGTGAGTAATGTAATATTTGAGGTTAAATGTGACTCAGGTGTGAAATACATTGGACGTGGGCACACAGCAGAGCTGTTTCTTTGAAACTTCCTGTTAGAGAAACCTGGAATATTCTATGTTGTAAATAGACTTTCTCTAAAGATTTTAGGAAAAGATAAATTGAGACACTACATAGACCCCCAAGACAACATAGTTCTGATCTCCAGGGTATGTTTCACTGGACATATAAAGCACTCTAAAGAGATAAATAGGTAATCATAAATATCAGACATAATGAGGTATTGAGACATTTGAGAAAAGACATGTTTTCCAATGAGATATGCAAAGATATGATGGAGAGGAGAAGAGCTGAGGAGACACCTACAGGGAGCGTTTGTAGATGTCCAAAAGGTGCAAAGAAGATTCTGATTATTACAGGAAAATCTTTGGCCTCATGAAAAGGTACAACAGATGATGCAAAGTAGTGAAGGCTCCTGCATCCTCGCACCTCAAGGCTGAAAGCCCATGGTGAACTGGGGGTTAGGAAAGAAGAGCTATAACACTCTTGATTGAAGTCACCTACTTGTATCTGGCTTTTTTTTTTTTCAGCTTTCTCCACCGGCTCTGCTGGGCAGTGCACCAATTACATTGTGCCCCTTGCAGTTAGTGCTGGTCTGCTGCTGCTGTTGGTGTCTCTGAGTCTCATCTGCATCCTCTGCCCTTCAACGCTAGGTAATAAACACAGCCCAGCCCAGGCGTTCCCCCAGCAAAGAGAAATCCCACTCCCCTGCTTTGTAGTGGGGATTGTAACTGTCCCACCCACCCACACCACTCCAAACAAACATGCTACAAATGTCAAAAGTGTCAGGACTGATCTCAGAACATTTGTTTTCTGAATCTTCAATATCCTGTGTTTGGAGAAGGGCATTCTTCTCAGTGACAAATGTTGAGATGTAGAAGGGTTTCTGCCACCCATGGTCCAGGTGCCTTGTCTATAGCTCCAAAGAACAGCAGCATTTCTGAGGAGCCTTTCTCCATTCTCCATGCTTCATGGTGCCATGCACATGTACAGCTCAGAAGCACCATGAATCAATAAACCACAGCTGGGAAGTGACAAGGAAGGAAGAACTTTGACTGTTGTCTTTGTTTCTTCCAGGATTCCAGCCCAGGACCTCCACACCTGCCACTCCACAGGAGCACCAGGTAGGGTGCTTCACAAGCTATCTCTGTCTGAATCACTGTCTGTCTCTGGCACTTTTCAATCATCCACCAGTTTAACGTATTGGGCACTGGATCAGATTGATCTACAAGGAGAAGGTGACAGTGATGTCCAGCTGCTGGAGTAGCAGAATGGGAGCACAGAGTTGTCATGCTAGCTTTGGTACTAATTGTGGGGTGGTGGACAGGTGAAGTATGTGTGCTGTGACTCAGTTTTCCCATATGTAAAAAGTGAATAACAAGGCTTTTTGTGCCAGGATGATCAGAAGCTTAATGTTTGCTCACTTCTGACTGCATCCTTGACAGGTTTATTGCATTCAACTGGGAACATTTTTGGTACTTAATAGATAAATAATTATATGAAAGTATATCTGCAAAGGACATGAAGATTTTCCAGTGACAGAAGCTGTGGACAAGCCCCGAAGCTCCCTGTCTTCAGTAGGGAGTAGGAGTGTCTTTGTGTCCTATTTAGATAGGTTTAGATCTGGCAAAATATTCTGAGCAGGTGAACTGTTAAAGTGGGAGTCCAGGAATGGTTTTCATTTTGATAAACCCCCCTATTTATGAGAAAAGTAGAAGGATTAGAGATGAGAGGCAATTCCTCATTCCCTGCTAAACTCACTTAGATGTTCAGTTCTGTCTCAGGTAATATCAATTCATTTTACAAAGAGGTGGCTGTTTTTTATTAAATGTCTCCAAACAGGAGGGAATCTTATATGCTCATCTGGATTTCAATTCCCGGAATGGCAAAGCGCACACGATGCAACGATCGGCAAGATGGAAAAGTGTGAAATAATGAACTATCAAGTGCCTGGGAAGTCACACATGGGAACTGATGGCTGGTTCTCTGCCCCTGGGAAGAAGCCAGCTGGAAGAAGGCTATTATTGTCTCAGTTTCTCTTCTTTTTAGTTTCCCCACTGCTCAGCCTAGAATATAAAGCTCAGAAAATCCCCAAACAGTCCAGCATCATCAGGTGGAATATATGGGCATTGTGGTGTGACTTTACATTTTCTTGTCTATTAGGTTGGAAGATCTTTGGGTCAGAGATTGTCTAATTGGTCTGTGTATGTGCAGAGCCTAGCACAGTTGGGTCCTGGTCCATCACTGAGGCTCCTGACTCTATAGCAATACCTTCATCATTGTGCCCCTGTATGCAGAGGGACCTGGACATAGCTGAATGGCTGCCTCTTTCTTGCACAAGGATGCAGGCCAAATGACAAGAGCCTGCAGAGCGGGTTTGTGGCCTCCATATCTTCAGCAGGAATATATTCCCTTTGCACTAATGTTGCTTGGCTGTGCAGTGGGATTCAGAAGGGAAAGGTTGAATGTAGGAGGGGCAGTGAGGGAGGAGACTCTCTCTCCAGGCCAGTGCTGGACCTGTTATCCCAGTGCTTCCTCCGCATGATGCTGCTTTCCCAAGGGCAAGATCCACAGGCCCCATGTGCCGGCCCTCTGCATCATCGAACACTAACAGAAAGTATCAATGGCTGGAGCTCTGCTACTGTCTGCAGGTACCAGCATGGCCTGGTTCCATCACAACTTGTTGTTTTTCAAACTGTCATTCTAACTCACTCATTAAAAAGAGACAGAAAGTCTTTCATTGTGTTTGTGTTGCCTTTTTCACCTGTTCAGTGCATCCAGCCCAGCTAATTTACATAATAAGAAAGGTGATCTCTTAAATCTGTTGAGCCAGCTTCTGCTCATTTACAGCAGTGTAAATCTAGAGCAGCTGTGTTTTACTCAGTGGCTTTAGTCCACATTTACATCAGCAGAATCCAGCCTTTTCTGTTCCAGTTAGTATCTGTGTTTTTTTGAAGAACGATACAGCAGATGTGTTACAGATTAGTTCACGGGTCAGCAACCTTTGTTGGACCTTGTTCCAGCCCCGCTCCCCAACCCTCAGCAGGGGACATGGGTGGGCCAGCAAGTGCCAAGGGCAGGGCCAGCATGGGGGAGCAGCCACAATGCTGAGCGGCACTGCAGGGCCAGGAGCTCTGCGTGCTGCTCATAATAATTGTGTATGCCATCTTTGGCACACATGCCGGGGGTTGCCAACCCCTGGATTAATTCTTGCACACACATCTTTGCATATGGCAAGGGCTGTTTTAAGAGGACTGTGACCAGTGTTCTCCATGTCTGCTATAATCAGAAACAAAACACAAGGAGTCATGTGGCATTTTTAAAGACTATCAAATTTATATATCACATCAGATTTGGTGGGCTAATTCTACTTCATCAGATGCATGAAACGGAAACTGCAGCATGTAGCTGAATACGTACAAGCAGGGAACGGTATGTCACAAGGTCAGTTTGAAGACTTTTTCAGCAAACCAAGCAATCTGTTTTGATTCAAACAATGTGGAACAATAGATGAGAAGCTGAGAGTGCTAATAAGTTTGCCATTAGCCTTTCCAGGTCCCTTTGCGAACTTTCTCTGATGGTGTCAAATTTGCAAGTGAGTTCCAGCTCTGCAGTTGCACGTTGATTCCTGCTTTTAAAGTTTGTTTGCTGAAACACTGTAACTAACAAATCTTTTACAGTATGACAGGGAAGGCTGAAACATTCCCCTGCTGGTTTTTGAATGTGAGTATTCTTGTTGTCTGATCTGTGTCCATTTATCCTTTTGCACAGAGACAGTCCAGTTAGCCAAAGTATAAGGCAAAGGGGCAAAGTTGGCACAACTCACATTAGTAGATGTGCAGGTGAAAGAGCCCCTGATGTAATGGCTGATTTGGCTAGGTCCTATGATGCTGTCAGTCAGGGCTGGTTCTACCACAGAGGCAATCTAGGTGGTCACCTAGGGTGCAAAACATTAGGGGGTGCGAAAGGCTACTGGGCTGGGGCCACCGAGCCTATTTTAAATTTCCCACATTGCTGCACATAGCCCAGGGCAGAGCAAGGTGGGAAATCCAGGAAACCAGCTATTTCAGCTGGCTCCACTCCACACTCCAGAAAAGGTAATTGCTGGGGGGGGGGGGCTAGAGTGACTTGGGACAGGGGGAAGCAACAAAGAGTGGGGACGGCAGGGGCCCCTTGGCCATCCTTTGGCTCTATCAGCTTGGGCTGGCTTGACCCAGCACTCATCCAGAGCGGCTCACCACTCAACTCACACCCCTCGGCTAGCCCACAGCCTGCCACCTGGCCTGGCGTGGTGCACCATTGCAGCCAGCTTGGCCTGGCCCACTACCTGCCCCACCACTCATGGCCCACGGGCTGCCACTCAGGTTGCTAGTGTCCCAGCGCAACCCACCACTCAGCCTGGCCCAGCCCACCACCTGGCCTCACTGAGGTCAGCCAGACCTTGGCTGGCCTGCCATTCCACTTGGCCTCACACAGCCTATAGCTTGGCCAGGCCTGAGATTCAGCCCATGTCCCTCAACTGGTCCATGGTTCAGCTGGCTAGACTTAGTTTTCTCTATACTGAATTGGGACTGAAGGGGGAGCACACAATATCACGGTTCACCTAAGGAGCAAAAAAACCTTGGGCCAGTCCTGCTGTCAGTTGAGTAGATATGTGGCCAGAGCTGGAAACACAGTTTGTTGCAGGGATAGGTTCCTCTATTAGTGTTTCTGTTCTATTTTGTGTAGTTGCTGGTGAGTATTTGCTTAAAGTTGGGGCATATCTGTAGAGCCCTGCAAATCCTTGGATACCCGCGGATATCTGCATCCACGGATACAACACGGATAGCCGTGGACAATTTCTTGTGGATGAAGATCGGATACGGATCCGCATATTTTTATCTGCACAGAGCTAGAGCCCTGCAAATATGCGGATATCCGCAGATATCCGGATTATATCCACATCCACGGATACAACACAGCTATCTGCGGACTTCTTGTGGATGCAGGTCAGATATGGATCCACATATTTGTATCCGTGCATGGCTCTATGTATCTGTAAGGAAGGAGTGGCCTACCTCTCAAAGCTTGGAAGAGTGAGGGATCATCTTTTAGGATTGGTTGTACATCCTTGATGATTTGCTGGGGAGGTGTGACTTGGGGACTGTAGGTGATGAGCAATAGCATTAAGTTGTTTTCCTCATTGGGTCTGTCCTTTAATATGTGATGCTGGGTACCTGTCTGGCTCTGTCAGTCTGTTTTTTCACTTTCTTACCTTCTCATCTATTGTTGCACACTCTTTGAATCAGAGCAACTTCCACAGTTGGCTGGAAAGAGTCTGAACTGGCTTTGGGTATGTCTCCACTGGAGGCGCTCTTAAGTCGACTTAACAAGATCGACGTTAAGCCAACTTAAAGTTGAACTTTATAAGTCAACTTAAAGCATCCACACTAAAAACTCCTGGGCTATGTTTACCTAAAAATCTTAGTTTAGACTTAGTCAGTCCAAACGAAGTAGTTTGAAAGTTAGTTCAAACAAAGCACTTTTTTTTACTTTGAACTAACTTTTAGTTCGAAATAGCCATGTTTTCTTTAGTTCTAACTAACTTTTTAGTTCAAACTAAAAAAGCACAACTAGTTCGAAATAAAAGTTAGTTCAAACTAAGAAACCACGCTTAGTTTGAACAAACCACTAGTTCAAACTTATTTAGTTCAAACTAGCATGTCTCCACTGAGCTAGCTGAAACTAAAAATACAAATTAGTTTGAACTCAGCAGTTAGTTTGGACTAACCAGCCTCAATAACTAGGTCAAACCAAGCAAAGCTGCATCCACACTGGCAGGTGCTAGATCACAGAATCATAAGGTTTGGAAAGAATCTCATGAGGTCATCTAGTCAAACTCCCTGCTAAAATCAGGACGACTCTCATAAATCATCCCACCCAGGGTTTTGTCTAACTGCTCAACCCTTCTTTGAGGCCAGGAACTCAGGGAGGGGGCCTGGAGGCCAATTAGGTCAATTTAAGGGCTATTCCCCATCTACATTGGCTTAAGTCAATGTAAGAAAGTCCGCTTAAGTATTAAGTTGACCTTAAGAAGTGGTGTTATTAAATCAACATGAAAAAGCGCTTAAGTTGACTTAATAAAAGCCCAGTGTAGCCATGGGGATCTGTAGGTTGGCGTAAGCTTTCTTATGTCAACCTACCCTTTGTGACTTGCCCTTCTTGGTTTGTACATATTCACTTACATGCTGCAGTTTCCATTTCACGCATCTGGCAAAGTGGGATTATGCCCACAAAAGTTCATGCAATAAATAAATTTGTCAGTCTTTAAACATGCCAGAGGACTCCCTATTTGTTTTGCTGAAACAGACTAATACTGCTGCCCCGCTGGAACTTATAGTCAGGGCAAGAAATCATGGGCTTAATCTGCAGCAAGGAAGGTGTGGTTAAATGTTAGGAAAAACTTTCTATTAATGGAGTTAAGCATCGGAGTAGGGTTCTGAGGGAGGTGAGGAATCCCCATCACTTGGGGTGTTTAACAACAGGATAAACAAACACCTGTCAAACAGAGTCTATTTTTTTTATTTGGGGACTTTACCTGGTCAAAATGACTTCTTGCTTGGATATCTAGGCTAGTAAGAGTTGAAATATTTTGTAAAACAAAAAATTAATATGCTCATAACTGAAAGGAAAAGTTTTAAAACCGTGAAAACAAAAAGCTTCTTTGACCCGACCCACCCCAAAAAATATTTTTGGTTCAAAAAATTATTTAGATTTTGACTTTTCATCACAACTCAAAATGGGAAGAATTCTCAATATATTAAACATATAGGTGTGATGGGCAATCCGTCTTCTGCCCTGCCCTGTAATTGCATACTGTAAGTCTAAAATGACTCCTGCAGCTGCAAACGGCTGCCTTGCTCCTTTTGATGTCTTGCCTGAAACCACTACAGTGTTGCTGTGGGGCTGTCACAGTTTCTCCACTCCACCCCTACAGTGGACGTAGAGATTATACAGTATAAAAGCCCAATCCGGCACTGTTCCTAAGTACCTTTTGTACAACCACGATATTCAGCAAAGTCAAGGGGAGTGCTGGTTGCTCAACTGCTTTTAGTCTCATATATTCAGTTCCTCAAATCCCTGTACACTGTAAAACCTTCTCCATGGGGTCCTGAGTGCAGTAAATAGGGCAGTGTGCTGCTGTCAGTCAGTGTTACTGGGGGCTGGTAGGAGGAGTTATAACAGGCGCTTGCAGGAACTGTGCTACAGAGGTTTTGGGCTTGAACAGTGTCCTGATTTCCATGGACTTATCTGTACCACGGCTGACAAGGTGCCACCTTGTAACAGCAAGCCGGGAACCCTGATTCACATTTGCACTAAACTGCTTTCCAGCCTGGTAAAGTACCTAGTGGTAGGCGTGAGCGTAACTTATGCCCCCCCATAGATGCTTCTTTACATTGGTGCAAGGGGAAGCTGTGTAATTGTGAGTAATACCTGTGGGCTAGAAATCCTGCAGCATCCTGACCTGTCCACTCATCCTTCATTAGGCTAAATGCCTGCTTTCATTTACCATTGCCCAAGCAGGGGGCTACAAGGGTTAACCTAGGTAGCTTCCCAACATGGGGAGAAGGAAGGGAAGAAGGTAGATGGTTCCCAGCATTGGAGAGGACCCAGGGAAGGGTTAGTTACAGATCAATCCCCACTTTGCCAGGGGAGCTGCAACCAGTCAGTACACATTTATGCCAGTTAGTGCCTGTCGAGAGAGCCGTGGTCAGGACATCTAGGGCAGTGGTTTTCAAACATTTTTTTCCTCAGGACTCAGTTTTAAAAAATCATGCATGCCCATGAACCAACAATTGCATCTTTGAGCAGTCCATTCCAGGCTGGGTGGTGGCAGCAGGCGGTCCCAACCCTATGTTTTAAAACTACTGCTCTAGGGAATCTGTCCTTTACAGAGCCAATTGCTCTTTTCACTAGCCCATTTTGCCCTCTATTGTCAGCTATTTTAGAAGGGTGAATGAGAGATGCACTTTACTTCTCTCTCCCTAGTTTGTTCAGCCAGGCACACCTTTCTAACCAGTACAGGTCAGATGATTTTTAACCACTTCATTCCTAGACCCAAGAGAAGGTGCTTAACTAACACTGACTTCAGTAGAAGTGAATTACTCGGTAGTTCTCAACGTTTTGTGTGTCTCAATACACTTGGCAGTGTGTTGTAACCCAAAAGGGCACACCAGTGCACCCCCCCACACACATCTCCAGGCCCAATCCAAACATTTTCCGGGCTCTCTGCAACACACATACTACTGTGTGGCAACACAATAATGAATCCCAGTGCACTGGTTGAGAAACGCTGAGTTAGATGACCAGCTAGGCTATGTATGAAAATCCCACTAGGCACCTTTCTAAATCTGTCAGCAACTAGAAACCTAGGAAAGTCTGGCCATATGTCACTTTTGAAAATGGGACTTCAGAACTTCTAAAATCATATCCTTCATTGTCTATTTTATATACATACCAGCAGTTTCGATTTACTGATTTAAAGTGCGGTCAAAGAGCTTCAAGCCAAGACTCCAAATGATTGCTGCAGGTCAGCTGTGCACCACCCAAAAAAATGGTACAATCATGGACCGTATATGCAAGCCTGAGGAAAGACAAAGACTGGGACTGTCAAAGGCCTAAATGATTTAGGAACATTTTCCTTGGAGCATCATGTAGATTTTTTTTACAACGTAT
This sequence comes from Podocnemis expansa, assembly GCA_007922195.1. Lineage (NCBI taxonomy): Eukaryota > Metazoa > Chordata > Testudines > Podocnemididae > Podocnemis > Podocnemis expansa. Next base: position 26,215 of record ML682099.1, read on the forward strand.
CCATAAGAGACAGCAGGCCAAGTTCTGGATGTTAACACTTATTCTAAATCAGTATAACACAGTCCTCTGCTAATCCAATGCAGAGACGTTTTACAAGAAGAGCTGTACCCTCTGCAGAATCTTTAACCCACCCATCTACTATCTGTCACCACAGCACAGCCTCCTTGGAGGCGTTCCTCACTGGAAATGACACATTAACTGTAGCAGTGCACTGAGCATCAGCTTTTGGATTAATGTGTCAAGATTTTCTTTTCCTCTTTCTACAAAGATGATCTTTGCTAAGTATCTGGTTTTATCTTCCTTAGGTAAAGCATTTACATTAAATTCTGGAATTGAGAGAACAGCCTCTTCAATAGCATGTCAGTGCTGAATATATATCATGTGTTTGGAAACTTGTGCAGTATATTAATTAATTTTCATTCACTTGTACCAATTCATAGCAGATCTTTTTTAACATTTAGGCTGCTAAACATAAATCTTACCAGATGAACTATGTTGTACTCCTGTCCAGTCCTTCTGAGGCAGTGGGAGACTTGCTGAAGACTGACTATAACAATGCTTTATTTCTCCAGGGCTAGGAGTGGAGTTATTTCTGTACCAGACACAGAAAATCCAGTTTGCTGATGTTGGTGACACTGCAAAGATCCACTGTTCTTCCAAAGAAAACTTGGAAGGAGGAAGTGACATGTTTTGGTATTTGAGAAGAGAAGGTGAGAGACCCACATGCATTAAAAGCTGTTTGGATGATCAAAATGTAAGCAAATTTGCTTGCAAACATGAAACACACAGCTCAACACTGGAAATCAGAAACATCCAAAAAAGTGACTCTGGCATTTACTACTGTGCATATGACTACAGCAGCTACCTGATTTTCGGGAATGGATCCATGTTGATTGTTGGAGATAAGGAAGCTTATTTAAGGGTACTAATGATGGATTGACAAAACCCATTTCATGTTTGTACTAAAATATTATAAGATACCATATTACCCATGCACAACTAAAGAGAAAACATGCTTTGAGCTAGAAAGATCAGCTGAACATTAAATGCCGTGGGCAGGGATGGACTATAATACTGTATGTTTCATAACTAAAAAGTTTCAAAATTGAAAAGCTGAAAATAAGCCTTTGAAGTTTCTCTGTGACTGTTCAATGCCCCCAGGTGGGGAAATTTTTTTAACCAAAGAGCCCTGACTGCATGAAACAATATTTTGAGTAAATTAAGTATTCTTAAGAGTATATCGCCTCATAAAATTGAACATAATTTTCTTTCTAGCTAGCAGAGATATTTATTGCACCATATCCTAGTTAGTGTTGGCATGATGATCTAAGATTTCCTTCAGTAGACCTTTTTTCTTTGAATTATTATCTGAATAAATAACTGCATACAGTCTTGTGGCTGTGTAGGTTCGAGGTCATGAGAGAGACATGTTGGCTGAGGTTAGATATTTTTTAGGATAACGTTCTGTTGGTGAACGAGAAAAGCTTTCAGCTTACACATAGCTCCTCTTCAGGTCTGACAATGACACTGAGACTCAGAGCTGAAGGAAGGGTTCTCTGTAAGCTAGAAAACTTGTGTCTCTCACCTACAGAAGTTGGTCAAATAAAGGCTATTCCCTCACCCATCTAGTCTCTCAGAGTGAAAGATTAATATCTTTAGTCAGACTGCAGCTCACCTCATGCTTTCAATGAATCTTCCACTTCTTTCTCCACAGACAGTTATACTGACAGCAGCTGGGTGATACTCCTAGTCCCATTTTCACATGGCGTTCAGAACAATCTGACAGCAAATCTGGCCTGTGTGATCCATGGAGCGTCCAGCCCAGTCCATGTTTCCTGGAGTGTTTCTGGAGAGCTGCAGCAGCAGGTGCTGACACACTCTCTGAAAGACAAGAATGGATCTTTAACACTCATAAATCACATCAGTGTCCCCATGGACACCTGGACCAGTGGAAAGATATTCACGTGTGAAGTCAAATTTAATGCTTCTGGTGGAAGTGTGAATAAAAGTGCCAGGTACTCTAAATGTGAGTAATGTAATATTTGAGGTTAAAGGTGACTCAGATGTGAAATAGGTGTGATGTGGGCACACAGCAGAGCTGTTTCTTTGAAACTTCCCATTACAGAAAACTGGAACATTTTAAGTCGTAGATAGAATTTCTCCACAGATTTTAGGGCAAGATAAATTGAGACACTACAGAGAGTACAAGACAACATGGCTCCAATCTTTAGGGTACATTTCACTATACATATAAAGCATTCTAAATAGTCAAATAATCATAAATATCAGAAATAATGAAGTATTCAGAGACACTTGAGAAGAGACACGTTTTCCAATGAGATGTACAAAGTGATGGAGAGGAAAAGAGCTGAGAGATTACAGGGAGCATTTATAGAAAGCCGAAGGTGCATAGCAGGTTCTGATTATGGGAAAAATCTTTGGCTTAATGAAAAGGAGCAACAGAAAGGGTGAAAAGTGCTAAAGGCTGCTGTATCCTTGCTCTGCAGGGGCTAAGGCCCATGGTGAACTGTGGTTCTGAAGAGAAGAGCTATAAGTGGGGTCATCACAACACTCTTGATTGAAGTCAGCCACTTGTGTCTAGCTTTCCTTTTTTAGCTTTCTCCACAGACCCTGCTGGGCAGTGCACCGATTACATTGTGCCTCTTGCAGCTGGTGGAGGTCTGCTGCTGCTATTGGTGTCTGTGAGTCTCATCTGGATCCTCTGCCCTTCCACGCTAGGTAATAAACACAGCCCACCCCGGACACCCTCCCAACAGAGAGAAATCCTGCTCCCCTGCTTTGCAGTGGGGATTGCAACTGTCCAACCCACCCACACCACTCCAACAAACATGCTACAAATGTCAAAAGTGTCATGACTAATCTCAGAATGTTTGCTTTCTGAATTTCCAATATCCTGTGTTGCGAGAAAGACTTTCTTCTCAGTGACAAATGTTGAGATGTAGAAGGGTTTCTGCCACCCATGGTCCAGGTGCCTTGTCTATAGCTCCAAAGAGCAGCAGCATTTCTGAGGAGCCTTTCGCCACTCTCCATGCTTCGTGGTGCCCTGCACATGTACAGCTCAGAAGCACCATGAATCTATAAACCACCGCTGGGGAATGACAGGGAAGGAGGAACTTTGACTGTTGTCTTTGTTTCTTCCAGGATTCCAGCCCAGGACCTCAGCACCTGCCGCTCCACAGGAACACCAGGTAGGGTGCTTCACAAGTTATCTCTGTCTGAATCACTGTCTGTCTCTGGCACTTTTCAATCATCCACCAGCTTAATGTATTGGGCACTGGATCTGACTGACCTACAAGGAGAAGATGACAGTGAGGTCCAGCTACTAGAGTAGCAGAAGGGGTGCACAGAGTTCTCTTGCTAGCTTTGGTACTAATTGTGGGGTGGTGGGCAGGTGAAAAGTATGTGAACTGTGGCTCAGTTTCCTCATATGTAAAAAAAGAATAACAAGACTTACTGTGCCAGGATGATCAGAAGCTTAATGTTTGCTCACTTCTGACTGCAGATTTTTTGCATTCAACTGAGAACATTTTTGGAACTTAAATAGTTATATGAAAGTATCTTTGCAAAGGACGTGAAGATTTTCCAGTGATGGAAGCTGTGGACCAGACCCAAAGCTCCCTGTCTTCAGTAGGGAGTAGGCATGTCCTCATGTGTGCTATTTAGATATGTTTAGATCTGGCAAAATATTCTGAGCAAGTCAATTCCTACAGAGGGAGTCCAGGAATGGTTTTCATTTTGATGAAGAAAAGTAGAAGGATAAGAGATGAAAGTGAATTTTGCATCCAGCTAATCTCACTCAGATATTCAGTTCTGTCTCAGGTAGTATCAGTTCATTGGCTATTTTTGTTGAATGTCTCCAAACAGGAGGGAATCTTATATGCTCATCTGGATTTCGAATCCCGGAACAGCAGAGTGCACATGATGCAACAATCAGTGAGAGGGAAAAGTGTGAAATCATGAACTATCTGGTGTCTGGGAACCCAAACATGGAAAATGATGCCTGGTTCTCCACTCCTGGGAAGTAGCGAGCTGGAAGAAGGCTATTACTGTCTCAGTTTCTCCTCTTGTCATTTTCTCCGATGCTCTTCTTAGAGTATAAAGCTCAGAAAATTCCCAAGCAGTTCAGCATCAACAGGTGAAATATAAGGGCATTTTAGTTATGATGACTTTACATTTCCTCGTGTATTAGGTTGGAAGATCTTTGGGTCAGAGATTGTCTAATTGTTCTGTGTTTGTGCAGAGCCTAGCACAATTGGGCCCTGGTGCGTAACTGGGGTTTCTGACTTCTATAGCAATACCTTCATCGTCGTGCCCCAGTATGCAGAGGGACCTGGACATAGCTGAATGGCTGCCTCTTTCTTGCACCAGGATTGAGACCAAATGACAGGAGCCTGCAGAGGGGATGTGCAGTCTCCATATCTTCAGCAGGAATATGTTCCCTTTGCAGTAATGTTACGTGGATGTGCAGCAGGATTCTGAAGGGGAAGACTGGATGTGTGAGGAAGTGTGAGGGAGGAGAATCTCTTCCCAGGCCAGTGTTGGACCTGCTATCCCAGTGCTTCCTCTGCAGACTGCTGCTTTCCCCTAAGGGCGAGATCCACAGGCCCCATGTGCCATCCAGCACATCTGCATCATCCAACAGTTACAGACAGTGTCAATGGCAGGCTGGAGCTCTACTAATGTCTATGGGTACCAGCATGGCCTGTTTCCTTCACAATTGTTATTTTTCAAATCTCATTCTAACTCACTCAATAAAAAAAAACAGAACCTCACTGGTCACATTTGTGTTGTCTTTTTATCTGTTCAAGGCATCCAGCCCAGCTAACTATGTAGTAGAAGGGTGATCTCTTAAATCCATTGGGCCAGCTTCTGCTCATTTACAGCAGTGTAAGTCTCAAGCAGCTGTGCTTTACCCAGTGGCTTTAGAATGGATTTACACCAGCAGAATCCAGCATTTTCTGTTCCAGTTAGTATCTGTGTTTCTTTGAAGACTGATACAGCAAATGTGTTACAGGTTAGTTCAGTTCCAAAGGGGCACCTGTGTCAGTCTAGTAAAGCAAAAAAAAAAAAAGTCTTGTTGCACTTAAAGACTAACAGATTTATTTATCACATGAGCTTTCATGGGGGAAACTCCCACTTCATCAGACACTTTGAAGAGGGGGAATTTATATGGGAATGGGATGAAAGTAAATGCAGGGGAGTGTAAGACATGGGAGCAGGTCATACCGCAACAGCAAATCAGTATTTGTAAGAATTCAAACTCTAGGAAACAGCACACAGAGAAAGGGTGAAGTCAAATTACTTGTGTTAATGTGAAAACAATCCATAGTCACGATTAAATACTGCTTTCACACAATCTAATCTGCATATTAGTTCAATTTTGGCTGTTTCTCTTTGAAGTCTTGGTGTCCCATTGATTTTCTTGAGGACCATCGTTAACAAATCATCAATGGAGTGATTAGGAAGATGAAAGTGCTCAGCAACTGTTTTTTTGTGTTGTGATTTCTGATGTCAGTTTTGTGCCCATTTATTCTTCTGCATAGGAACTGTCCTGTTTGTCCAATGTATGGGGGGGGGCATTTCCGGCACATGATGGCATCCGACGAAGTGGGATTTTCGCCCACGAAAGCTCATGCGATAAATAAATCTGTTAGTCTTTAAATGCCACAAGACTCCTTGCTTTTTCAGATTAGTTCAGGGGTCAGCAACCTTTGTTGGCCCTTGTGCCAGCCCTGCTCCCCAGCCCTCAGCAGGGGACATGGGTGGGCCAGCAAGTGCCAAGGGCAGGGTCAGCATCAGGAAGCAGCCACAATGCTGAGTGGCACGGCAGGTCCAGAAGCTCGGCGTGCCACTCATAATAGTTGTGCATACCATTTTTGGCATGCATGCCAGGGGTTGCCAACCCCTGGATTAGTTCTTGCACACACATCTTTGAATATGGCAAGGGCTGTTTTAAGAGAACTGTGACCAGTGTTCTCCATGTCTGCTATAGTCAGAACAACAAACAAGGCATACTATGGCATTTTTAAAGACTCTCAAAATTATGTATCACATCAGATTTGGTAGGCATAATTCCACTTCACCAGATGCATGAAACGGAAATTGCAGCATATGAGGGAATGCATACAAGCAGGGAAGGTTATGTCACAAGGTCAGTTCAAAGACTTTTTCAGCAAACCAAGCAAGTTGTTTTGATTCAAACAGTGTGGAACAATAGATAAGAAGCTGAGAATGGTAATGAGTTTGCTGTTACTCATTCCAGGTCCCTTTGCAAACTTAGTCTTATGGTGTCTAATTTGCAGGTGATTTCCAGCTCTGCAGTTGCACGTTGATTCCTGCCCTTAAAGGTCCTTTTTTTGCTGAAACACTGTAACTAACAAGCAGTGTTTCCTCTAAGCTGCACGGCTGCAAACCAACGTGCTTAGTTGACTGGAAAAAAGTCTGAACTGGCTTTGGGTATGTCCGCACTTGAGGCTCTGTTAAATTGACTGAACAAGGGCGACTTAAAGTTAACCCTGTTAATTCACCTTAAAGCATCCACACTGAAAACTCCTGGGGTATGTCTTTACCTAAAATATTACTTCAGATTTGATTAGTCCAAACTAAGTAATTGAAAAGTTAGTTTGAACGAAGCACGTTTTTTTAGTTCAAACTAACTTTTAGTTCAAACTAGTTGCACTTTTTTTAGTTCTAACTTTTTAGTTCAAATGGAAAAAGCACAGCTAGTTCAAACTAAAAGTTAGTTTGAACTAAAAAACTCACCACTCATTTAGTTCAAACTAGCATGTCTCCATTGGGCTATTTCAAACTAAAAATGCCAATTAGTTCGACCTAAGTAGTTAGTTCAGACTAACTAGCCTAACTAACTAGTTCAAACTAAACAAAGCTGCATCCACACTGGTAGATGCTAGATCATAGAATCATAGGGTTGGAAGGGATCTCATGAGGTCACCTTGTCCAACCCCCTGCTAAAAACACTCCTACAAATCATCCCAGCCAGGGTTTTGTCTAACCGACCAACACTTCCTGGTGGCCAGGAACCTGGGAGGGGACCTGGAGGCCAGTTAGGTCAACTTAACCAAACGCTTAAGTTGACTTCATAAAAGCCCAGTGTTACTGCGGGTGTCTGTAGGTCGACTTAAACTTCCTTAAGTCGACCTAAGACTCCAGTGTAGACATACCCTTTGTGACTTACCCTTCTCAGCTTGTATATATTCATTTACATACTGCAGTTTCCATTTCATGCATCTGACAAAGTGGGATTACACCCACAAAAACCTCATGAAATAAATAAATACATTAGTCTTTAAAGTGCCACAGGATTCCCTGTTTGTTTTGCTGAAACAGACTAATATGGCTACCCCACTGGAACTTATAGTCAGGACAAGAAATCATGGGCTTAATCTGCAGCAAGGAATATGGGGTTAGATATTAGGAAAATATGTCTATTAATGAAGTTTAGCACGGGAGCAGGCTTCTGAGGGAGGTTGGGGAATCCCCATCACTTGGGGTCTTTCACAACAGGATAGACAAACACCTGTCAAACAGAGAATATATTTATTTGGTCCTGACTTTACCTGGTTCAAAACGACTTCTTGCTTGGATATCCAGGCTAGTAATATTTGAAATATTTTTTAAAAAACATTTTAATAGTCTCATAAAGGAAAGGGAAAGTTTCAAAACAGTGAAAACAAAAAGCTTCTTTGACCCAACCCAAAAATTATTTTTGGTTCAAGAAAATTATTTAGATTTTGACTTTTCATCCCAGTTCAAGATGGGAAGAATTCTCAACACCTTAAACATATAGGTGTGATGGGTAATCCATCTTCTGTCCTGCCCTGTAATTATATTAGTCTAAAATGACTCCTGCAGCTGCAATCAGCTACCTTGCTCCTTTTGATTTCCTGCCTGAAACCGCTACAGTGTTGCTGTGGGGGTGTAACACAGTTCCTCCACTCCACCCCCACAGTGGACGTAGAGATTATACAGTATAAAAGCCCAATACCGCACTTTGCTGGAGTATCTTCTGTGCACTAACAACATTCAGCAAAGTCAAGGGGAGCGGTGTTTGCTCAACTGCTTTTAGTCTCATATATTCAGTTCCTCAAAGCCCCGTACACATAAAACCTTGTCCATGGGGTCCTGAGTGCAGTAAATAGGGCAGTGTGCTGCTGTCAGTCAGTGTTACTGGGGGCTGGTAGGAGGAGTTATAACAGGCCCTTTCAGGAACTGTGCTGCAGTGATTTTGGGCTTGAACAGCGTTCTGATTTCCATGGGCTTATCTGTACCACGGCTGACAAGGTGCAGCCTCTTAACAGCGAGCAGGGAATCCTGATTCTCATTTGCACTAAGTCCCTGGCCACCCTAGTAATGTCCCTAGAGGCAGGTGTGAGTCTAACTTATCCCCATCCCCCTAGATGCCTCTTTACATTGATGCAAGGGGAAGCTGTGTAATTGTGAGTAATGCCCGTGGACTAGAAATCCTGCAGAATCCTGACCAGTCCAGTCATCCTTCTTTAGGCTAAACGCCTGCTTTCATTTAACATTGCCCCAGTCAGGGGCTCTCAGAATTTACCTAGGTAGCTTCCCAACATGAGTGGAGGGAAGGGAAGTAAGCAGATGGTCCCAGCATTGGAGAGGAGCCAGGAAAGGGATACTTACTGATCAAGCCCCACTTTGCCAGGGGATCTGCAACTAGTCAGTGCCCATCTAAGACAGGTAGTGCCTATCAAAGGAGCTGTGGTCAAGACATCTAGACCAGTGGTTTTCAAACTTTATTTTTCAGGATCCAGTTGAAAAATATCCTGTATAACCATGACCCAACAATGACATCTCTGAGCAATACATTCCAGTCTTTGGGTGGTGGCAGCAGTGGATGCTGCGACCCAGTGCCTGAGGATCTGCAACCCAGTACTGGGTCTCAACCCTAAGTTTGAAAACTAGTGATCTAAGGAATCTGTCCTTTTCTGAGCCAATTGCTGTATTCACTAGGCCATGTTGCCCTCTATTGTCAGCTATTTTAGAAGGGTGAATGGTGAGATGCACTTTACTTCTCTTCCCCTAGTTTGTTCAGCCAGACAACAGCTTTCTAACCAGTGCAGTTCAGGTGATTTTTAGTCAGTTCATACCTAAACCCAAGAGAAGGCACTTAACTTACATTGACTAGTAGAAGTGAGTTACTGAGTAGTTCTCAACCTTTTGTGGGTCGCAACACACTTAACAGTGTGTCACAACCCTAAAGGACACACCAGTGACCTCCCCCAGGCTGAATCCAACCATTTAGCCCAGCTCTCTGAAACACACTTACTGCTGTGGTGACACAGTAATGAATCCCAATAGTAGCTGAGAAATGCTGACTTACATAACCAGCAGAACTGCCTTTGAAAATCCCACTAGGCAGCTTTCTGCATCTGTTGGCACCTAGATACCTAGAAAAATCTGGCCATAAGTCACTTTTGAAAATGGGACTTCGGTGCTTTTAGAATTAAAATTTAAAATTCTTCATTGTCTAATATTTTAAACATATCAGAGCTTTTGGTTTGTGGATTTAAAGTGCTATCAAAGAGTCCAAGCCAAGTCTCCAAATGATTGTTACAGGTCAGCTGTGCACCAGCCAGAAATATGGTTCAATAATGGACCAAACATAGAAGTCTGAGGCAAGACTTAGACTGGGATTGTCAAAGGCCTAAATGATTTAGGAGCATTTTTCTTAGAATATCATGTAGACGTTTTATACAACTTATCCATAAAAGACACTGTGTCAAGTTCTGGATGTTTAAACTTACTCTAAATCATTCTAACACATCCCTGTGCTACTGCAATAGAGAGAAGTTTTACAAGAAAGGCTGTACCCTCTGCAGAATCTTTAACCCACCCATCTACTATCTGTCACCACAGCACAGCCTCCTTGGAGGCGTTCCTCACTGGAAATGACCAAGACACTCTACACATTCACTGTTGCAGTGCACTCAACATCAGCCTTTGGATTAATGTGTCACAATATTCTTTTCCTCTTTTTGCAAAGATGATCTTTACTGAGTGTCTGGTTTTATCCTCCTTAGGTAAAACGTTTACATTAAATTCTGGAATTGAGAGAACAGCCTCTTCAACATGTTGTCAGTGTTGAATATATATTATGTGTTGGAGACTTGTGCTGAATTTTAATTAATTTCTGATCACTTATACCAATTTATGACAGATTTTTTTTAACATTTAGGTTGCAAAACATAAATCTTACCCAATGAACTATGTTGTATTCCTGCCCTGTCCTCCTGGGGCAGTGGGAGACTCACTGGATACTGACTATAACAATGTTTTATTTCTCAAGTGCTAGGAGTGGAGTTATTTCTGTACCAAACTCAGAAGATCCAATTTCTTGAAGTTGGTGACACTGCAAAGATCCACTGTTCTTCCAAAGAAAACTTAGAAGGAGGAGGCAACATGTTTTGGTATTTGAGAAGAGAAGGTGAGAGACCCACATGCATAAAGCACTGTTTGGATGATCAAAATGTAGGCAAATTTGCTTGCAAAAATGAGAGACAAAGCTCAACACTGGAAATCAGAAGCATCCAAAAGAATGACTCTGGCATTTATTACTGTGCAATTTGGTACAGCAGCTACCTGATTTTTGGGAATGGATCTATGCTGACTGTTGGCGGTAAGGAACCCTAGCTTGTTTAAGGGGACTAAAGATGGATTAAGAAAGCTTATTTCATGTTCCTATTAAAATGTTATAAGATACTGTAGTTACTGATGTACAGCTAAAGGGAAAACATACTTTCAGCTAGAAAGATCAGCTAAACATTAAATGCTGTGGGCAGGGATGGAATATAATATGTGTATATTTCATAACTAAAAAGTTTCAAAATTGAAAAGCTGAAAATAAGCCTTTGAAGTTTCTCTGTGACTGTTCAATGCTCTCAGGTTGGGAACTTTTTTAACTGAAGAGCCATGATTGCATGAAATAATATTTTGAGGCAATGTAGTGTTCTTAAGAGTTCATCACCTCATAAAATTGAACACAATTTTCTTTCCGGCTATTACAGATATTTATTGTGCTACATCCTAGTTAGTGTTGGCATGGTGATCTAATAGTTCCTTCAGTAGACCTTCGTTTCTTTGAATTATTATCTTAGTGAATGATTGCATGCAGTGTTGTAGCTGTGTAGGTCCTAAGACATGAGAGAGACATGTTGGCTGAGATTAGATATTTTATAGGATGACGTTCTGTTGGTGAACAAGAAAAGCTTTCAGCTTACACATAGCTCCTCTTCAGATCTGGCAGTGACACTGAGTAAATTCCCAGACCTGAAGGAAGAGATCTCTGTAAAATAGAAAGTTTGTCTCTCTCACCTACAGAAGTTGGTTGAATAAAAGCTATACCCTCACCCATTTAGTCTTTCAGAGTGAAAGATTAATATCTTTAGTCAGATTGCAGTTCATCTGATTGTCACACTGTGACAGGCTGCTCCCCAGATCCTGCCTGGAGTGCCGCAGTGACCCCCCCAATTCCCAGTTCTGAACCCAATTCACCCTGCTTTGCCAAGTGACCCTCACTTCTGTGTCAGTCCACTCCAGCCTCTTGCATGTAATCGGTCCCTAGCGGTGAGTGTATGCCCGCTGGCTACTCTAAGACAGTCCCCCAGCAAGCATCTCTGGCCCCAGATACCACCATGGGAGCCACTGTCTACAGAGATTGGGACCCACTCCCAATCACATTCAAGTCCATTCATTTAACAAAGAAATGGATCGTGCCCAGCCTTCTTCACTTACACCCTCTAAAGATCACACAGCTTTAGATAAAACAACTTTACTGATCACATTATAATTCTAAGTGAGAATATGGCCAGTCACGGCAGAATCACAATATAAATGAGTAGGAGTGACCACAAGGATACAAAAGGTAAAACATGCATGCTAACTTAATATCTCTACCTAAACTGACCTCATAGTCAAAGTTTATGCTCAAGGTGTTCGGCTGTCAGATGTTTGTACAGCCAGTCTCTGCCTGAGACGAGGCAGGGCTCAGATCTTGCTTGGAGTTGTTTTAAGATCGAGAGTCTGTGATTAAGTGGCAAACCTCTCTTAGGCTAGTGGGGATGTCATGGGTGATGACCTTGTTCAGGGCCAGTTCAATGTGGTAAGCAAGGTAAGTGTTGCAGGGGGGTGCCAACATTTGAGGGGCACCAAAATGGGGACTGTGCCATCGTGCTGCACTGTGATGTCACTCGTCTGCCTGGGCATCTGTTGCACTGCAGGGGGGCGCCAGAAACCCTAGCACCGTTCCGACCTTGTTTCTTTGCTGTCCTGGTGATGGGACACAGGTGGATGATATGTAGCAGAGCCACTAGGGGGGAAGTGTTTAGGCAACCTGTACCTGGGACCCTCACTGGTCACAGAGTTTCCAGCTAGTTAGACCAGGGGGCAGAGTTTTGGGCAAAGCCCAGGAAGAGAACAAAGGACCAAGGGGAAGGGGATTATTAGGGAAATGGGAGTCCAAGAGGCAGGACCCTGCCCTGGGGTGTAGCCCTAATACCCTGAGGTTTCACTACTATATGTCCTGGTGAAGCTATTACCTACTGCCCTTGTGGCTGTATGAGCTGGATTGCTAATAAACCCTCTGACTTCCACACTGTCTGAGAGTCACTGATGATGGGGACTTCCAGGGACCTGCCTTAAGGGGGTCTCAGGAGGCCCAGACAGGGCAGGAGTTTGGACCCTCTGAGGCTGGACTTGGGAGCTGACTGCACAGATGCATGAGACCTGGGCAGTGTTGGGAGAGAGCTTCGCCTTCTCAAAGTCCTGAACAGCCATGGTAGAGGAGACAGGGGAGAGGCTCCTGGGGAACTCTGTCACAGAATCTCAGGCAAAAAGCACCAAATCCCTCAACATGTCTCTCTTTGTTCCAAAACTCCCCCGCCCTGTCTCTTTCTGGGCAGAGATGATCTTTTTGTCTGTTCTGATACAGGAAACTCAATTAGCATCTCTTTGTTACCTCCTCCAGATGCTTGCTTGCTGCTCTGTCTGTCTCCCACCCCCCTGAGCCATGTGCCTCATCTGTACACATGCAAGAGGCTGCAGAAAACATATCATCATAGGCTATGTCTACACATGCATTGTTATTTCGAAATAAAATCCTTATTTCGAAATAAGTTAATTCGAATTAACAAAATGTTAATTCGAATTAAGGGAAAGCCTGCAATCCAAATGGCTGTTATTTCGGAAGGGATATTTCGAAATAAAGCCGTTTGGACCTGTTCTTTCGAAACAGCTCTTTCGAAACAACAGGTCTACACAGTGTTGTTTCGAAAGAACAGCTTTATTTCGAAATATCCCTTCCGAAATAACAGCCGTTTCAAGGGGGGGGCAGGTTTTACTTTTTCGAAATGACGATTCTTATTTCGAAAGGACAAAGTCCGTCCTTTCAAAATAAGAAAACGTCATGTAGACCTACTTTCTTTTATTTTGAAATAACAAGTGTTATTTCGAAATAAAAGTGCTGTGTAGACGTGCCCATAGTAATCACACACAATAGGTTATAAGCATCCATAAAGAAACCTTTTATGGCATACTTGGCATAAAAACATATAATCCCAGTGTATAAATGAACAGAAAAATCATATAGATCATAGCCCAGGGTGCACAGATGTGCATCCCATGACACACACTGAATCTGTCACCTCTTTCTGCTCAGACAGTTATACCAACAGCAGCTGGATGATGATCCTGGTCCCACTCCAACATGACATTGAGGCCACTGGGACAGCAAATCTGGCCTGTGTGGTCCATGGAGTATCCAACCCAGTCCTTGTTTCCTGGAGTATTTCTGGAGATCCACAGGAGCAGGGGCTGACGCGCTCAGTGAAAGTCACGGATGGATCTTTAACGCTCATAAATCACATCAGTGTCCCCATGGACACCTGGACCAGTGGGGAGATTTTCACGTGTGAAGTCAAATTCAATGCTTCTGGTGAGAGTGTGAAAAAAATTGTCAGGTATGCTGAAGGTGAGTAATGTAATATCTGAGGTTAAATGCAACTCATGTGAAATAGGTGTTACATGGGCAGAAAGCAGGAATATTCTATGTTGTATTTAGAATTTCTCTAGAGAATTTAGGACAAGGTAAATTGATACACTACAGAGACCATAGGACAACACAGCTGTGATCTCTAGTGTAGGTTTCACTGTACATATAAAGTACTGTAAAAAGTTAAATAATCATAAATATCAGAAGTAATGGGGTATTCAGAGAAGTTTGAGAAGAGACGTGCTTTCTAATGAGATAAGCAAAGAGATAGATAGAGAAGAGACATACTGAAGATAAACCTACAGGGAGGATTTTTTTTTTTTTTTAGATGCAGAAGGTGCAGAGAAAATTCTGATTACAGGAACAATCTTTGGCCTAATGAAAAGGGGCAGCAGAGAGGGTGAAAAGTGCTGAAGGCTTCTATAGCCTTGCTTCTCAGAGGTGAAGGCCCATGGTGAACTGGGGTTTGGTAGAGAAGAGCTATAAGTGGGGTCATCCCTTCCCTCCTGACTCAAGACAGCCACTTGTGTCTCTTTTCTTGTTTCCTCCACAGCGTCTGCCGGGGAGTGCACATATCACATTGTGGGCCTTGCAACTGGTGCTGGTCTGCTGCTGCTGTCAGTATCTCTGAGTCTCGTCTGGACCCTCTGCCCTTCCACTCTAGGTAATAAACACAGCCCACCGTGGACACTGCCACAGAGAGAAATCCTGCTCCCCAGTGTGTTAATGGGGCTGTAACTGTCCCACTCCACACACAAACTTTCTGCAAATGTCAGAATGGCCAGGACTGATCTTGGAACATTTGTTTGCTGAATCTTGACTATCCTGTGTCAGGAGAAGGGCTTCGTCTCCATGACAAAAGGAGCAACATAGAAAGGTTTCTTCTGCCCATGGCCCAGGCACGGTCTGCAGTCACAAAGACAAGCAGCATTCTGATTAGCCTCTCTCCGCTGGCCATGCATGGTGGTGCCCTGCTCACATACAGCTGCGAGTCACCATTAGTCAATAAACCACAGCTGGGGAAGTGGCAGGGGAGGAGGAACTTTGACTGTTGTCTTTGTTTGTTCCAGGATTCCAGCCCAGGATCTCAGCACCTCCAGCTCCACAGGAGCAGCAGGTAGGGCACTTCACAAGCTGTCTCTGTCTGAATCTATGTTTCTGTCTCAAGCACTTCTGATGCACCCACAAGCTTAACATATTTGATAGCTGAACTGAGTGTCCTGGAAGGAGAAGGTGACAGTGAGTTCTAGCAGTTGGAATAGCAGAAAGTGGACAGACTCCAACAGAGGACAGAGAACTCTAGATAATGTCCATAGCACCTGCCTCTGGAAGAACTTCAAGTGCCTTACAAAAATAATTGTTTATAGCTATTTATCTGTTAAGCACCAAAAACGTTCCCAGCTCCAGAGAAATCTATGTAAAGGGTGCAGTCAGAGAAACAATAAGACTTAAGTTTACCATCATTCTTGCACAACAAGTCTTCTTACCCACTTTTTACATACAGGTAAACTGAGTCACGGAGCATGTCATTCATCTGCCCATGATCTCAGAAAAAGCAGGAGGATAAGAGATGAGAGGGAATATTTCACCAAGCTAAATTCACTTGGGTGTTTGGTTCTGTGTCAGCTTGTAGCACTTCATTTCATGAGGTGGGGTGGCTAATTACACCAAATGTCACCAAACAGGGTGGAATCTTATACGCTCATCTGGATTTCGATTCCCGGAATGGCAAGGGGCATACTCTGCAGCGATCGGCGAGAGGGAAAAGTGTGAAATCATGAACTATCTGATGCCAGAGAGTCCACACGTGGGAACCGATGGCTGGTTCCCTGCTGACCAGAAGTAACAGCTTGAAGAAGGCTCTTTCTATCTGTCTTCTTTCATTTTATTTTCTCCACTTCTGTCCTTAGAAGATAAAGGTCAGAAAATCCCCAACACATCCAGCCTCATCAGGAAGGAACTCTTCATTTGAAATATAAAGATGTTGTGATATAATAGTTGACTTTACACTTCCCTTGTATATTAAGTTGGAAGCTCTTCAGGACAGGGACTGCCTAATTGTTCTGTGTTTATGCAGAGCCTAGCATGGTGAGGCCCTGGTCCATAACTGGGCTCTTGGCTCCTGTGGTAATGCTTTCATCATCGTCATAGACGTCCTCTCCCCGTCAGCAGAGGGACCTGGACACAGCTGAATGGCTGCTGCTTCTTTGCACAAAGACTGCGACTGGATGGCAGGAGCCTGAAGGTGTGCAGCCACTGTATATGCCCCAGCCCCCTGACCCACATTGGGCATGTTCTTCCTTAGCAGTAGCCTTACGTGAACATCCCATGAGATTCTGAAGAGGAAGTCTGAATGTGGAAGCAGCTGTGAGACTCTTTTCCCAGGCCAGTGCTGGACCTGCTACTCCAGTGCTTCCACCATAAGCTGCTGCTTCCCCCCAGTGCAGAGATCCCAAGCCAGCCCCTCTGCCCCACCCAACAACAACACACATTACCAATGGATGGAGCCCTCCTAGTGCCTGAAGGCTCAGAAACGGCCTGTTTCCATCACCACTTATTGTTTGTCAAGCTGTCATTCTAACTCACTCATTAAAGAAGGACAGAAACTCAAATAGTGATGTTTGCATTACCTTTCTTGCCTGTTTAATTCATCCAGCTCAACTAACTGTGTAATAAGAAAAGAGGTTTCTTAAATCCTTTGGGCCAGATTCTGCTCTGGTTTACAACAGTGTAAATTTGGAAGAGCTCTGTTGCAGTCAGTGGAATCCACATTCACACTGATTTCTCTGAGAGCAGAATCCACCCCTTTCTATGCCATTTATCCATGTGATGGAACACACATGCTCACACATTGAACAGCTTACACACAGTGTGTTAGGCACATACCTTCAGATATGGTAAAAAAGGGACAGCGATCAATTGTTTTCCATGGCTATGTTCACACGTAAACAGTTATTTCGAAATACGTTATTTCGAAATGAGTTATTTCAAAATAAAGTCCTTATTTCGAAATAAATTAATTTGAATTAGGAAAATGTTAATTTGAATTAAGGGTAAAGCTCAACACGAAATAGCATGTCCAAACACAGGACTTGCTATTTCACTATAGGAGAAGGGCACCATGGGAGGTGTGGCAACATGGCCCCCTCCCTGGGCCATGCCCCCACCCAATAAAGGCTAAAAGGAAGGCACCCTGGGAAGGAGAAGGGCAAAAGTGTTATTTCAAAATAATGGTTATTTCTAAATAACACGTCTGAACGTCGTTGTTTCGAAACAACCATTTCGAAACAACGGCTATTTCGATTTCATGCGAGGTTTTACTGTTTCGAAACAACGGCCGTTATTTCAAAACAATGGGTCCCATTGTTTCGAAATAACGGAACGTCGTCTGGACATAAGAAATTTTATTTCGAAACAACGGCTGTTGTTTCAAAATAAAATGCTCGTCTGAACATAGCCCATGTCCACTACTGGCAAGACAAGAAGCAATGGGCTTAATCTATGACCAGAAATATTTAGGGTACACGTAAGGAAAATCTTTCCGACTCAAAAGGTTGGTAGGCCCTGGAACAGGCTTCCAAATGAGGTTGTGGGATCAGCATCACTGCAGGCTTCTAAGAAAACACTGAACAAAGAAAGATGGTCTAAATTAACTTCGTCTTACGTGGCACTGAAGGCTGGAAATGATCTTTTCAAGGTCAGCCCAACATTTCTGTGATTCACTGAGATTACTTGCAGCAACAGGGAGAGCAGCTGTCTCTGGTAGCTTGGCCCAGTGGTTCTCAACCACTGTGTCAGGGTACCTTATTGTGTTACCACACAGTGGGAAGTGTGTTACGGAGAGCCAGTGAGATGGCTGGATTTGGCCTAGAGCAGGGGCCTCAAACACATGGCCCATGGGCCGCATGCGGCCCCTAAAGCTCTTTCCTGCAGCCCACAATGACACAATCATTACCGATATTTCCAATATCATTGTATGGAAAAGTTTCAGTGGTGCGGCCCTCTGGCTACCGTACTAATCCTCATGTGGCCCTCTACTAGTCCTCATACAGCCCTCATGGTGATTTGAGTTTGAGACCCCTGGCCTAGAGAGAGTGGGCTAGTGTGTTCTGTAGAGTCGCAATATGCTGCCACGTGTGTCGTGCCCCACAAAAGGTTGAGAACCACTGCCTTGGCCAATTCCCATTTGTGTGATTACTGGAGCTGCTCGAGAGATATTAGAAGAAACATTTCTTTGTCAGCAAAAATGAGAGTGCGTTGGACCTGAGAATTTTTCATGAGAAAAGGGTCAGTTCTGATTAATCTATTTACCTGAAAAAAAGGTATCAAAATTGGCAAGTGAAAAATTCCAGTTCTTTCCAGTTCAGTCTGATGTACTGCTTAGAAACTTCAGGCAACTATAGTTGAAAGAAAAATTCAAATTTAACATGATGACAATGGAAAGGAACACTGCAAAATTATTCAGCCAAAACACTCTCATTCACTCAAATCAAAAATTATTCAAGGATTTGTGGTTCAGGACAATCTGAGATTTTTGGTTTTTCATCCCAGTTTGAGAGGCTAAAATTTATCAATATCTCCACGTTCTGTGTGGGGCAGGAAACCATTTTCTGCCCAGTAATTACATCAGTGTAAAATGGCTCCTGGAGCTGCACCTGGTCTTTTCACTTCCTGTCTGAAACCACTGTGCAGTGTGGCTGTGGGGCTGTTACAGAGCTGCCCAAATCCACTCGCACTGGAGATTAAGAGATTCTGTTATACAATGCCTCACTTAGGGGCTGCAGGAGGTAGCCCAAGGAGCTCCCCAACATCGTGAGGAAGGAAAAGAAGGGAAATGGTCCTGACATTAGAGATATCCCTGGAAGGGGTTTGTGACACATTGATCCCCACTGTCCCAGAGGAGCTGCAACCAGTCAGTGCAGCCTCAAAAACTGGGCACTGCCCAAGGAGATGTGGCCAAGGCACCTAGGGAATCTATTCTTTTCTTAGCCATTTGCTCTATTCATTAGCCCATGTTGCCCTCTATCGTCAGTTGTTTCAGAATGGAAATTGACAAGTGCATTTTACGTCTCTCCCAAGTTTCTGTAGCCAGATGCAACTTTCTGTTCAGGTCTGTTCAATTCATTTTTAGAGAGTTCATTGCTAGATCCAAGAGGAGGCTATTAAATACCTTTCACTTTAGTAGGATTGAGGTCTCTTACCCACTTAGTCATGTTTGAAAATTCTTCTGGGTGCATCTCTGAATCTATAACCTAAATACCTTTGAAAATCTGGCCCTAAATCACTTCTGAAAATGGAACTTGGGCACTTTTGAAAACTGTATGCCTCATTGTCTTATTTCTTACATGTCAGTGCTTTCAGTCTGACGATTTCAGGTACAATAAGTGGCCTCCAAGATGAGACTCCAAATGATCACAACATCTCAGTGGTTGTACCACGAAGAACATGGTGTAATGATGAACCAAACACAGAAGCCTGCGCAGAAGTTTGGCTTTGGATTGTAAAAAGTAATTATGGCATTTAAGAGCTTTTTCCTTTGAAAGTCCTTTGATAGGTGCTCCTAACTCAGATGGGCACATTTTATAAACAGGAAATATTGTGGCAGGTACTGCATGTTGTTTAAAATTATTTTTCATTGTATAATACAGCCTTATGTTTTTGATTTGCAAAGAAATTCTACCAGGTATACCATACCCTCCATAGATTCATTAAACCACCCCCTCTACTTTATACCTCCCTCTACTTTGCATCACTGCAGTACATCCTCCACAGAGGCGTTCCTCACTGGAAATGACCAAGACACTGTACACAGTAACTGCAGAAGAACACTAGACATCAGATTTTGAGCTAGTGAGACAGGATTTGCTTTTCCTGCTTTTTATGAAAATGATCTTTGCCAAGTATCTGGTTTTATCTTCTTTAGGTAAAACTTCTGCTTTAAGATTTGGGTTTGAAAAAACAGCTTCTTCAATAGGACGTTGGATTTGAATATCTATGAAATGTTTGCAAAATTTTCCTGGATTTTAATTGTTTCCATTTATTCGTACAAAATTATATCAGGCTTTTTAATATTTAGGCAGGAGAGCATAAATATTCCCAGCTAAAGTATATTCTGTTTTGAACTATCCAGATCATCTGTGGCAGTGGGAGACCCACTGGAAATTGTCTAATATGATGTTTTATTTCTCCAGTCCCAGGAGTGATATTATTTCTGTACCAGATTCAGCAGATACAGTTTGTTGAAGTTAGTGGCTCTGCAAAGATTCACTGCAATTCCAAAGAAAAATTGGAAGGAGGGGATGTGTATTGGTATTTGAGAAGAGAAGGTGAGAAACCCACATGTATTAAATACTGTCTGGATAATCAAAATGTAAGCAAATTTGTTTGCAAACATGAGACACACAGCTCGACGCTGGAAATCAGCAACATACAAAAGAATGAGTCTGGAATTTATTACTGTGCAGTTATAATTACCAGCTACCTGATTTTTGGGAATGGATCCACACTGATTGTTGGAGGTAAGGAACCATAGCGTGTTTAAGAAAACTAACCAATGATTGATAGAGCATAGTTCAGGTTTCCATGAAAATGTAATAAAGCATTATAATAGTGATGAATGGTTAAAGGGAAAACATATATTATAGCCAAAAGGATCAGTCAAATATTAAATGCCATTGATACAGAAAGAACATAAATTGTGTATTTTTAATCATTAAAAACTTAAAATTTGAAAATGAAAAAAATTAATCTTTGATGTTTTTCTGTGACTGTTCAACACCCCCAGATGGAGAGCATTTCCAACCTAGGACTTGGGGTCATAAAACAATATTTACAGCTAATGAAATGATGGTAAAAGTGCATGTCTTTATAAAATTTCCATTTTACTTCTAGTTAGCACAGGTATCTCTCGTGCTATATCATCTATTTAGTTTAATCTTTGCTTCTTCAATAGCTTTTTTTCCTTTAACTTTGGGATTTAATGAAGGACTGTCTGCTGCAGTTCTGTTGCCATGTTGGTCCCAGGATATGAGACAGAGAAAATGGATGAGGGAATATCATTTATTGAACCAACTTCCCTTGGTCAGAGTAACAAGCTTCCAGGCTTACACAGAGCTCTTCTTCACATCTGGGACATTACACTCTAAGTGTATTTCACAGACCCAAAGGAAGAGCTCTGTGTGACTGTCTCTTTCATCAACAGAAGCTGGGCCAATAAAAGATGTTACCTTATCTATCTTGTCTCTCATTGAGTGACTAATCAGACTGCAGCTCACCTGATTATCACACTGTTTGCCACCTCCTTCTGCTCAGACAGTTATACCAACAACAGCTGGGTGATGCTTCTGGTCCCATTCCCACATGGCATTCAGCGCACTGGGACAGCAGATCTGGCCTGTGTGATCCATGGAGTGTCCAGCCCAGTCCATGCTTCCTGGAGCGTTCCTGGGGATGTGGTGGAGCAGGGGCCAATGCGCTCAGTGAAAGCCCAGGATGGATCTTTAATCTTCATAAATCACATCAGTGTCCCCATGAACACCTGGACCAGTGGAGAGATTTTCACATGTGAAATCAATTTAATGCCTCTGGTGAGAGTGTGAAGAAAAGTGCCAGATATCCTGAAGGTGAGTAATGTATTATTTGAAATAAAGAGAGACTCAGATGTTTAATACATGTGATGTAACCACAGTCAGAACAGTTTTGATGTAATTTTTCTGTTACAAAAAGCTGGAATGTCTTGTGATGTGATTAGAATTTCTTCAGAGAATTTCGTAAAATGTAAATGGAGATTTACAGGGATGAAAGAACAACACAGCTCTGATTTCTAGGATGACATATTCCCAGATCGTACATATATAGCCCTATAAAGGATTAAATAGCAATTAGTATCAGGAGTAGAAGGGAATTGAGACATTTGATAAAAGAAGTGTTTTCCAATGAGACATACAGAGTGATGTGGAGGTGAGGAGGGACCTACCTGGAGGATTCTGTAGACGGCAGGAGGCCCAGAGAAGAATCTTGTTACAGGAGAAATCATCAGTTTAATTAAAATGGCACAACTGAGAGACTGAAAGATGCTGAGGACTCCTGGGGTATGTCTACACTGGGGCTCTTTTAAATCGACTTAACAAGGTCAACTTTAAGTCAACTTAAAGTCAACCTTGTTAAGTTAACATAAAGGTATGTCTACACCAGAGGGCTCTGTTAAGTTGCCCTTGTTAAGTCAACTTAACAGAGCCTCCAATCTAGACATACCCCAGGAGAGTTTTGGCCCCAAGAAAGGGTCGCCCCCTATCCCCGCCTCGGGGCCTGATCCAGCTCTGGGCCCAAAGCAGCCCCAGCTGCCGCTAGCAAGCAGCTCAGAGCAGAAGCTGGCCCCTGTCCTTGCCACAAGTGGATCCGAGCTACTTGCCGGCAGCACAGGAGACAGCTTCAATCCACCTGCCACTTGCGGCAATGGCAGGGGCTGGATCCGGCTCTGAGCCTCTTGCCGGCAGCAGCTGGGGCTGGATTGGGCCTGCAGCAGGATTGGGCCCGGGTGGGGTGGGGGCATGCCCCGGGCCATGACCCTTTCTTGGGGCCAGCAATGCTTCTGCCATCTACATTGCCTTAAGTTGACTTAATAAGGTTGACTTAATGCTTAAGCTGACCTTAAGCGCTGGTGTTATTGAGTCAACTTAAAGCAGCACTTCAGTCAACTTAAGACAAGTGCGATGTAGACGGGGAGTTCCTTAGGTTGATTTAAGGCTCCAGTGTAGACATACCCCTGCAGCATCATTCCTGGTCCATGGTGAACTGGGGATGAAGAGAGAAGAGCTGGAAGTGGTGTCATCACAACTGTCTTAGCTGAAGTCATCCATGTATTTCTCTTTTCTGTCTTCCTGCACAGCTTCTGTCAGGGACTGCACACATAACATTGTGCTCCTTGCAGCTGGTGGAGGTCTGGTGATCCTGTTGGTGTCTCTGAGTCTAACCTGGACCCTCTGTCCTTCCACTCTAGGTAATAAACACAGCCTGCCCCAGACACTCACTCAGAGAGAAATTCTGCTCACCTGTTTGGTAGTGGAGACTGTAACTGTCACACCACGCACATTAACGTGCTGCAAATGTCAAAATGGCCAGGACTGACCTCAGAACATTTGTTTTCTGAGTCTTTAATGTCTTGTGTCAGTAGAAAGACTTTTTTTCTCAGTGATAAGGGGAGCACCGTAGAAAGACTTCTGCTGCCCATGGCCAATTCACCTGTCTGTAGCTCACAAAGAGCAACAGCATTTCTGATGAGCCTCTCTCCATTTGCCATGCATTGTGGTGCTCTGAGCACGTACAGCTCAGATACCCCATTAGTGAATAAACCACAGCTGGGAGAGAGACAGGGAGGAGGAACTTTGATTGTTGTCCTTCTTTCTTCCAGGACTCCAGCCCAGGATCTCAGTATCTCCCGCTCCACAGGAGCACCAGGTAAGGCACTTCACAAACTATGTCTGAATCTGTGTGTCTGTCTCAGGCATTCTCTTCCATCCACCAACTTAAAGTATTTGAACACCTGAACTGATTGATCTACAAGGGGAAGGTGACAGTGAGGTCTAGCTGCTGGAGTAGCAGAAGGGGAACACAGAGTTGTCTTGCTAGCTTTGATACTAATTTACTGTGGGGATAGTGGACAAGTGAATTACCTGATCTGTAGTGGGTAAGGGAATTAGGACCTCTGTGACTTAGTTTCCCCATATGTAAAAGTGATGACAAGACTTACTGTGCTAGTATAATGGGAAGATTCATCTTTTATTGTTTCTGACTACCTTTTTACAGGGATATTGTGTTGCACTGGGAATAGTTTCAGCACATAAAAGTTATCAGAAATTATATTTGTAAAGCACCTGAATACTTTACAGTGAAAGGAGCTATGGACCTGACCCAAAGCTCACTGGCCTCAATAGGAGACTGTCCATTTATACAGGATTTGAATCTGACAAAATATTGTCAGCAGATCGGTTCTTAAAGTGAGAATGGTTTCCATTTTGATGACATGCACAATTTATAGGAAAAGCAGCAGGATACGAGATGTGAGGGAATATTTCATGAAACTAAACTACTTGGCTGTTCGGTTCTGTGTCTGCTTGTATCACTTCATTTTCCAAGGGGGTGGCTAATTACACTAAATGTCACCAAACAGGATGGAATCTTATACGCTCATCTGGATTTCGATTCCCGGAATGGCAAAGAGCGCACTCTGCAGCGACCAGCAAGAGGGAAGAGTGTGAAACTGTAAATATCTAATGCCAGAGAAACCACACATGGGAATTGGAGGCTATTTGCCTGCTGATGGGAAGTAGCCAGCTGAAAGAAGGCTCTTACTGTCTCTGTCTCCCTTCTTTTTATTTTCTCCACACTTTGCTTAGAATATAAAGGTCAGAAAATCCCAGAGTCCAGTCTCATCAGGTGGAAAATCCCAGTCTGACCTATTATGGCATCGTGGTATAGAAGAATGTATACTTCCGCTCTATCTATGGTTGGAAGCTCTTTGGGGGAAAGACTAATTATTCTGTGTTTATGCAGATCCTAGCACAATGCAACCTGCTCCATAACTGGGGCTTTCGGCTGCTATGCTAATACCTTCTGTATCATCATCATCATCATCCCCCCATATGCAGAGGTGCCAGGACACAGCTGAATGGCTGCTGCTTCCCTGCCCAAATTTTGAGCCCAATGGCAGAAACCTGTGAAGGGGACATGCAGGCCCCATATCCTCAGCAGGCACATGCTCCCTTTTCAATAATGTTACATGGATGTGCAGTGGGATTCGGAAGGAGAAAGCTGGATGTAGGAGGAGCTGCGAGGAAGAGAATCTCTCCCCCAGCTAGTGCTGGACGTGCTACCCCAGTGCTTCCTCCACAGGGTGCTGCTTTCCTCTGGGAGAGAGATCCACAGGCCCCATGGGTCAGCCCCTCTGCCCTATCCAACAGCAACACACATTATCAATGGCTGGAGCGCTTCTAGGGCCTGCTGGATCTGACACAGTGTCTTTCCATCACAACTTGTCTTTATTTCAAGCTGTTATTTTAACTCACTCATTAAAGAGATTCAGAAACTCAGTGATGTTTGTGTTGGCTTTGTTACCTGTTCAGTGCATTGAGTGCGTAATAAGAAAGGTGATCTCTTAAATCCTTTGGGCCAGATTCTGCTCCGGTTTACTGCAATGTAAATGTGGAGGAGCTGTATTGCAGTCAGTGGAGTGAATGTATTTACACTAGAGTCTCTGAGAGCAGAATTTGCCCCTTTCTATGGAACTTATCCATCAGAGGGATCACAGATGCTCATACATCAAATAAGTTAAGCATCATGTGTTGCACACACATCTTTACACATGGTATATAGAGGACTGTGCTCAACTCTTCTCCATGTCAACCAAAGACAGAATATGGAGCAATGGGCTCAATCTATGACCAGAATTATTTAGGGTACATATTAGGAAATACTTTCTGATGAAAAGGTTGGTGAGCCCTGGAAGGCTTCCAATAAAAGTTGTGGGATCAGCATCATTGCAGGTGTCTAAAAAAAGTTAGACAAACACCTATCAAAGATGGCGTAGGTTAAAGTGGCCATTCTGCAACACAGGAGAGTGGCTCAGCCCAACATTTCTTCAAGCATCTGATGAAGTGAGATTTGCTCCCACAAAAGGTCATGCGACAAATCCATTTTTTAGTCTTTAAAAGTCCACCAGTCCAGACTCCATGTTTGTTTTGCTGAACTAGACTAACACTGCTACCCCTTTGGAACTTCCCAACATTTCTGTGACTCACTCAGGTTGCTTTCAGCAAGACAAGAGGAGCTCTCTCTGCTACCTCAGTCAACTCCCATTTGTGTGATGATTTGAGTTGGTAGGGAGATATTAGAACAGAGGTAGGCAATCCCCAGCACGTGTGCTAACAGTGGCGCTCAAGCCCATTCAGAGTGGCACATGGCACCCTCTGAGCTACCACAGAAATTGCCACTCCTGACACCAAAAGCCACTCCAGATGGCTTCTTTCAGGAGCAGCTGGGGTGCAGGGAATCCTAGCCATGCCCATGCCCCAAGTATGCTACTTAAAGAAGCTGCGCAGGGTGGCTCCGCTGCACAGTGTCTTGCCACCAAAAGGAGCCATTCCAGGCAGCTTCTTTCTATGGCATGCCTGGGGACCCTTGTCCTCAGGTACCTCACTGAGAAGAGCTGCTTCAGGTGACTTCTTTCAGCAAAGCAGATGTGTTGCTCCCACAGGGACTAAGAAGCTGCAGCTCTCCTCCTCCACATACAATGTCTCCAGCCCAGCCCTGTCAGCAGCTGGAGCCAGATTGGGCCCACCAGGGCTGCCAGCTGCTGGCCAGCAGTGGCAGCAGCTGGATCCAAGCCTTAGCTGTCTCCTGGCAGGAGCTGGATTGGGCCATGATGCCAGATCAGGCCCAGGGTTGGAGCCACACAGCAGTGAGCGGGGTGCAGGCCCTGGCCTGGACCCTTTTTTCAGGGGAGCACCATTCCTGCTGGGAAGCGTCTCTCCCCAGCTGTGGCTGCTGCTGAATTTTTAGGCAGTTGCCATCACTGGCTGAGGATCAGGGAGACAGGCCTGGCAGGGGAGCCAGCAATGTTTGCTGATCCCTGTATTAGAGGAAACATTTCTTTGTTAGAAAAAATGACAAGATTGTTGAAATTCAGAACTTCTGATGGGAAAAGAGTCAGTTCTGACGAACTTATTTACCTGAAGCAAAAATGTTTCCACATGAAAAATTCCAGTTCTCTCATGAAGACTAATATTTTGCTTAGAAATTATAGTTGAAAGAAATTTACTATTTTGAGAATGGAAAAAATTGCAAAATCATTCAGACAAAACACTCTCATTCACCCAAACCAAAAATCATTTGAGACCATTTGAGATTTTTGGCTTTTCGTTCCAGTTTGAGACAGGAAACAATTTTCAATATCTTCTAAACCTCTGTTGGCTGGAAAACCATTTTTCTACCCACTAGTTACCTCATTGTAAAATGGCTGCTGCAGCTGACTACATTCATCTGTTCTTGCCGCCTGAGACCACTGCACTGTGTTACGGTAGGGCTAACAGAGCTACCCCACAATGCGTTAAAAGATTGTATTTGACATTGTAAGGGCTCAATACAGCATGGTGGGGAGGCACCTAATGTGAAGTGCTGGGCACACCCAGCAAACTCAAAGAGAGTGATGGATGCTCAGTTGCTTTTAATCTCAACACCTACATTCAGTTCCTCAAAGCCCCAGATTGTAAAGCATTGCCCATGGGATCCTGAGAGCAGTAAACAGGGCAGAGCATCATTGCCAGTCAGTGTTACTGGCAGCATTATAACAACCCCTTGCAGGAACATGTTGCGCTTGACCCTTTGATTTCTATAGGTTTATCTATACCAGGGGTCTCAGCCTCAAATCACCACGATGATTGCATGAGGACTAGTACATTCGCTTCAGGGCCACACCACTGAAACCTTTTCATATGCCAATATTGCAAATATTGGTAATGATAGTGTCTTTGTGGGCCACAGGAAATAACTTTGGGGGCTGCATGCAGCCCATGGGCTGTAAGTTTAAGACCCCTCATCTACACCACCACTGACAACCAGGAGCCTCTTAGCTATCAGCCTGGGGCCTGATTTTCATTTGCACTGAGCCCCTTTCCACCATGGGAATGTCCCAAGGCCTAGAACGTCTAGGCTAGAAATAGGTGTGAGTGTAACTTATGCTCCCATAAACTGCTGTTTACATTGGTGGAAAGGGAAGTTGTATAATTGGGAGCAATGCTCTCAGGCTAGAAATCCTGCAGAATCCTCCACCTTCCATTGAACATTGCCTCAGTCAGGAGCTGCAAAAGTTATCCCAAGTCGTTCCCCAACAATGGGGGGACGGAAAGGAAGGCAGAGGGAACCCATCATTAGAGAGCTGCTTGGAAGAGCTTTGGGACAGATCAAACCCACTTTGCCACAGAAGCTGCAAGTTTTAGTGCAGTTGCCAAAATAAGGCATTAAGAAGCCATGAAAAAAGCACACAGGGAATCTGTTCTTTTCTGAGCCAATTGCTCTATTTATTAGCCCATGTTGCCCTCTATTGTCAGCAGTTTCAAAAGGGTCATTGACAGATGCACTTTACTTCTCTCTCCCTGCTTTGTTCAGCCAGACACAGCTTGCTAACCAGTCCTGTTCAGTTCATTTTTAGCCAGTTCACTGCTGAGTCCAAGGAAATGTGGCTAACTTCCTTTGTGTTCAATCACAGTGAATCACCTAACTCACTTAGCCATGTTAGAGGATCCCACTGGGCACCTCTCTGCATCAATAAGCATCTAAATACCTTCGAAAATCTGGCCCCAAGTTACTTCTGGGCACTTTTGAAAATCATAGCTTTCATTGTCTTATTTCTCACACATCAGAGCTTTCAGTTTGATTATTTAAGGTGCAGTTAAAATCCTTCAAGATGAGACTCCAAATGATTGTTACAGGTCTGGGTTGTACCAACAAGAAACACTGTAGAATGATGGACCAAATATGGGCAGTTGGTTACAAACTTAGGATGGAATTGACAAAAGCAGCTATATAATTTAGGAGCGTTTTCCTTAGTAAATCAGTGGAATTTGTGCTCCTAAATCAGGTGGGTGCTTTTTTCAGTTTATTTATAAGAAACATTATTCCCTGCCCTAGATATTGTTTAAAAATACTCTTAATAATTATATTACACCCTTGCCCCATTGATATGCACAGAAATTCTACAAGGCATATTGTATCATCTGTAGATTCATTGAACCACTCCCACCCCTCTACTTTCTATCACCACAGCACAGCCTCCTCAGAGCCGTCCCTCACTGAAAATGACCAAGACACCATATCCACTTACTGCAGCAGGCATCATTCTTTGGGCTAGTGAATCTGGATTTTCTTCTCCTGTTTTCTACAAAAATGATCTTTGCCGTCTATCTGATTCTATCTTCCTTAGGTAAAATATCTGCATTAGGCTTTGAGATTAAGAAAGCAGCCTCTTCAAATGGGCATGAATATAGAATATCTATGATATGATTGGAATCTTTTCCCAGATTTTAAATGCCTTTCCATTTACTTCTACAAAGTTATAGCAGGGTTGTTTTTTTTTAGAATCCAGGCTGCAGAGCGTAAATATTGCCAGATGAAGTATATTCTTCTCCTGAACTGTTCCATTACTCTGTGGCGTTCTGGAGACCTGATGGAAACTGTCTATAACAATGTTTTATTTCTCTAGTGTTAGAAGTGAAGTTATTTCTGTACTGGACTCAGCGGATCCAGTTTGTTGAAGTTAGTGACACTGCAAACATCCAGTGCCTTTCCAAAGAAATATTGGAAGCAGGAGGAGAAGTGTTTTGGTATTTAAGAAGAGATGGTCAGAAACCAACGTGCATTAAGAAGTGTTTCAATGATCAAAATACAAGTAAATTTGCCTGTAAACATGAGACAGGTGGCTTGACACTGCAAATCAGCAATATCCAAAAGAATGAATCTGGGATTTATTACTGTGCCGTTGTAATTACCAGCTAATTGATTTTCGGGAATGGATCCATGCTGATTGTTGGAGGTAAGGACCCATAGCTTGTTTAAGGAGACTGATAACAGACTGACAAAGCCTACTTCATGTTCCTACTAAAATCAAACAAGATAACGTAGCTATTGATGAATGGCTGAATGGAAAGCATTCATTGAGCCAAAAAGATCAGCTGAACATTAAATGCTGTGGGCAGAGATGGAACATAATATGCTTCTTTTTCAAAACTAAAAAACTTCAGATTTGAAAATGGTATAAAAAAACATCTTTGAATTGTTTCTCTGTGAATGCTCAGTGCTCCCAGGCAGGGAAGATTATTAGCCTAAAAATCATGTTTGCATGGAACAAAAATTTTATTTAATGAAATGTTCCTTATATCACATCTCTTCATAAAATTGCACACAATTTTCCTTATGGCTAGGTCAGATACATATTGGGGTATATCTCCTATGTCATTTTAATATTTTCTTCCTCTTCATTACACCCATCTCTTTAAATTAATCGCTTAGTGAAAGACTGTCTACAATAGTGTTGTAGCCATGTTGGTCCCAAGACATGAGAAAGACAAGATGACTGAGGTAATATCTTCTGTTTGACCAAATTTGTTGGTGAGCGTGACAAGCTTTCAAACTACACAGAACTCTTCTTCAGATCTGGGACATGGCACTGAGTACATTTCACAGGCTTGAAGGAAGATCCTGGGCTGGAATCCTGGAGCTCTGTCTGAGTTTGTTTCTTTCACCAACAGAAGATGGTCCAATAAAGGATATTGTCTCACCCAACTTTTGTCTCAGTGAAACATTAATCAGGCTGCAGTTCATCTATTTATCACACTGAATCTGTCACCGCCTTCTGCTCAGACAGTTATACCGACAGCAGCTGGGTGATGTTTCTGGTCCCATTTCCACATGGCGTTCAGAACAATCTGACAGCAAATCTGGCCTGTGTGATCCATGGAGTGTCCAACCTAGTCCATGTTTCCTGGAGTGTTTCTGGGGAGCTGCAGGAGCAAGGTCTGATGCGCTCAGTGAAAGCCAAGGATGGATCTTTAACACTCATAAATCACATCAGCGTCCCCATGGGCACCTGGACCAGTGGGGAGATTGTCACGTGTGAAGTCAAATTCAACTCTTCTGGCAACAGTGTGAAGAAAAGTGCCAGATATCCTGAAGGTGAGTAATAGTATATTTGAGGCTAATTGAGACTCATATTAAAACTATGTTTGAATTGATCATGATGAGAACAGCTTGGATGTGCTTTCTCCATTACAGAAACTTGGAGTGTTCTATGTGGTGATTAGAATTTCTCTAGAGACTCTGGGGAAAGGTGAATTGAGATATTTCAGGGACCACAAGACAATATCTCTCTGAATTCTAGGGCCAGTTTCTCCCAGATTGTACATATAAAGCACTGAAAAGAAGTAAATAATATCAGCAGAAAAAGGGAATTCAGAGGCATTTGAGAAAAGAGATGTCCCTAAATACCCTAAATGTGAGTAATATAATATTTGAGGTTAAAGGCAATTCCAGTGTGAAGCAGGCACAAGTCAGAGCTGCTTTTGTGTAACATTCCATTACAGAAAGCAGAAATATTCTATGTCATAGATAGAATTTCTCTAAAGAATTTGAGGGATGGTAATTTGAGAAGTTACAGGGACCACAAGACACCATAGCTCTGATCTCTATGGCAGCTTTCACCCAGATGGTACATATAAAGCCTTGTAAAGAATTAAATAATATCAAATATCAGCCATAATAGGGAAATAACAGTCATTTGATAAAACAGATATTTCCCTATGAGAGATGCAGAGTGATAGAGAAGCGATGAGGTGAGGAGAGAGCCACAGGAACATTTGCTAGATGGCAGAAGGTGCAGAGAAGATTATGAAACTGTAGAAATCGTCAACCAAATAAAAAGGGCACAACAGAGAGAGTGAAAAGTCCTGAAAGCTCCTATAGCCTTGCTCGTCGAGGGTTAAGGCCCATGGTGAAATGGGGATGAGGATAGAAGAGCTGGAAGTGCTGTCATCATGACCCTCTTGACTCAAGTCAGCCACTTGTGTCTCTTTTCTGGTTTCCTCTACAGCCCCTGCCAGGGAGTGCACATATCACATTGTGGCCATTGCAGCTGCTGGGGGTCTGCTGCTGCTGTTGGTGTCTCTGAGTCTCATCTGGATCTTCTGCCCTTCCACTCTAGGTAATAAACACAGCCCAGCCCAGGCACCCTCCTGTAGAGAGAAATCCTGCTACCCTATTTGCTAGTGGAGACTGCAATTATCCCATCCCACACATGAACATGCTGCTAAAGTGGCAACAGCCAAATCCAATCTCAGAATGTTTGTCATCTTACTCTGGTATGTCCTGTGTCGGGAGAAGGGCTTTGCTCTCAGCGACAAAGGGAGTGACATAGAAAGACTTCTACTGTCCATGGCCCTGGTGTCTTGTCTGTAGTTCACAAGAAGCAGCAATGTTTCTGATGAGCCTCTCTCCATTTGCCATTCATTGTAGTGTCTGGCACGCACACAGCTTGGATGCACCATTAGTCAATAAACCAGAAGTTGGGGAGTGGCAGGGGAGGAGGAACTTTCACTGTTGTCTTCATTTGTTGCAGGATTCCAGCCCAGGATCTCACCACCCACCACTCCACAGGAGCACCTGGTAGGGCACTTCACAAGCTATCTCTGTCAGAATCAATGTCTGTCTGTCTCTTGCACTTCTTATTCATCCACCAACTTAATGAACTGGTCACTTAAACTGATTGATCTACAAGGAGGAGGCATCAGTGAGGTCCTGCTGTTGGAAGAGCAGAAGGAGAGCACAAAGTTGTGTTGCTAGTTTGTGTACTAATTTACTGTAGTGTTAAAAAAAACTCTAAAAACACAAAAGACTTGAGTTTGCCATCATAGCTAAGATTTATTTATGGGAATGTCCACAGGGACAAAAGCAAAGCAGGTCTCCAACCCTGTGACGTAGGACTGGACCTTTTATAACTTTCAGCAACTCTTGCATATTTACATACATGCAAAAAACAGCGGTAACATAATCTAACAGTTTTTCATTGGTACAAATCATAATTTTTCCTTTTGTGGAACCAAGGACATCAGCACAGTTTCTGCAGGAGGGAATAACAATGACAGTAAAGAAGCAGTTCCAGCTAGATAGATAAGGCAGTACAGTATGTAGTTATCAGCTTAGAATAGGAAGGCTGCCAAAATGAATGGTTCTTGTCAACATTTCTTTTACAGTAGGATAGTGGGAAAGCAAAATATCTGACTCAGTTTGCCCATATGTAAAATGTGGATAATAAAACTTACTGAACAAGGATGCTGGGAAGCTTACTCTTGTACTGGTTTTTGTTTACACTTTTTACAGGATCTTTGCGTGGAGCTGGGAATATTTTTGGCACTTGAAAAATAGTTATAGGAAATTATATTTGTAAAGCACTTGAAGATTTTATAGTGACAGGTGTTATGGACATGATACAGAGCTCTCTGTCCTCAGTAGGAGACTGTCCATTTTGTATGGGGTTCAAATCTCACAAAATATTATCAGCAGATCAGTTCTTGAAGTGAGAATCAAGTGATGGTTTCTATTTTGATGACATGCACAATCTATAAGAAAAGCAGAAGGGTTAGGGGTGCAAGGAAATTTTTCATCAAGCTAAATGCACTTAGATGTTCAGTTCAGTCTCAGCTTGTATCACCTCATTTTAGAAGGCGATGGCTAATTATACTTAATGTCTCCAAACAGGATGGAATCGTATATGCTCATTTGGATTTGGATTCCCAGAATCGCAACAGGTGCACATCGCAGCAATTGGCGAGAGGGAAAAGCATGAAACAGTGAACTATTTAGTATTGGGGAAGCCACACGTGGGAACTGCTGACTGTTTGTCTGCTGGTGGGAAGTGGCCAGATGGAAGAAGCCCCCTCCTGTGTCAGTCTCCTTTCTTTTTATTTTCTCCATTCCTCTCCTTAGAATACAAATGTCAGAAAATCCCCAGAGTCCAGCCTGATCAGGCAGGAAATCCCAATGCAGGGTCATGTTATAGATGACTTTGCAGGTCCCTTGTATATTGGATTGGAAGGTCTTGGGGGCAGAGAGATTCTAATTCTTCTTTGTGCAGAGACAAACACAATGGGCCCTGCTCCATAACGGGGCTTCTGACTGCTATGGAAGTACCTCCATCATCATCATCGTCATCATCATCTACAGTATTCAGAAGGACTTGGTCACAGCTGAATGGCTACAACTTCCTAGTACAAAGATTGAAGCTGAATGACATGAACATGCCAAAAGGACATGCAGCCCCCATGTCCACAGCAGACACGTGGTCCATTTGCAGTAACGTTACTGGACGTGCAATGGGATTTGGAAAGGGAAGGTTAGATGTGGGAAGAGCCAGGAGGGAGGCGACCTGCTACTGCAGTGCTTCCTCCACAGGGTGCTGCTTTCCCCCAAGGGTGAGATCCCCAGGCCCCATGGGCCAGCCCCTCTGCCCCATCCAACATCAATGCACATTATCAATGGCTGGCGCTCTCCTTGTGCCTGCTGGCTGTGACATGGGCCCTTTCTATCACAACTTCTTATTTTTCAAGCTTTCATTTTAATTCACTCATTAAAGATAGACAGAACCTCTTTTCTCATGTTTGTGTTGCCTTTTTGCTTGTTCAATGTATCAAGCTCAGTTTATTGTGTAATAAAAAAGGTGACCTCTTAAAGCCTTTGGGCCAGGTTCTGCTCTGGTTTACAGCAGTGTAATTTAGGTAGAGCTCTGTTGCAGTCAGGGGAATTAAGCTCCATTTACCCCAATGTGTCTAAGAGCAGAATTCTGCCCTTTCTGTCCCACTTATCCATTAGAAGTATCAGAGATGTTCATACATTGATACACTTACACACAGCATGTTAGACTCACAACTTCAGAAAAGGTAAAATGAGGACAACCATCAATATTCGCCATATCTACTAAAGGCAGAACTAGAAATAATGGGCTTCTTCTGTGACCAGAAAGATTTAGGTTAGATATTAGGAAAAGCTTTCTGACTAGTGGTCCTGCTTTTTTGGCAGGGGGTTGGACTGGATGATCTCGTGGGATCCCTTCCAACCCTATGATTCTATGATTCGAAGTCCTAGTCCACATTGGGGCCGGTTTTCGGCAGCAGTCGACCAGCAGTTACGAAAGGAATGTAAAATTCCTTGCGTAACTGCTGGTGACTTTCTAAGACACCATTATACATTCAGGAAAGCCAACCACAAATCCCTTGTGGTTGGCTTTCCCATATGCCCCTTGGCCCCAAGGACTTCAGGGGTCAGCTTCCAGGAACAAAGCAGAAAGTTCAGACTTGCTGCTAACCGCTCCTGGAACGCCAGGCTGACGGCAGTGATTTTGCCACCATCAGTACAGACGTACCCTAAGGGTAGATAAGTCCTGGAATAGGCTTCCAAGAGAGGTCACGGATTCAGCATCACTGGAGATTTCCAGGAAAAAGTTGGAGGTTAACTTGGTTGTTCTGCAGCACACAGGGCTGCAGATGATGATATTTCCAGGTTAGCCTGACATTTCTATGATTTGCTGAGGTTGCTTTCAGCAAGAGGAGAGTAGCTGGCTATGATACTTTAGCCGACTTACAGTTGGGACTCCTACAGCTGGTTGGGAGATATTAGGAGAAACATTTCTGGTCAGAAAAAATAACAGTTTCTTGAAATTGAGAATTTTTCATGGGAAAGCATTAGTTTTGATTATTTTAATGACATAAAAGAAAGATCCTAAATGGGCAAATGAAAAATTCCACTTCTCCTGTGCGAACTGACATCTAACATAGAAATTTAAGCTACTTATAATTAGAACAAGATTTCAAATTTAATATGCTGACAACAGAAAGGAAACATTGCAAAGTTATTCAAACAAAATGCGTTCATTCACCCAAACCAAAATTATATGAGGATGTTTGGTTGCAAACAATCTGAAATTTTGTGCTTTTCATCCCAGTTAGAGAAGGAAAATTTTACAATATCTTCAAAAATCTGTGTGGGCTGAAAAATCCTTTTCTTCCCAGTCCTGTAATTACATCAATATAATATGACTCCTGCCGCCGAAGTTGGCACCATTGCTTCTTTCTTAGTCTCCGAAGCCTCTGTGCAGTGTTTCTCTGAGGCTGTTACAGAGCTGTCCCAATCAACCCCCACAGCGGATGTAGAAATTTCATTAGTCAGGGTAAAGCCCAGTCTGGTGTGGTGCTGAGACTCCTGCTAGTCACCTGCAACACTCAGCAAAGTCAAGGGGAGTGGTGGGTGATCAGCTGCCTTTTCTCTTAGCACCTGTGTTTAGCTCCTCACCACCCTGCACATTTTAAAGCATTGTCCCAGGGCTTCTCAGAGCCGAAAACAGGACAGTTCACCCTTCTCAGTCAGTGTAACCCAGAGGATTATAACAGGCCTTTTCAGGACTGAGCTGGGGAGATGCTGTGCTTGAACAACATTCTGATTTCTAGAGGTTTATCTGTACTACTGCTGTCAAAAGCCAGCCTCTTAAGTGAGCCTGGGGTCCTGATTCTCACTTGCTAGAAATCCTGCAGAATTGTGGCCAAACCAGCCATCCTTCCACAGGTCAAACTCCTATTTCCATTTAATATTGCCTCAATCAGGGATTCGAGAATTTAACCCAGATGGAGGGAAAGGAAGAAAGAAGAATGCAACAGAGGGGTTAGTGGCAGATCAATCCCCATTTTCCTGGGGAGCTGGAGCCAGTCAGTGCAGCCGTAAAAATGCGGCACTGTCTAAGGAGCTCTGGCCAAGGCACCCAAGGAATCTGTTCTCTTCTGAGTCAATTGTTCTGTTCACTAGCCCATATTGCCCTGTGTAGTCAGTTGTTTCAGAAGGGAGACTGAGATGCACTTTACTTCCATTTCCCTACAAAGTACTCCACCTACGAAAGAACAATCCATTGCACACATACAAAATGGTCAATGACTGCCTGGGAAGGAGTACTGCTGAACGGGATCTGGGTGTCATAATGGACTACAAGTTAAATATGAGTCAACAGGGTAATGCTGTTGCAAAAAAAGCAAACACCATTCTGAGATGCATAGGAGTATTGTAAGTAAGACATGAGAAGTAATTCTTCTGCTTTACTCAGCCCTGGTTAGGCCTCAACTGGAGTACTGTGTCCAGTTCTGGACATCTTATTTCAGGAAAAAATGTGGATAAAATGGAGAAAGTCCAAAGAAGAGCAATGCAAATGATTAGAGGTCTGGAAATCTTGACTTCTGAAGGAAGATTGTAAAAGCTGGGTTTGTTTAGTATGGAAAAGAGGAAACTGTCAAGTACCTAAAAGGTTGTCACAAGGAGGAGGGAGAAAAATTGTTCTCCTTGACTGCCCATGACAGGACAAGAAGGAATGGTCTAAAATTACAGCAAGGGAGGTTTAGGATGGATATTAGGAAAAAGTTCCCAACTCTCATGGGCTATGTCTACATTGTAAAAGCTAAGTCAACTTTATTAGGTCAACTTAATAAAGTCTACTTAAAGTTGACTTTAAGTAGACCTTATTAAGTCGACTTAGTGAGTCCACACTACATCAAGTCGACTTTATAAAGGTGACTTTAAATGGGTGCCCTGGCTTAAGTCAACTTTATAAAGTCGACTTAACAGTAAAGTCAACTTTATAAGCGGACCTTATAAGTCGACTTTACTGGATCCTAAAGTCGACTTTATTGCCCTGCAGTGTAGACAGAGCTCTGTTTAAGTCGACTTAAGGGCCCTTAAGTCGACTTAAACACATAGTGTAGATGTACCCAGGGTGACTAACCACCGGAATAAGTTGCCTAGGCAGGTAGTGGAATCTCCATCATTGGAAGTTTTTAAGAGCAGGTTAGACAAACACCTGTCAGGAATGGTTTAAGATGGCATTTGAACCTGCCATGAGTGCAGGGGACTGGACTCGATGACCTCTCATGGTCCCTTCTTTGCATCTATATGCACCTAAATACAGTCAAAAACATGGCCTAAAGTGACTTCTGAGAATCAGACTTGTGTGCTTTGAAAATCATATCCTTCCTTGTCTTATTTCTCACACATCATAGGTGTTGACTGATGATTTAAGGTGTAATTTAAGTCCTTTTGTCAGAGACTCCAAATTGTTACAAATCAGCGGCGTACCATAAAGAAAAACAGAACAATGATGGACCAGCACATACAGAGTTTGTTAGAAACAAGCTGAGATTGTCTAAAGCAACTATGTGATTTAGGAACATTTCCCTTTGTAAGTCAATGGAATCTGTGTTCCTAAATCAGGCAGGAGCATTATTCAGTTCATTCATAAAAAAAGCATTATGCCCTGTTCTGTGGGTGTTTTTAAAAATATTCTTAATAATGATAGTACACCCTTGTACCACTGGGTTGCAGAGAAATTCTAAACGGTACATCCTTTGTAGATTCATTGAATCGCCCTCCCCCTCTACTTGCTGTCACAATAGCACATCCTCCTTGGAGGCGTTCCTCACTGGAAATGGCCAAAACACTGTAGAGTCACTGCAGCAGTGCACCAGGCATCAACCTTTGGGCTAACGTTTCCAGATTTTGTTGTCCTGTTTTTTACTAAAATGAGATTCGTCAAGTATCTGGGTTTATTTCCCTTAGGTAAAGCTTCTTCATTAAACTTTGGAATTGAGAAAAGAGTGTCTGCCATGCAGCGGCAGCGTTGAATATCTATGATGTATTTGTGAAAGTTTTCTGGCTTTTAATGTCATTCCCATTCACTTGTACAAAGTTAAAGCAGGTTTCTTAACATTAAGGCAGCAGAGCATAAATATGCTCAGATAAATTATATTCTAATCCTGAACTATCCAGAACACCTGAAGAAGTGGGAGATCAAATAAAAACTGACTATAACAATATGTTATTTCTCCAGTCCTAGGAATGCAGTTACTTCTGTACCAGACTCAGAAGATCGAGTTTGTTGAAGTTAGTGACACTGCAAAGATCCCCTGCCTTTCCAAAGAAAAGTTGAAAGAAGGATGGCAAGTGTTTTGGTATTTCAGAAGAGAAGATGAGAAGCCCACATTCATTAAGAACTGTTCTGAGCATCAAAATCTAAGTAAATTTGCTTGCAAACATGAGGCACACAGCTTGACACTGGAAATCAGCAACATCCAAAAAAATGAGTCTGGCGTTTACTACTGTGCATTCTTAAACAGCAAACGCCTGCATTTCAAGAATGGATCCACGCTGATTGTTGGAGGTAAGGAACCACAGCTTCTTTAAAAAGTCTAATGACTGATTGAAAAGGCATATTTCAGGTTTCCATTAAAATGTAATAAGATGATACAATAGTGATGAATGATTAAAGATAAAACATACACTATGCCAAAAAGATCAGTCAAATATTAAATACTAGAGATACAGAAAAAATATAGAGTATTTTTGTAACTAAAAAACATTTGAAAATGCAAAAAATAAACTTCTGAAATTTCTCTACAACTCTTCAGGGCACTTAGGCTGAGAGTATTTCTAAACTAGGAGTCAATAGCTCATAAAACAATATTTTGAGTTAATGAAATGTTCTTTAGAGTGTATCTCTTCATAAAATTGCAGTTTTCCTTCTAGCTAATGCAAATATCTATTGCTCTATGTCTCCTATTTCGTTCTAATAATACCTTCTTCGGTTGCTTTTTTCCTTGAATTAATGTCCTAGGGAAAAACTGTCTGCAATGCATTGTAGCCATGTTTGTCCCAGTATATGAGAGACACAAGGTAGGTAAGATAATATTATTTTACAGGATCTTTTATTGTTTGTGAAAGAGACAAGCTTTTAATCTTATACAGGTCGCTTTCTGAAATCTGGGACATAACAATGAGTACATTTCCCAGAGCTGAAGGAAGAGCTCTGTTTGAGTTTGTCTTTCACCAACAGAAAATGGTCTAATAAAAGATATTACCTCACCTCTTTTGCCTCTCAGAGTGAAAGATTAACATCTTTAGTCAGACTGCAGCTCATCTGATTATCATACTGAATCTGTCACCTCCTTCTTCTCAGACAGTTACACTGACAGCAGCTGGGTGATGCTCCTGGTCCCATTCCCACATGACATTCAGGTCAATGGCACAGCGAATCTGGCCTGTGTGATCCATGGAGTGTCCAGCCCAGTCCATGTTTCCTGGAGTGTTTCTGGGAAGCTGCAGGAGCAGGGGCTGAGGCGCTCAGTGAAAGCCAAGGATGGATCTTTAACACTCATAAATCACATCAGCGTCCCCATGGGCACCTGGACCAGTGGGGAGATTGTCACGTGTGAAGTCAAATTCAACTCTTCCGGCAACAGTGTGAAGAAAAGTGCCAGATATCCTGAAGGTGAGTAATAGTATATTTGAGGCTAATTGAGACTCATATTAAAACTATGTTTGAATTGATCATGATGAGAACGGCTTGGATGTGCTTTCTCCATTACAGAAACTTGGAGTGTTCTATGCGGTGATTAGAATTTCTCTAGAGACTCTGGGGAAAGGTGAATTGAGATATTTCAGGGACCACAAGACAATATCTCTCTGAATTCTAGGGCCAGTTTCTCCCAGATTGTACATATAAAGCACTGAAAAGAAGTAAATAATATCAGCAGAAAAAGGGAATTCAGAGGCATTTGAGAAAAGAGATGTCTTCCAAGGAGATACACAAAGTGATGGAGAAACAATGAGGTGAGGAGAGACCTAGGGAGGATTTTGTAGATGGTGGGAGATGCAGAGAAGATTCTGATTACAGGAAAAATTGTAGGCTTAATGGAAAGACAAGATGCCTTCAGAGAGAGAAGACAGTGCTAAAGGCTCCTCTAGTATCACTCCTCAGATGTTAAAAATGATGGTGAAACAGGGGACAGGAAGGCAGAACATTCTAGCTCTGATAAAGTGTGTCTATAGATCTCAAAGCAAAAGTGTTTCAGTCTCATTAGCCCCATTTTATAGATGGGGAAACTGAGGCAGAGAACACAGACATGACTTGCCCATATTCAGCCATCCTGCCAGTGACAGATCCAGGACAAGAAACCAGGTTTCCAGTCCCTGCCCTCTATCCACTAGGGCACATTGTGCCTCTCGGGAGGGATAGGCAGAGTGTAGGGAAGACTGTTGAAGCAAGCCTTTTTTCTCTCTTTTAGTCATGTCAACAGCCTACGCGAGAATCTGCCTACCTTACATCGTGTCCCTGGCAGAGCTGAGTGCCCTGATGTTGTTGACCATGTCTGTGAGTTTGGTCTGGATCTTCTGCACTTCCAGGCCAGGTAGTAAACTCCATGCATCCCAAACATTCTCCTGCACAGAGTGATCCCACTCCATCCTTCCTCCTGGTGTTTACAAGTTTTCCTGTGTGCCACACAAAAACCCTGTAAATGTCAGGGGCACCAAGACTGAACTCAGAATGTGACTTGCTTGGTTGCGGAGAACAGCTTTGTTCTCACTGACAAAGATGTAGAAAAGTTTCTACTGCCAATAGCCTTGGCTCCTTATCCAGAGTTCACAAGAGCAGTAGCATTTCTGAGGAGCCTCTCTCCCTTTGCCATGCGTAGTGATGAACCACACACACAGGGTGTGAATGCACCATCCGTCAATACACTGCAGTTGGGTAGTGACGGTGGTAGAGGAACTTTCATTGTTGTCTCTGTGTGTTCCAGATGCCAAGTACAGGATCTCAGAACCTCCCGCTTCACAGGAGAAGCAGGTATGTCACGTCACGTCACAATCTCTGTCCAAAGCAATGCATCTGTCTCATGCATTTCCAGTGGGTTCATCACCTGAGTGTATTGGGGGCTTACCAGTGTCATTTCCAGTTGACTGCTAACAGACCCTGCCATTCAGCAAATCACTTAACTGCTCTGCACCTCAGTTTCATGATACAGTACTTAAAAAAGAAGGGATTGACACAATATAGTACTCCTATAATATGCAAGGATTATAGGAAATTTAGTATATTATTGTTTCAAACTGTACCCTCTTTCTAGGCAGAGTTTGTCTTCACTTTGGCCTAGATCATCAAAGGTATTTAGGTGCTTGAGATCGATAACTGGACCCCTTAATGCTCTGAAGATCTGG
Organism: Podocnemis expansa; assembly: GCA_007922195.1. Taxonomy (NCBI): domain Eukaryota; kingdom Metazoa; phylum Chordata; order Testudines; family Podocnemididae; genus Podocnemis; species Podocnemis expansa. The sequence continues at coordinate 67,883 of ML682099.1, forward strand.
GCCTTCCTGTGTCATAGTGCAGGTCACATTGCGGGCACTTAACAAGTAATAAACTGTAGCTAATAGCACTGGAAAAGAACATTAAGATTCTTGTCTGAAAGGTGTTATAGACCTGATCCAAAGCTAGCTGAAGTGAATCAGAGAGTTTTCATTATTACAGCAAGCTGTGCATCAGGCCCTAGAAGAACAAATTGTTATCTCTAAGTTTTTAAAGTCAGATTGCAGTTTCCATTTTCATAACTCATGCCATTCATAAGAACAATGGAAGAATAAGAGATGGGAGGGAATTTTTAGTATGCTCCCTGGAAGCCAAACCATTTGGATATTCCATTGGGTCTTGGCTTGTATCATATCATTTTAAAAACGGGGTTAATTTTATTAAATGTTGCCCAACAGGATGGGATCACATGCTGAGCTGAATTTTGATTCGCAGAATTGTGACAAGCACCCGGTGCAGCGACAGGCAAAAGGGAAACACGTTAATCCATGAACTGCCTTGTGCAGGGAATCCATCCATGGAAGCTAACTGTTCCTTGATGATCTGAATGAAAGTAGCCAACCTGTAATAAGGCTCTTTCTTGATGTTTCTTTTTTCTCTCCTCTTCACTGTTGAGAATATAAATGTCAGAAAGTCCCACAAAGAATTAGCTCCCAACTGGTGGGAAATCTCATTGTATAAGGTAAGGGCATCACTGTAGAAGTGATTTTACCTGTTTGTGTATTTTGAAGAATTGGGTGGAAAACAGCATTTTATTTTCTCATGGACATTTTTGATAAAAGCAAAAATAAAGTAATTTTTCTTGGCATTTACAGCAGCAAACTTTAACTCTTTGTTGGGGGCGAAGGGGACTTTTTCAGTGTTTGGCAGCCAGAAACTATGATACATTTTCATCCGAAAACCAAGCCATTTTTTATATCCAGCTTTCCAATCTTCTGACTAAACAAATGAAAATTTATATTTTGCCAAAAATCCAACTTTTCCAGGGGGTAGGAGAAAAAGATTGGATGGAAAGTTTTCCGCCAGGGCTGATATTAGGAACAAGTCCTTCACCCTTCTGTGAGTGCAGAGGCACTCACACAGATTCATAGACTGATAAATGCGAAGGCCAAAAGGAACTCACTTGACTGTCTCATCTGACCTCGTGCATAATTCAGAACAGAGACCTACAGAACTTCTGCTTGGGCTATCATGTATCTTTTAAAGAGACATCCAGTCTTAACGTGAAGACTGCTGTAATGGAGGATCCACCAACCCTTGGTAAGAAGAATCACTGCAGTTTTGAAAATTACATGGGCTGCATGTCAGCTGGGATTAGGAATGTCAGAGATAGCTCTAGAAAGAGCTGTTAAATCAGGCTTGCTCCCCATGTATGTCTACAGTGGAGGCTCTGCTAAGTTGACATAACAAGGTTGACCTTGTTATGTCAGCTTAGAGAGACCGCACTGGGCACTCCAGTCGTCTGCTTGTGTCCACACTGGCGGGTGCGAGGTTGACCCTTCCTGGTGGCCAGGAACTATGGGAGGGGGCCTGGAGGCCAATTAAGTCAATTTAAGGGCTATTCCCCATCTATGTTGGCTTAAGTCGACTTAATAAGGTCAACTTAAGCGTTAAGTCAACCTTCAGAAGTAGTGTTATTAAGTCGACTTAAGAAAGTGCTTAAGTCAACATAATAAAAGCCCAGTGTGGCCACAGGGGGTCTGTAGGTCAACTTAAGCTTCCTTAAGTCAACCTAAGGCTCCAGTATAGACATACCCCATCTGAGTGCTGGAGCTGCTATTCCACTGATCCCAGCTTTTCTTGAAGGGCCAGAGCCTTAGAATGCTATTGTTCCAGTGCTAATAACACATAATAAATGTAAAAGGCTCTTCGAGCACTTGAGTCTTCACCTGCTGTCTGTTTGGGTCACAGCTGGCTCTTTCAAGCTGTCATAACACTACCTTTGAAACAATACCTCAGTCTCATCACTAAAGCACTTGTTGTCTTCTTGAAGCTCAGCTTATTGTATCTCACAGGGGACTTGGAAAATTCCTCAGGTCACATTCTGCTCTATGTGTGCCCATGTACATCTATTAGAGTCAGTGTGGTTGCTTTGGGCTCACACTGTTGTCCTAGCCAACAGAATCCAGCCTTTTCTGTTACATCTAATATCTGACCTAAACTTGCTGCACCTCAGAAATGCAATAAAAAATACAAATGAAGATGGGACTGAATTGGAGATCATCTCACCCCCAGGGATGTAAGAGGGGCCCCTCAGTGTCATGAGACTTAAAGCTGGGGTCAGGCAGCAGGGCCATAAGTATGGCGGGGCCAATGGGGCTTTGCCCCAGGCATACCGGAGCAGCTCAATAGAGCCGCTCATTTAAAAGGCACATTTTGCGGCGCCGGTCCCAAGCACCGCTAATGGCAAGGGGCCCATTCGGAATGTATCCCAGGTGGCGAAACAACATGTTATGGCTCTGTCAGGCAGTGCTAGGTCATTTCCAGCATGTGGAGAGGACTTATTTACCATTCTTTGGCCAGCTTCCCAGGTGTGTAACTACAGCAGCCTGCTCAGATTACCTGCTGCTGCCACAGGAGACGTGACTCATCTTACTTCCTGCTCTCAGCGGTAGCGCAGGGCTGCCACAGGTCTGTGAAACAGCAGCCACCTTCCAGGCCATTTGTCCATGGGCAATGACAATCCTAAAGACAGTTAAAAGGTGTTGTCCAGCAGGGTGCTGAGGCCCTGCTGTGATGGCCTGAGGTCAGTAGTAGGGGAGGACACTCCCCAGTTTGCAGGATCGCAGCCCAAGTCCAGGGTGCTTTGTGATCCCTAGAATACAGTTTATCTGGAAGTTAGTAGTGGGGGGGAAAGGTTGTGGCATAGCCTTTGTGTCATCAGAAGACATGCCAAGGAGACATTGACCCACATCCTCAAATGTATTTTGGCTACTAGGTACCACTGAAATCAATGGGCATTGGCTGCCTAAATATCTTGAAGGACCTGAGCCACTGTGCTCAAATAGCTGTGTGATTTCTATGTTTGTGTCTTCATGACAATGTGCAGCCTCTTAATAGTGATTCAAGTGGGCTGATTCCAGTGCATAATTTGTAATGCAAGAAGGGCTGAGGCTCAAGCATTTTTGTAACATTCGGAACAGATGCAGCAGGCCCAGGCCTATGACCTGCTAATGTAACCTTCTAGGGTGGGCTAGAATTCATTCATTAGCTCCTCTCCAGTGCCTAACATAGAGAAACCCCAGGAGAAAACAGCTGGAGAGCCAGGATCCAGTCTGTACAGGACTCACAGGGAAGACTGCTCAGTTACAATTCTACATCAACATACTACTCAGAATAAACATAACAGTGAACTTTATTAACTAACTTAACAAACCTTATCCTAAGAAACCAAAATGAATTTGAAGAAGACAATAAGAAACCCCAAAGTCCCAAAGTTCAAGTGGAGTCACCGGTATCTCAATTACAGTCTTCAAGTCCTTCAAGCTTGAATGCAAACAGAAGCAATCCTCATTTTCTCTGGCTGCAGCAACATTCAGGCAAATTCCATGCAGTCCTTTCTTTCTCTTGTACAACCAGCACCACGCAGTCTATTTACTGGTTATCCCGCCAGAGAAAATTCCTTTGCAAAATAGTCCAAAGCAGGGAGAAAACATCCTGCAGTCCACTCCTCACTCAGCTCCTTTGACTCAATAACTGAGCATGTTGATTCTGCAGCTCCCCTCTGCTTGCTCCTCTCTGAGCTGCTGCTCCCACACTCCTCTCAGGCATCTGACTCCAGCACAACAATAGAAACTTGTGGGCCATGCTCAATATGCTACCACACGCTCTTATCAGAAAGTTCTCATTTCTGGGAAGCAAAATCTGCCCAGTGACATAACCCAGCCTGAACAGGTCTCAAAGGAATAGCCTGGTTTAGGCGTATGTGTTACGTTCATTCTCTCCTGTTTAAATCACTGCCATCCCCAGCAGTACACTTGAAATAACAACCCACAACAAATTGTGTGGATCCCTCCAGAAGTTGAAAAAGAGCAGCTTCAGTCCTCTCAGATACTCAGATCCTTGTCAACAAAGGATCTCCATAGCTAGCTCCAGTCTAACCCTTGATTTAACAACTAATTGTCTCCTTCAGTTGCTAAGGCCTGTATCTAAAGCAGTACAGGAAGTAGGTATATAAAATACCAGTCTATAGATCTTAAGAAAGATCTCTCTCAATAGAGCATCATGGCACCAAAAACCCAATTAAATTAGGCACGAACTCACAGCAATCAGTTTCATGGCTGATCGCAGCACTCTTCTATAGAAGAGCCTCACAACAGCAGTGAAGGCTTCTCCTGGACCTCTCTCTATAACAGGGGTAGGATCTGCCAACCACCCACTCTGTCTAGCACTCATAGGCAGAACCTCAAAACAAGTAAGAGTCACATCGTAGTTGTTCTCTAGCTTCTGTAACACACAGTTTCACCTTATGTATACTAGACATCCTAAATTTCCAACAATGCTCTTAGCAATAGTAATACAAAATACAAATTCAAGATCAACAACACAATTCTTTTATAACTACTTACTACAATATATTTTTAAAATGCAATTCAGGAGCTCTTAACAGCGTTCATGTCTCTGTTCGGGCACCAATTTGTAACCTTCTAGGTTACACCAGGCCCAAGGGTGCCTGGGTTCAGCCCTGCCACAAATTAACTACTTCCTGATTCTCATTTGCACCATGCCCCTTTATGTTGCTCTGGTAACCCAAAAGTGAGCATAATTAATGTAATGTCAAAACTGCATAAAGCAACGGTGCCCAACATTTTTGTCTCAGAGGCCACAAATAGCATTTTTACAACCCTGAAGGGCCACCAATCAGTCAGCTCATAAAAGATATATTGTCATATATCCCATTAAGGACTACAAATCACTACATTGTTGAAGGAAACATTTTGATGCTGCTGTGCTCATTTTTACATTGACTATTTTACACCTACAAATAACTTACAGTATGTGACACACTCAATCATAGAATCGTAGGGTTGGAAGGGACCTGATGAGGTCATCTAGTCCAACCCCCAGACAAAGCACTAGTGTAGATGAGTGACGATCACTACATGCTGAAACACATGGCTTGGTAGCTAAGTCACGGTGGGTGGCCTGCAAGAGGTAAGGTTCTGATTTTTAGAGTCTTGCCCCGCCTTAGGCATGGTGGGTCCTGGCTTCTCCACCAGCGGTGGCTCCCCAACGCATCCCACAGTGCAGCCAGCTGGAAGGAGTTCAGTGAGGAGGCTGCCTCCTCGCTGATCTACTGTTCCCCTGCCTGCAGCAAGGAAACTGCACACATCCTGTAGCCCCATGAACTCCACCTGGGTTCCTTGGCAGTGGCTCTCTTCTCCAGCCATGGGAAAGAGAAATCTGTACTCCCCTCCCTTTGACTCCACCTGGGACCCCAGCACCTAGGCATTTTGCTCTCTGCTGGAGCCAGGTGAGATGGGTGATGATCTCCTCACCCCTCTGGCTCCAGCAGGAACCCTAGCACCTGTAGACCCACAAAAAGCACTTTTTCATGCTCCCCACTACAGCCAAAGGGAGGAAAACACTGATCTCCTGTCCCCATGGCTGTAGCAAGGAGCCGACACTGGTTGTCAAGATCCAAAGGGGTAGCCATGTTAGTCTAGTTCAGCAAAACAAACAAGGAGTCCTGTGGCACTATTAAAGACTAACAGATTTATATATTGCATGAGCTTCTGTGGGAGAAAATCCCACTTTGTCAGATGCCTGAAAGCTCATGCGATAAATAAATCTGTTAGTCTTTAAAAGTGCCACAGGGCTCCTTGTTTGTTGTGTAGCCCAAAGGCAATATGTGCCACCAGCATCCTTAGGAATCAGCTCCTTTCTGCAGCCAGCAGGAAGAGAGTGGTGGGTCACTTCAAAAGACCCCTTGGACCACTTTCAGCCTTCAGTTTGGGAACCACTGGCTTAATGGTACCCATTTGTAATGAAAAATAATCCTACATAATATGGGTCCAACCTCCTGTCTTTACTCAGGAACAACAACTGTTGGTGTTTCATTTTGCCAGTGTCCAGGAAGCTGGATTTTGCCCAGAGATCTCACTGCCAGCAGTTTGTTTTGAAGACAAAACCCAAGGCACAGATAGTGAGGGAATAATCCTAAAGGAACTGCAGATTTAAAGTTCCTCTATCTATATTGGAAACAAGACACAGTATCACAGAGATGTTATCATGAACACAGGCAGCAGCAGCTAAGCGACTTGCTGCCTTAAGCTAGCAGCAGGTTTTTTGTGTGTACAGAGGATGTACAGTTTGGGTGGCCTGGGAGGGGGGGCAGACTGGGCTGCTATAGCCAGTGCAGAAAGGTCACACAGCCCTGGACGTCTGTGGCACACCTGTTTTGCAACAAGTTTTGCTTTGTTCAAAGAGCGAGTTCCATTTCATGGCAAATGCGCTGTCGCTCTTGCAGTGGCCAGGGGGAGGAAACCGCACAGACGCAAACAACAGAAGCTGAGTTGGTTTCTTTACAGCTTTGAAAAACAACAAAATAGATAAAATTCATATCTAAAAATATATGATACACTAATGCCAACAACAATACAGCCAGTCTGTGGGCCTTGTTCTCATTTACACTAAGGCTCTTCATGCCTCTCGGGTGGTGCAAAACAGTCTTAAAATACAATTAAACCCCTTTTTATGGCCTCTTTACACTGCCCAACTGGTACATAAGGGCCTTGATGTAAATGGTGATCAGCCCCAACCAAACTACTGAGAGCCCAATGCCCATCATGGATTCTCACGTGCACCCACCCATGCTCTAGTGCAAACAGGAATTAATTCAGGGGAATTTGATGGCCAAGAGATCAGACTAGATGATTCACTGTCTAACTGGGCTCCATAAGTCTATCATGCAGTGTTCAGCACAGTCCTGTAACTGTGCCAGTGAATCTGTTTTCTGCACATATCAGCAAATGATCAGCTAAGATGCTTCAAAGCATCTGACGAAGTGGGATTTTGTCCCATGAAAGGTCATGCAATAAATATATTTGTTAGTCTTTAAGTGCCACAGGACTCCTTGTTTCTTTTATGATACTGATGAGGCTCCTGTTGTAGGGAAAATAAGCGGAAGAAGATTGTAGGTGAAAGACAGTGGCACCCCCACTCAGACCAAATCATGGGCCCAGAATATGAACAATTTATCACTTGCTTATGGTTCCACTCAGACCAAGGCATCCTGTATCTGTAAACATGAGCAATTTATTGCCTTGTTAATGGCCTCACTCACACCAGGGAATGACCTTCCCCTGTACCAGGCACCTTCCTGAGCCAACGGCACAATTTGCTGCTGTTTATGGAGGCATTGATAACCAGAAGACATACATATATCTACTTGTTTATTTGAGCAACCGTCCTGTAATCCTTACAAGGCATGCCTGTTAACAGAGCCTGTATGTTGACATGTATATATTTTATAGTTAGTAGTTTTTTTTCCCTGTGATGCTATATAACAGTAGAAAAGTCTAATGCATGTGGACTTCACCAACGAACCAAGAAGCTGCAGCAGGTGCCCTTGGAGATAAAGCCCCAGAACCCACCCGCTACTGTTTCCAGGCGTTCCCGGTAGCTGTACCTCTTCTAATAAAATCATCTTTTATTCTATCACGTGGTCACGTTGTCACTGCTCAGTCCAGATCCTGTTATAGCTACACCTGTTCCACGTGTGGATTGACCACGCTCTGAGCCAGTTCATCAGCTGGTATAAATCAGTGGAGTTAGATCAAGTTACATGCTCTGAGGAGCTGGTTCTGGGTCACTAAAGATGTTTGATCATGGGCTAGCTGTGACCTATTTAAGTCCCTCCCAGTCCTACATTTCTGTGACTCTGTGATATTATCTATTGCGAAAGGCCAGCAATTAACCATGTTAGGAGAGAGATGCCCCTTCAAGTGACAGATGGCTGCGTCAGTGGTGAGGCTTGTCATTTGGTTTTGTCTTGTGTGGGGAGAGTTACAAGGGGTTCACAGTACTGGACGTGACGAAGGCTGCAGTCCAAATGGATCAGTCCATGGATATATATGGGCACAAGGGCACTGGGTGACTTCCTGATGGGCACAACTGATTAAAATAACAGCAGAGCAGCTACAGGGGACAACTCCTGCAGTGTGTAAGCATCCTGTGGCACTCTTTGATGCAGGAAATCAGGGGTCAATAGTGGGGCTGGAAGTGAAATCTGGGCAGAGGGATCAAGTGACTGATAACATTCTTTGCTGCGAATGCTAAAATAATGGCCATCAAATGCCGTGTGTCAGAGCCCAATGCACTGCACAGCCCCACCTCAAACCCCCATTGGAAAGGAACACGTCAGAAGAGCTGCTCCTCTTTCCAGAGTCCAGTTGCGCAGCATGGCTGCGGCACAGCCATTTGGCACAACCAGCACATGCAGTAAGATCTCTCTGATGGCCAGAGCCCCCATGGTCACAGGCAGGGATGGCATCCAGCTGAGGAGGAGACAAGCTGACCCCTGGGACCAGGGCCTTGTAATATGTCAACCAACTGCAAGGAAAATGTACTACTGGGAGGCCAGGCCCTGGCTGGTGTAAATTCTCATCACTCCATTGATTTCCTTAGAGCTATGCTGAGTTATATCAGCTGGTGATGAGCCCATCAGCTTCTGTGGAGCTGCCCCACTTTATACCAGATGGGAGGATGTGACCCATCAGTTTCAATGGAGCACTGCCAATTTATGCTAGCAGGAGATCTGGCCCCTTGACTCCTATGAAACAATGGTAATTTGCACCAGCCGGGAATCTGGTCCATTGACTACAGTGAAGCAGCACCAATTTACACCAATTGGCCTGTAGTCCCATTGATTTCAGTGCAGCAACACCTATTTACACCAATTGGGGCTCTAACCATGTTGATTTCAGCAATACAAGGCTGATTTTACATTAACTGGGGATCTGGTCTGCTGACCCCAATAGAGCTGTGACTGATTTTCATCATTTAAGGATCTGTTCCAGTCTTTTTATTCTTGACCAAGCACAGCAGTGAAAAGTGACAGCAAACCAACGCATTTTGCTCACTGGAAAATCTGCACACAGAAGCTTCAACTCTGTGGGTTAAAAAAACCACAGATACGTTACAGCCAAAGTCTCAGTAAACAACAAACTTCCGGCTGCTTTGACCTTTCCGACCACTATTGCTTTCTCATGCTTTGCAGAGAGAGCTCTGTAGGCAGCTTGGGTTCATTTTTCAGGTCATTCAGAATGTAAATCTTCAGGAGATTTTCTGAAGTCTATTTTCAAAAATGCTGTTGCCAGTCGGGGGGCAGAAGTCATATTTGCTTCTTTTATTTTACATAATGCAAAACATGTAATTCCCAGCAGACACAAAGGCCAAAGCATAAATTGCCAGTTTTTCAAAGGCCTCCATCCCACCTTTTCCTTTCCAATGGGATCAGAAGGGAAAATCAGTGCTAACCTCTAGTCTCAAGCAGATACTCCCACAAACCTGTCAAGAGGAAATGGCATTAATTTCTAACTCAAATTGAGTGTTGGCGTGGGGCCTGAACTAAATACCTAGATCTGAATCTTGCTGAGATGTTTATTGAGGAAGTTCTGATTTGGATCCAGGCTTGAGAGCTGAGTGGGCTGTCAGCGGCAGGAATCAAACTGCTGAACCTCATGAGCATCTACTGTAGGAGCTACAAGATAGTTTTATTTCCTAAGGATGTAGCAGAGCCATCAACCTCTACCTGTGACCCAACCACCATTAGAGGGGGCAAAACATGCTTATAATTTCACCCTTTTCTATAAAAAGTATTGTATTGTCCAATACATTCCCTCAGGATGTCCTTTAACAGGAGCAATCACTAGGAACCAATTTAGCCTGGTGATAGTGAATGTAACAGTTGCTTACATGGGACCGTATTTGCAATAACTCCATTTACTGGGCATGCAATTAGCTAGAGACTGGTTATTAAGAAATGTTTAGCAAGAAGTTCTAATTCTAGTGATTTAATACAGACAAAGTTATAAAGAGTAAGAAAAAAGAAGTAGTGCTGGAAATAGCATTTTTGTCCAATCTGGTGGTTGATTTCATGTTATCTTTTCAGAATGTTTCTCTCCCCCGAAAGCTTCTTCTCCTGGAACCTGTTTCACCATCATCCTTCAGACTGGGCAGTCAGAAAGGATGTGAAGCTCTTCTGTCACACTTGCTTTGCAGTGCTCTATCTGTCAGGGTGATTAACCACCGGAAGAAGTTGCCTAGGCAGGTTGTGGAATCTCCATCACTGGAAGTTTTTTAAGAGCAGGTTAGACAAGCACCTGCCAGGGATGGTTTAAGAGGGTACTTGGTTCTGCCATGAGTGCAGGGACTGGACTCGATGACCTCTCATGGCCCTGTCCAGTTTCTATGATTCTGCGATTATACCAGGAGCAGGGTAACCAAATATGAGAATGTGACAGAGTGCTGGGAAGCAACCCCTCAGCCACCCTTCTGTCACTCCAGTCCCAACTGAGAGAGGCAAATTGGAGCTGACTTGGGACACCTGCATCTGATTGGTGCCAGGGAAATATCTGGCCACCTAATTAGCCTAAGGCTATAAACAGGCCTAGGGCGAAGGAAGTAGAGGAAGGAAAGAGAAGCCAGGAAGTGGAAGGAGGATAGAGGGTCTACCTGCAGAAGAGCCTGTGAAGTATGTATGTGATCAGAAGGTGGTGGGACTGTATGCTGTATATAAACTGGATTGCTAAACAAGAGGGTCATGGAGTTATTTGTGCCAAAGGGAGTGACCAGAGCAGAGAGGTGGCTGCAGAGAACCCTACAGGGTTCTTTCCTGGAGAAAGCTGATCAATTGGTGCAATGTTCCTATCCCCCAGATGTCCCAGTTAGCAAGCCTGAGCTGTATTGTTTTTTCCTTTACTCCAGGGGCATCTCAAATCTGGTTATAAATAATCTCACTTCCCAGAAGAAACTTTTCCATCCCATGAAATAGATTAACATTCAATAGGAGTTCAGCTTTCCCTCACTATGAGTGAGGCCTGTATGACCTGACAGGTGACTTATAGGCAGGGAATAGGTAAATTGCAAGGACAGGCAGCCAAGGGGGAATTGTGGGAAGGTTTTGGAGGACTAAAGATCCATAAGAGTTGAGTTGCAGCCCTAAACTGCACCCACACTACAGAGCAGCCTTGTTAGCAGCTGACAGGTTGTGCTCAGTCAGGCTTGTACCCCCAGTTGGACCAGCCAACTCCTGTCAATAGCACCCCTATGAGAAAGATTCTTTGCATAGGCGGCGGGTTGAGTTAACAGCTAAACTAAAGCACAAGTGAACTTTGCAATGACAGATGGATCAGGGTGCAGTAACCATTTAAGGAATTGTCTAGAGAGGTCTGCTGAAGCCAGCATGTGGTTAGGTGATTTAAACAGGAAGAAGAAACTGAGCAGGAGTTTTGGAGAATAGCTTCTCTAAGCTCCTGGGTCTTGCTGAGATGGGCCTAGAGACTTTGTTTGCTGACTCAAGTTTAGAAGCTCTGAATGAGGGCCCTGTGAAATTTATTAAGGTGCTCCTACCCTGAGACCTTCTTAAAAGGGGCATATTTGTTTTGACTTCCCCGATCTACAACCAGCAGACATTATGCAGTGTGGATCTGAAATTCATCTAATGCCAGGAATTATGAGGAGAACCTCTTAATTCATGTGAAGGGAAGACATGGCAAAATCCCAGTGATTGTTTCTGAAGCAATTGGTGAGAAAATGCAAGGTCAGAGTGATACCTAATACACATAGATCCAACGTCAGTATATTCACAGCTCAGCTGGCATGTGCTGTATGTGACATACTACCACAGGGCACAGTCATGAGATTTACTAGTGACACAGAAGTAAAGGCCGGTTAGCTGTGTTTCAACGGCAATCCAAGACTGAAGGATGAAGAGAGGCTGGGCTGCATTCAGGGCCAGATTCCCAGACGGTGTAAACCAGGAGCTATGATACCTCATGACAGGTGGGGATTTACCTGTCCAATTTTTGCACCAATTCAAGTAATTCAGGGAGAAACAGTTATGTTAAATTTATGCATGCCTCAGTGCAGTTATAAAGGGTATTTATTGCTATTTGCTCATATGGGAACAATACAATTAACCCTCACACCCTTTAATTAGCCATAAAGTTGCATCCTCACAAAAGGCTTATGCTAATTTAACTAACTTGGTTTTTACACCCGTTTTGCTAAATTAGTGCATAGATCAGTCCTGGGACCCAGGAAGAACCTGATTTATCCCATTCACCTCAGCAGTGCATTATCAGTTTGGATTCCCCTGCACCAGGTAGGTCAGGATTTTTCACTCCTCCCTCTCGCCTGTCACTCCATCGTGCTCCGGCCACGATGTCTTAAATCAAAATCCAGCTGAGAGTATAAGATTCCATCCTGCGTGGTAACATTTAGTACAATTAGTCTCCTCCTTGTAAAATGGATTTATAGCAACTGCGACAGGACTGAACATCAAAGTGAGCTTAGCTTCTACAAGCCTTATTAAAAATTCCCTCTTGTGTGTCTGCCTTTCCTTTAAATGGTGTTTCATCAAATTGAAAACCATCCCTGGAATCTGACTGTAAGAACTCAGCAACAAGATTTGCCCCATAGGGCCTTCCATTAGCAAATTTCAAAGGGCTTTATAATATTAGTTCTCTCTCTTTGTGGTATTTATCCACCTCCAACTATTTTAGTATCTGAACACTGTGATTTTTTTTTAATGTATTTAATCCCCTCCACCCTTTGGGCCAGGGCTATTTTCCCCATTGCACACAAGGGGGCACTGGGACACAGCAATGCTAAGTGACTCACCCAAGTTCACACTGGGAATCTGTAGCAGAATTGGTGCCACATTTCCCAAGTCCTGGGCTCCTACCCTCATCCTTCTTCTCTTTGTTCTGGGTTAATGAGTTGCTCATATAATGAGATGGGCTCAGATCTTACAACTGGAGACAGTGAATGAAACCTCCCAAAATTGCCCTGCTTCTCCCTATTTTACAGGTGGGCAAACTGAGGCACCATACAGTTTGGGGGCTTGTCCAACAACACACATACAGCTGAGAGTAGAGCCCAGTTCCCTCTCCCTCCCCTGGTCTGCTACTTTCACCATTAAATCCACTTTATGAAGCAATCTATTTAAGCCCCTAAGTGAAAGGGAGCATTTGAAACATTTGAGACAGATAGCAACAGAGGAAGTTGGTAACGCACCATACCTGGTACTTCTCTGGGGCTGGAGATGCTTGGATGCTGGGCTGAACTCCTGACACAGACAGAGACATTTGTAAGGTCCTGTGCTGTTGGCATTTCCCCAAATGGAGTGTACAAACCAAGGCTCCAGCACTCTGAGCCTGGCAGGGGATGTTTCCCCTACAAAGGGGGGGGGGTGAAGGGATTTGCCCCTGCCCCCTCCCAGAAGGGCTTGCCCCTGCTTGGAAGGGAATCCCCCGCCCCCCCCAGGGCTGGAGCCCTTGCCGCTCCATCCTTGCTACCTGCGGGGGGGGAAGCACGGCTGCAGGGGAGAAGCTGCACAGGGGGATGCTTCCCCCCTACGCCGCCAGCCCCACAGGAGCCTCACGTGGGGACACTTTCCCAGGGGTATTGCTGGGGCCTGGCACATGGGGCACGTGCCCCGAGTGCCAGTGCCCTGAGTGTCCGGGGCAGCCCCAGCCTCTCTCAGCCCCATCCCCGGCTGGAGATCCAGGGCCCAGCCACCTGTGGGGGCACCTGCCTCTCCCAGCCCCATCCCAGGCGGGGTGACCACTGTGGCACCTGCCACTCCCGGCCCAACTCCGCGGTGGCGCCTGCTGCTTCCAGCCCTGGCCCAAGCGGGGGATCCTGGGCCAGGCTGGTGGCAGGAGGAGCCTGAGGGCCAGATCAGGCCAGTGCAGAATTGGGGCTGGGGCAGGACCATGGCCAGGGGGTTGGGCCTGGACCCATGCCCCGGGTCTTTCCCCAGGGCAGCGATGATCCTGCGCTTTCCTCCTGTGCGCGGCTGCAGGAGAGAAGCTCTGCGAGGGGTGCTTTCCCCATGGGGGCCAGACTGCCTGGACCGCAGGCTGGGGTCCCTGTCCCCAGCAGGGGGACAGCTACCACATTCGCCCCCCAGCTGTATCTGGCTGGGGGGGGGCACCTTTGGGACTGCTGCCCCAAGCGCCAAAGGGCTGCTCTTCCTTCCAGGGTGCATGGCACACTGGGAGGAAGATCAACCCTTGTCAATTCGAACTCAGTGAAGTCAAAGTCAGCTTCCATCAATTCGAAGTGAGGAGTGCCTCACTTCGAAGTGATGAAAACCGACATGTCCCTGCACTTACTAGGATTCGAATTGATGACAATCAATTCAAATTCTGCTCTAAGTGTAGACATACCCTAGGTGCCTAACGACCAGGGGCATCACTGGCACCAGGCACATGGGGCCCATGCCCCAAATCCCAGCGCCAGTGCCCTGGGTCCTGCAGGGCCCCGCCTCTCCTGGTCTCCAACCAGATCGGGCTGGAGATCTGGGGCCCAGCCGCCCACGGAAGTGGCAGCCTCTTCCCCAAGGCCAGGCAGCCCTGTCCCCAGCCAGGGATCCGGGGCCCAGCCGCCCAGGAGGTCCCACGGCCATGGCTGCCAATCCCAGGGGTGTGGCCTGCGGCCAGGGAGCGTAGCCTGGGCTGGTGCCCCGGGTCCTTCCCCGGGGCAGCAATGCTCCTGCTAATGATCTTGGAAGAGCTGGCCTTCAGTCACTCCCCTCACCCACAGTGCCACCATTCTTCCATTTTTCCCTCTGTCGCCAAGATCAAACCCTTCTCCAGAGTCAGGAAACGAATTCCTGGTGTGGGGCCTGATGCAGTCTGCCCTGTACTTCAGGCAGCCATCTGCACTCATCAGAGTCACTCTGTACTGCTATGATCCAGTAGCGTTTCAAACCCACTTTGCACAGGTTTACATGGCCGCAGCAGGAGCCCAGTTCCCTTCCTGTTCACACCAGGATGGCACATGTGTAATTCCATTCTCTTTAATGGAGTTGACTGGATTCACAGCAAGTGAGTGAGAGAAGAATCAGAGTCATGCTGCAGGCCAGTGGGTACTCATGCATTTGGAAAGCAAAGCTACTGGCATCAGGCAGGGTGCTTATAACATATACAGTATGCTCCCTCGTCCCGGGGCTTCTGTTGTCCTGGAGTTAAGTATGGTAAATATGATTTCACTCTGCAGGAGTTTCTGGGATGAGCTGTGTTTATTACCTAGACAGGAAGGGCAGGAAATCCAGACAAGGCTCAGGGACACCATCAATAGCACCAGACCTCCTGCTATTGCCAGGGATATAATGTACTGAGAGCACCTCCTCTTGGAGCCTGTGAATGAAGCAGACACAACTGGCTCACTTGAGTGGCAATGGTCATACCTACACACAATGTAATGAGATGGACAGGAAACAGTTTTCCAGTCCCATGAATGTTCTCAAAACACTGGAAAATGTTCCCATCCCAAATCAGGACCAAACATTGAGATCTCAAATTTCTCTAACCCAGAAATCCAAAACAGAGACAAACACCAGTTTGGGCCAATTAAAACATTTTACTTCAACTTTGACCTTTTTCCCCTTTAGCTTATTTTTAGCCTCAATTTACTAAAACTTCTCAAAGAAAAAATTTCACTTGAAAACCTGATGCTTTGTCATTTAGTAACATAGAAAGAGGCATTTCAATGACTTTGAAACTTCACTCAAAGGCTATGTCTACACTGGAGGGCTATTTTAAGTCAACTTAACACAGACAACCTTGCTGAGTTAGGGATATGTCTACACTAGACATATCCCAGGCACCACCCCCTGCCCCACCCCTGGGAACAGTCGGGCTCCAGGGGCCAAATCAGGTTTCTGCTGCTGCCAGCTAGCGGCTGGGAGTCATACCCGGCCCCAGCCACCTGCGGCAAGTGGCGCAGAGCCCGTTCCGGCGCTGAGCTGCCTGCCACAGGCAGCAAGGGGCTTGGAGCCAGCTCCTCCTGCAAGTTGCAAGTGGCTAGGAGCCAGATCAGGCTCCTAGCACCCATCACCTGCAGCAAGGGGCTGGGAGCCAGAGCCACCTCCCAGCCACTTGTCAGCAGTGGCTGGGACCAGAGTGGCCCCCAGAGTCAGATCGGGCCCCTGAGCTCGATTAGGCCCCGAGGTGGGGAAGGGGCAGAGCCCAGGCCCATTCCTGCCCTCAAAAGTCAACTTAATGCTTAAGTCAACTTTGAGGGCAGGAGTTAAGTTGACTTAATAAATTCTGAATGGGGCCAGGAAGTATCTCAGGTTGACTTAAGATAGGTTAAGTCAACCTAAGGCTCCAGCATAGACATACCCCAAAAGTCTTTCAATTTATCCTTGTCTCCTGAACTGTTTTGGTTTTGATGAATTGACTTCTTAGCTAAAGAAGACTAACTGAAAGATTCCCAACTGGCTGTACCATGTAACATTTCACCCTGAATTTGTACCTCCGCATAACAAGGCAGCAGATGCCTACCATCCATTTCGCTCTCCCTTTTCACTAGGCCAATGACATCCCCCTGAGTCAGCCCTTTAGCCTATATCCAGAAGCTATTCTGCAGCTTCTGTCATTCCTCTTCCTTCTGAGTCTCATGAGTGCCCCTCTCCCAGAAATATTTGGTACTGTTTTGCCATGTAACATAGTTCAAACATGTTTTTCATGCCAGTTGTCTCAGGCCAGACTTTTAAGCTAGACTTTTGCCAACATAGCTGTGTGGGTCAAGGGTAAAGAGGTGTGATCCCACAGTGACAGATGTCCCTGCTGTAGGCTTTTACCAGTCCAGTTTGTCTCACTCATGAGTGGCTTTACAATACCAGTACACAGCCAAGCCTTCCTGGCACAGCTACTTCTGGTCTCACTGCACTGGTGCACTGTACTATTATTTCTATACCCACAAAGTACTCCTAGTGTAGACATGGCTCAGAAAAAAGAGTGGTTTTGTCTTGCAGTGGTTGCAATGCATCTTTTTACCCTTTGCAAATTCACCGCCAGGCTCTCTACACTTAACTAATAGATACATTCCAGCTTTCCATGTTGACAAATTATTTTAATTTATAATTTCAAAGTAGCGCTGACTGAGGGCACCTCCTGCGGCTATAGTTGAGATCTTAGTCCCTTCTAATACCATAAGCAAATATAAAATCACTCACGTTCAATATACTTCACACTTTTCTTAACACTGTTGCCAGAAGAGTTGAATTTGACTTCACACGTGAAAGTTTTCGCACTGGTCCAGGTGTCCGTTGGGATGCTAATGTGATTTATGAGCGTTAAGGATCCATCCTTGGCTTTCAGTGATCGCATCAGCCCCTGCTCATGCCAATCCTTAGAAATATTCCAGGAAATTTGGACTGGGTTGGAAATTCCATGGACAATGCAAGCCAGATCAACCATCCCAGTGTAGACAAGGGCACGGGGAGGCGGAGGCAAAAGCAAAACCCAGCTGCTGGCAGTATAGCTGTCTGCGCAGAATAAAGCAGAGAATTTATTGTTCCATCCTGTGTCTGAGTCACAACAGACCAGCCGGCTGTTTATTATCTAATTTAAAGGCACCAATTTTACTTTGTTACAATTGTATACTTCCACCACTGGTGTCAATACAATTACAAGGGTGTAACTGACAGGCCTTTAGGAATGTTAATCTCCGGAGATGGGGATTCGTTCCAAATAAAAAATTCTACAAAAAGAAAAGATTAAATCTGACCAAGTGAATTCATGGTTATTAGGATAGAAACACCCCATTCTTGTGGCAAGAAATAGTGATGAAAGTAAAACTAAAGTGCCTTGAGATCTATTGCATGGAAACAATAAGTTCAGACTAGGAAGGTTTATTGTTGTTATTGAAGTGATCTTTTTTAAAAAATTGTCATCTTTGACCATTAAGAGAACACTTTAACTACTTCTTAGCTGTTCTGTTTAGTTGTTTTCAGCTTATTTTCTTCCTTTTCAACCATTTCAGCTTTGAAAAACACACTACATTACTCCCTTTCCCGGGCTTTTTTAAAATATATCTGCATTGTCTATCACTTTTCCCTTTGAGTTGTACCATTGTCTTTCCTTACCTCCTACAATCAGTGTGGATCCATTGCCGAAAATCAGATAGCTGCTGAATTTAACTGCGCAATAATAGTCACCCGAATCACTCTGCTGGGCATTGTAGATTTCCAGGGTCGAGCCATGTGTCTCAGGTTTGCAAGCAAACTTACTTACATTTTGATGATCATTTAAGCATTTCTTAATGCAGATAGGCACTTCACCTCCTCTTCTCCTGTACCAGTAAACTGAAAAGCCACCTGCTTCCAATTTTTCTCTAGAAGAACAGTGGATCTTTGCTGTAGCACTAATTTCAACAAACAGGAATCGCTGAGTCTGGTACAGAGATAAGTGTGTTCCCAACACTGTAGGGATAAAACAGGATATGGTTATCAACATCTATTCTTCCTCTGCTACCAAATAAAGGGAACACTAAGAACTGAAAGGAATTAATTTGCATGATGTTCACGTTCTGTAACAGAGCCTTGGTAGAGATCATTTTAAGGCCATATCAAAGCATCTAGTTCTTTTTAAGTTCCCTGATCGCAGAACAGGAGACCTGTTGTCTGTCAGTTATAAAGATAAATGCTCCAAGAAATCCCAAAGGGATTTTACCCATGGAAGACAAGAGCAAGTATCTGATGAGCAGCATCTTGCAACCTCCAGCTCAAAGGCTGCCGTCTACTGTACTGTGAAAGCGTCCGATAATATGGGCAGTGAACGCCTCCCCTGGGGGTGGGTTGTGGTTGTGATAGGTATCATTAGCAGGCATTTGCACAGAAATCACACTGGATGGGGCACATCTGGTATTTCCTAGAACAGAATGCCCCATTAGTTGCAGGAGCTGGATTATTTCTGATAGACCCAAATTGCCCTACCAGTTTTCAATAATGACCAGCAGCTACTGGAACCCAGCACCCAGTGTCTTTCTAATTCTGCAACATTTATTCACAGATACTCCAATTGCAAGTGTGCCCTTTGCTCAGATCAAGGTTATAGCTTCAAAGTGCCCAGGTCTGAAACCACTCTGGAAATGATGATTTAAGACCTAAAGAACTAGAATATCCCGTTAAAACTGTCACCCAACTTGTCGGGTTCTAAGAAACAGGCTTGTTGATGGGCATATCCCTGTGTTTACAAAGAATCCCTTAAAGTCATCATAAGGGTCCATAGGGGAGCTGGAATTTGACCACTTGGTCTTCAGTGCAGGATCAGGGCATTAAATCATGTGTCCAATGCATGAAGTTATTGCTTGTTAGGTCAGAGGATGCTGTTTCCTTCAGACTCATGAAAACTCTGATTTTTTTCATCACCACGCTGATTGACATGCTCCTCGCACCACAACTTATGCCAGGGCAAAATGGGTGCCACTCTTCATTTGTGTAGAATGGTAACATTCTGCACTCACATTGCATGGAGGTAAATGACTGCACGAGCTAGGGAATGAGACGCAAGAGGGATGCGACATGAGTAAGGCTGGGTGAAATTTTTCATCCAAAACGTTTTGATGAGCCACAACAAAGGAGCCACATCACAGAGTCTGTCGCCTTGTGAACAGTGCACATTTGGTGACTCCAAAAATGTCACAAATTTCAGTCTATTTTGCCAAGTTATTTTGTTGAAAAAGAAATTCAGAAAAACTAAATGTTTCTTTTTTTGTTGTTCAAACACAACTTTTTCCCCCAGCATTTGCTTGAATTTTAATTTTTTACAAAACAAATAAATGTATAAAGATGGGTTGGAAACTAAATGTTTCATTCAACCAACGATGATTTTAAAAAAAAATTGAAACAGTGTGTGTTTGGCCTGAAACAACTATTTTTCATAATTGCCAGTGAACTGGGAAATCTGCTATTCCAGTTCCGAGTCTATCCACCAAATTAATAGTTGAAAGTGACCTGGGTGTGCAAAATTGCCCAGCTGATGACCCAGAATAGCTTGGATTGCTTTGGACCAGGGCTGGTCCTACCACAGAGGTGACCTAGGGCACCAAACATTAGGGGGAGCCAAGGGCTGCTGGACTGGGGCCAGCGAGCCTATTTTAAATTTCCCACCCTGCAATGCCCAGGAACATAGCCCAGGGCAGAGCAAGGCAAAGGTAAATGCTCGGGGGCTAGGAAGACTATGGGCAGGCTTGGGGGTCTTGGAGGGAGGGAGGGAGGGAGTGGCAGGAGGCTCGGCTCTACACTCACCGAGAGCGAACCACAGGCTGCTCGTCAGCCCCCCTCCGCCCCCCAGCCCATCAACCAGCCCCACCTGGAGCAAGTCAGCCTGGCCCCCAGCCCAATATACTTAGTCCGCTCCCCTCGGCCTAGCCCAGCCCCACCAATGGGGCCGGCTTGGCCCAGCACAGCTCGGTCCAGCCCAGTGCTGCACCCAGTCCACCAATAGGGCCTGCTTAGCCCAGCATGGCTCCGTCCAGCCCAGCCTGGCGCAGCCCACATGATTTGGGGTGGCCCAGCCCAACTCCTGGCTTGCATGGCTCGGCCCAGCCTGGCCCACCATGCAGCCTGTCACTCCGCCTGGCCCACTAATGGGGCCTGCTCAGCTTGGTCCAGCACAGTCTGGGTGGTTCTGCCTGGCCTGGCGCTGCACCCAGCCCACCAACAGGGCCTGCCTGGTTCGGCCCATGCAGCTTGATCTGGCATGGCTCAGTCCAGCCCAGCCTGGGGCAGCCTGTGCAGATCAGCCCAGCCTGGCCTGCCGCCTGGTCTGCCACTCACCCCACATGGCCCACAGGCCACGCTCAGCCCACACCACCTGGCTGGCCCACATGGCACAGCCTGCGGCTCGGCTCAGCCCGCCACTCAGCCTGCGCCCCTTAGCTGACCAGACTTATTTTTCTCTATATTGAATTGGGATGGGGGGGGGGCAGAAAAATCACACTTCACCAAGCATGCCAGAAGCTCTTGGACTGGCCCTGGCTTTAACTATGATTTAGGTGAAAAAAAAAATGCAATTTTATTCATCCATCAAAAAATAATGACTGGCTCCTGGTGCAAATGCAAGTGTACTTTTGCAAGGCTGTGATGAATGAAGAACCGCAGCAGTGATTATTAAAGTAACACACACAAGGGCTCCAACAGAAATCCCATCACGGTGAGCGCACCACAGCATTCAGTGATAACCAGTTTCTGTCTTAGCTACTCATCTGGCCCTCATCATCATAGTACCTGGGAATTTTACAGCGCTTCATGTATTGATCTTCACAACCCCCTGTGAGGCAGGGGAGTGATACTGCACCCATTGTACAGATGGGGAGACTGAGAAACGGAGCATCTAAGTGATTTTGTCCAAGGACACACAGCAGGCCAGTGGCAGAGCTGGAAATATCTCTCCTGAGTCTGCACACAATGCCTTGCCCACTGGACAATGCTGATGCTCCATGGGATGCTTGCTGAATGAACAGAGAGACACAGAAACATAGCCTTCCTTGTTTAGTCTGTTTGCATCATCTGGCATTTTATGCCCCCCGTTTCACAGGCTGAGCGATGTCAGTGTGCACATCTGAATGTGGGAATGGAAAGAATGTGTGTTCTCTTGAATTGGAGTTCAGAAAAATTTGACCATGCAGGCTATAAAAAGCCTTCCGGCCCTGACGGTGCTTTTCACCAGCCTAATTTAAAATAAAAATGCAACAAACGAGCCACATCACAGAGTCTGTGGCCTTGGACAAAAGAGTGAGTCTGAGACCCAGAAGGATGGTCAAAGTGAGAATTCAAAGTGCTAAAGTCTTGATATGCTGGATGGAAAAAAAGATGCAGCCAGTTCTGTATCATTTCCTTCCTGGTCTCGCCTTTCATGAAAACTCAAAATAGGATGACAAAAGTTGGGGGAGTTTGTGAACTACCATAGGCTGGGTGTGCACTAATAATGGAACCTAAAGGAAATGCTAGTGTAAGAGTGAGCATTGCAAAGCAGAGCATATATCACCTAGCCATCAACACAGTCAGAGAGCTTAGCAAAATGATCTTTTTTACTGCAAATGGAAGTCCAAAGGGGAGTGTACAGTGTCAGAGAACAGGGCATGTGCTCTAGAGCTTTTCACTTGAAGGCCTTGTCTAGACCCAGCTGGAAAGTTTCTGATGAAATTTTTTTTTTATGAAAATTATTGATTTTTTGTGAGAAAGATCTGGTTTTGGCAAATCCCCCTGTGAGAAATCAGGGGTGGGGGAGTTGAAGTTGTCAAAGAGTTCTGTTTTGGCATTTTCTAAATGAACACTCTGTTCTTCAATTCAAAATGACTTTTTGTTTCAAAATTATTAATTGGTACTGGAAAAAAGGTTCAAACTATAAAAAGAATGACACTAAAAGGAAATGTTTCTAATGAGCCAGCACAATTCTTTTTTTCCCAGATACTGGTTTGCAAATTTTTTCAAGATTTCAAGTTTTCATCCCAATTTGGGGGGGAGCTCAAAAACTCTCACAGAATGGGAAAAAGATCTCCCACCCGGCTCTGCCCTTGTCTATAATCCAAAGCTGTCCCAATTAACTACACCAGTATAGTTACATCAGTCCAATGCCACTCATCTGGAAGCAGTTATACTGAAATAAAACTTCCAATCACAGCTTATTCGTTATGGCAAGGAGGATTAGCTATCTGGGTATATGTAAGACATCTTGATATCCATGCGAGGGGCTGTAAAGTATTCTGGTAAGCTAGTGAACATATACATACCTGGATAACTTTTACATGTAGAACCAGCCTATGTCACTGGTTCAAATCCAGTTTGCAAATCATTGCTGTTTTGGTGGCCTACATGAAATGCTGTAGGACTCACTAAAATCGCACATCCCCCAAACGTGTTCACTTCGCATTTATTTGTTTGCAGTCTCAGCCAAGAAGCTAGGGCATGGCAACAGCACTTCCAGCTCACCCTGGCTTTGGCCCTGCAGCTCAGGATTGAGACTGCTGTGAGTAGGAACAGGGCAGGAGTCTGCCAGACTGTTGTCTAGACCAGTGGTTCCCAACCTTATTAGTAACAGGGCACACTTCAATGAGACAAACAATTCCACAGCACCCCCACTTTTTCCACCTAATTGATTCCTCATAAATATCACATTTCCTGTGGTTATGGTCTTACTAAAGTGGTTTGCAACATAGAGTACACAACAAGCTAAAGAAAACTCAAATGCATTAATGTTTCAAATCTACTAGAAAAAAATAGATGTCATCGTGGTTTTTTCCCTTTAGCCACCTGCATTTCGAATGTTCACGTTGCTTTTAATTTGATGATTAACTTTTGTGAGTTTTATGAGTCCTAATTTTGGTTTGATAGGCTATTGTTTAAGATGAAACAAGGTTTGTTTTACATTGATTTTCATTACCTTTGTGAAAAATTTCATGGCACACTGAGACATCTCTCACGGCACACCTGAGGGTACACTGATAGTTACTGAGAATGTCTCCTGCAGCCAGCCACCGAGTTCAGCATACAATCAGGGCTGTGAACCGCCTTTGCTCTGTGAGTGGAATTCCCTCTGACCCAAATGGGATCTGGGTTATGGACCATAGGCACTAGATGGCAATATGTACACATATTTGGACCCTACACAAACACTATGGCAAAGACATTCTCTTGAACTCAGTGGTGTTAGGTCCTCTGCCTTTTGAAGATCTGGTCTTAGAACTCTATGATGACTTAAAGCAAGCTGTGAATAGCAACAAACATTGATGCTTAGAAATGCTTTTCCACTCACATTCACTCCATTCAAAGTTGTGGGTGCTCTGAAAATCACGTTTAAGAGCAGAAAGAACTAAAACACCTCTTTACTTCTCCCAGGGCTTTCATTTTCAAAGTTTTTTTTCACTTTCATCTTCTATTAGACTGGCTTTGTGGGCAGTAATCAATACTCTTTGATAGGGGTATGGTTTTTAAATTCAAGAGGCAGGTTGCTAATTTGGCTAACTGCCAAGCATAGCAGAAGCTCAGCATCTCTGAGCTGTTTGTTCATTTCAAGTACAGGCTACTATTTGAAACTTGTGTAGGGGGCAGGCCCAAGCCCACCTGCAGCTAAACACACCTCCCTCAGCCCAAGGGTGGAGTCACTGGTCCCAGGAATCAACTAATTACAAGGGACAAATGATTTAAATAAAATGAAAGAAAGAAACAGGTGTAGGGGTCAAAAGTACAAAAGAAGGGCACTTTGAGCAGAAAACCCTAGCTAGTGCTTACTGCTTTCAGAAGGCATCTAGGAAGCCAGTGGGCACTGCCTAGAAAAACTCTGTCCCGACTAAGGAATGGAAGTAGGTTACATAGTCGCAGGATATCTCCTCAGCCAGCCTCCCCTCCCTGATGTTATAGATGGTAGGTTTGGGTAGGGCTAAGAGGAGGTTGATAAGGATTTCCTGCACCTTTGTAGGGGCCCATGGATAGGATGTGCATAAATAAACAAGTGACCAGAAAAGTGCAGCCGTAACCTGGACAAGAGGCCCTGGGGGAGCTGGAAAAGGAGCTGCAGTGTGGCATATTCAGGGTAGGCATGCACCAAGATCTCCTTCATGCCACAAAAGGGACAAGTGTTTTCAAGCACAGGATGCAATTGCTGGTGGGTTGGATTTCTCCTTGCAAGACTAATTGGTTTGCCAATTCTGTGTGCTGCAATGAAATGTGACTTTACCACAGTGACATCTTGTGGCTGAATGGAAACTTGAGTTCGATGACTGACAAAAAATAAATCCCTTTGGGCTTGAAAAAAATCCTTCAGAGCATCTGATGAGGTGGCATTTTCTCTGACAAAAGCTCATGCAATAAATAAACTTGTTAGGCTTTAAGTGCTAAAGGACTCCTTGTTTGTTTCATTGAAAAAATCCTGAGTCATACAGACCCCATGAAAACCTATTCCTGGCAGTCAAATAGCAGGTCAGGCCCCCTAAATCAGGAAAATGGCTTTTAAATCATATAGTCTTAATCACTGGGGGGGGGTTGATTTGCTTTCTGGTGTTGTAGCTATTAGGGTTCATATTTTCCCATTTTGCTGTGCAGAAATGAGGGTTAAAAACTTATTTGTATTTTTAAAAAGCTGAAATTCTCATATTGTAAAATGACTCTAGGATCTGGGGCTTTAAGAGAAGCATCCAATATGTTCTGTAACACATTATAGAAATATAATAAACGCATATTTGCATGGTGGCAGGCAGCACTTAGGGAAATGCAATCCTGGGTCCAGACTCCATGGTAGGAGCTGTACACAGAACGACAAAGGGAGCTACAGCGAGATCATGGGAAGGATTTTGTCTCATGGCCACTCGACACACACATGAGATCAGGAAGGGTGCTTGGGTTTATGGCACCTCCCCACAGCACAGCAACGCCAGTGCAGATAAGTAATGTCATCAGGGGAGCGCAACAGCGCTGTCCCCTTTTGGTGCCCCTCAAACATCGGTGTGTCCCCCCCCCCCCCGCAATGCTTACCTGGCTTACTGGGTAGTGCCAGGCCTGCATGAGACGGCATGGCTGTACCCCATCCCGGAGAGTGTGTAGATTTTTACAAGGCAATGAGCAGGGATTTCTCTGCCACCCCCTGCCCCCAGTTGTCAGCTAGTAACAGTGTTATACCAATTTAGTGAGCACCCCTGCACCCCCTGAATTTCCCAACACCCCCCAGCTGTCAGCTAGTAACAGTGTTATACCAATTTAGTGTGCACCCCAACACCCCCCTCCCATATCTCCTTCTACACCTCCTCTAATTTCAAGTCCTAGGGAGAATACTGGCGATGAGTCAAAATGAAAACTTGGAACTGGAACAGGTTATGCCCCAGATCCAAACGCACCAGGGCTTGGGGCAGGGTGAACGGATACCCCCCACTCCCTGTCCCAATTTTTCACACTTGGTAACAGGTGCTAATATAAGCAAAAGCCCCCAGTATCAGGACTGTCCCTGTAAAACCAGGACTGGGGCAAGTTCAACCCTGGATCCAAACTTTGCAGGTTTTGGGGCGGTTTACTTAGTTTGTTTTGCGTTTTTTGTTTTTAGTTTTCTGTACATTTTTCACTGAGATGAGCTCGTAGCAAACCTCTAAGCCAGCCAGTCCAGCCCTCCACTGTCTGCCCTGCACAGATCAGTAGAGCCCTGCGCCGATACAAATAAGTGGATCCGTATCTGATGTGCATCCACAAGAAATGGTTCGCGGATATCCGTGTTGTATCTGCGGATGCGGATATAATGTGGATATCTGCATATTTGCAGGGCTCTAGCCCTGTGCAGATAAAAATATGTGGATCCGTATCTGACGTGCATCCACAAGAAATGGTTCACGGATATCCGTGTGGTATCCATGGATGCGGATATCTGCATATTTGCAGGGCTCTAGCTCTGTGCAGATAAAAATGTGTGGATCCGTATCTGATTTGCATCCACAAGAAATGGTTCGCGGATATCCGTGTTGTATCTGCGGATGCGGATATAATGTGGATATCTGCATATTTGCAAGGCTCCAGCTCTGTGCAGATAAAAATATGTGGATCCATATCTGATTTGCATCCACAAGAAATGGTTCGCAGATATCCGTGTGGGATCCACAGATGCAGATATCTGCATATTTGCAGGGCTCTAGCTCTGTGCAGATAAAAATATGTGGATCCGTATCTGGTTTGCATCCACAAGAAATGGTTCGCGCATATCCGTGGGGGATCCACAGATGTGGATATCTGCATATTTGCAGAGCTCTAGCTCTGTGCAGATAAAAATATGTGGATCCGTATCTGATTTGCATCCACAAGAAATGGTTCGCGGATATCCGTGGGGGATCCACAGATGTGGATATCTGCATATTTGCAGGGCTCTAGCTCTGTGCAGATAAAAATATGTGGATCCGTATCTGATTTGCATCCACAAGAAATGGTTCACGGATATCCGTGTTGTATCTGCGGATGCGGATATAATGTGGATATCCGCAGATTTGCAGGGCTCTACAGACCAGCCCCAGCCACCGGCCAGGGATGCTCCACCCTGCATCCTCCCCTCCGAACGCCCGCGGCGCCTCGGCCACGCCCAGAAAACTACAACTCCCGACACCCTCCACTCCGAGCGTCCGCGGCGCCTCGCCGCGCCTCAGCCACTCCCAGAAAACTACAACTCCCGGCATGCCATGGCGTTGGAACGGTGCCGGAGACGACCGACTCCTGGCGCACGCTCATTGGCTAGTCGCGTTACGTCCCCCCGCTGGAGGCGGGGCCCAGCCGCGGGCCCCACCCAGGTCTGGGGCCTTCTGTGCTTTGTCCCCTACTCGGCTTCCGTAGCGGCGCAGGTGCAGGCGGCGGCGGCTCCCGGCTGCCGGACTCCGGCCTCCCGACGTGTCCCCGGGCCCCACCGCGCCCATGGGGGCCACTGTCTTCTTCGGCTGCACGTTTGTGGCCTTCGGCCCGGCCTTCTCCCTCTTCCTGCTCACCGTGGCCGGGGACCCGCTGCGGGTCATCATCCTGGTGGCGGGGTGAGCCTGGCGGGGCTCGGCTGCGGGGAGCCTGCTCCTGTGGGGCTGGGGGCTGAGGGGCCTCCCCTTGGTGTGGCAGGGCTGGGGGGATCAAGGGGGCAGCTGTGGGGAGGAAGTGAAGGGTCGCCCCCCAGAGTGACCCACGTGGGCATCCCTGTGGGGCAGGGGCTGGGTGTGGTGAGGTGCCAGAGACCCCCTGGGGGAAGCTGGGTCAGCCTGGGGGGGACCCTCCAGAGTACAAGCCCTGCAAATAGTGGCAACCGGGCGTGGGCTGTCTCAGCTGATCATGCTGGGGCTGGAGAGATCACAGGAGAGAGGTTTGCAGGGTGGAAGTTGGCCTGTCTGAGTGAGTTGGGGGTTGCCTGTTGGTATTTCGGGGCTGGCTTTTGGGCTGGGTAGAGTCCACTCTGTTTGGGGCAGAGCGAGGCTTTAACTTTCTGTCACCGTTTTGGAAAACTAAGTCTGCCTTTCCCGACCTTCAGTTTTCCGCCTTTCTGACGTAACTCCCAATGTTCTTGGGAGGATATAGTTCAGGGGTCTCAAACTCAAATCACCGTGAGGGCTGCATGAGGAGTCGTAGCGGGCCGCATGAGCGCTAGTATGTTAGCCTAAGGGCTGCTCCACTGAAATCTTTCCATACAAATATCGGTAACAATAGTGTCGTTGCAGGGTGCAGGAGGTAGCTTTAGGGGCTGCATGCAGGCCGTGGGCCACATGTTTGAGACCCTTGCTTTCGTTGCCTCCTGGCTTCCCAGCAGTGGAGTTGCCAAAGTTGAACTCTCCTGCTCCAAAAGGGACACAGTGGCCATGAGGCTGCAACTTTATCTCCACCGGGGCCATGTAATCTGTGTTCCAACAGTACAGGCTGTGTGAGATTTTCTGACGGGTGCCAAACAGCAGCTCCTGAACTACAGAGCAAGTGCTCTTGGGCTTGAAGCCACGTTTGCTCAGATCTTTGCAGCTCTAAAGTCCATGCCATGCTCAGCGTTTTCAATGTCCTGCTTCCCCTGAGACAGGCCCTCTTTGGGCTGGGGGTTCTGTTTTAACTGCTTTGCCATGGTGGGTGCCTGTGCTCTTAAAGAGCTGGTTACGTGCCTCTCCAGGCTGATGTGTAATAAAGCATCTCTTGATGAATCTCTGGCAGTGGGGATTGAACACAGGGCATCTGGATAGAAAAGCATGAGGTCTGCTGGCTGAATGAAAAGACCCAAATGGTAGCAAATTCATAAATGGTCCAGTTGCTACCAGTGGGTGACAATGCCACACCAGGTGAAGAGGGGTTACAGGTGCCTTGTGACAAATGGCTATTTGCAAAAAACTATATTGAAGTCTTTCACAAGCCCTCCCCCATACATTTGTTCCTCTGTTTGGCTGTTGCAGGCGTTTGGCCACTAGCTGATCAGTAGCCATAGATGATGAGGCGCCTGTATCAGCAGCAACGGGAATCATTTGCTACTTATGGAAGGGAGTGGTCTGGATTAATAGTTGCAGTGATGTATTTCTCGCTGCACTGTGAAGAAGACCCATGTTCTTATGACTTTGAGAGCAGAATGATACTAAGTATCTTCCCTATTTTACAGAAGGGAAGTGACTTGCCCGTGTGAGTCAGTTTTGCCTTTAGGCATAGAACCTAGGTCTTACTGTGCCCCCCACTTCCTTCAAACTCCTGGCTGAGAACAGCATGCGTCTCACGGGAGCATGAACCACTGCGGTATGATATGATAAAACTCCCTTGTTGAGCGCGTGACCCAGAGAGAGCATGTTGTGTTGACAACACACATTTTAACTTTTTTCCATTTGTCTTTCTGACAGGGCGTTTTTCTGGCTGGTTTCCCTGCTGTTGGCCTCTTTGATCTGGTTCATTTCAGTGCAGCTCAGCAATCGGGAGGACGCCAGGCTCCAGTATGGCCTCCTGGTCTTTGGGGCTGCAGTGTCAGTGCTGCTGCAGGAGGCCTTTAGATTTGCCTACTTCAAGCTTCTCAAGTAAGAGAACCCTTCTAGGAACAGATTGTTTCCCCCTCTGTGAAATGGTAATGATGAGGTTGCTATCCATAGTGAAGTGCTTTGCTATCTACTGATGAAAAGCACTAGATAAGAGTGAGGAATTATTGTTAGAAACACTGAGTGGCACCTGATTACAGAACTCACACCCAAAGGTTGCCACCTTCTAGATCCTCTGTTAGCTGCTCTTCTTTTCTGCCATCTGTCACTTGTTTGATCACCACCACCTCCCCCAGTTTGCTGCCAAACCCTCATTCTCTTCTTTCTCTGCTCCCCAGGAAAGCCGATGAAGGCTTGGCAACACTCAGCGAGGATGGGCAGTCTCCCATCTCCCTCAAGCAGATGGCCTATGGTGAGTAAAGGTGCTGGGCAAGATCTTGTGCTTTCCTCTCCGCATGTAGATGCTGACCTCTCCACACATCATTTCAGTTGTGCCCTGCAGCAGGCTCTGTGGGCTCAGGTACCACGGTGATGGGGGTGATATAAGAATTGGATCAAAATAGCTGGAGTGCAGCAATGGCTGCTTTCTGAGCACTGCTGACTGTGTGCATCAGTCTGCAAAGACAGTCTGACTGGCTCTTAAGCTTCTGTCTGTTAATATCTGCCACTTGCTAGTAGCCATGGCATGTATTTAGGATGCATCCCTTTCCATTTGCTGGTCCTATCCCCTTCGTGCCCCAGAATGCATTAGACACAGCCCTGCAATGTACAAAATTCTCAAGGTATCTCCAAGTGGTCAGTCTGTCTCCTTGCCTCCTGGGAGAGTAGCAGTAATGTGAAAAATGCGAGGGAACTGCCCTGTCCTTGTCAGCTGAGTCCAAAGCTGCTTGTGGTGCTTCACACGGCCATTGGTAACTTCCATATTGCTGCTCAATATCCTCTTCTTCCTTCCTAGTGTCGGGGCTATCCTTCGGGATCATCAGTGGGGTCTTCTCAGTCATTAACATCCTGGCAGACTCCATAGGGCCTGGCATTGTAGGGATCCACGGGGATTCACCTTATTACTTCATCACGTCAGGTAAGACAGGAGCCACTCTGCACTTGGGAATGACAAGTTCACACCTGCCAACCTAAATGGCTTTCTGTCCACAGGCATGCTAGCTCCTTGCTTTTAATGGTGGTGCCATTAATTTGGTTGGGTTCAGACCTCAGGCCAAACACATCATGAGGAACCACATTTCACTTCAGCTGTGGAAGATTGAGTATAACCAGAACCAGAAGAGACTGGTCAGGGCATGATGCAAGACTCCCCGTTCCTCCCTATTAGCCAAGAGCTGAATGTATTGCCACCTTAGCTTGCATCTTGGGAGGCAGTGCTGTCTACTGGTTTGAGCAGGAAACTTGGAGTCCAGAGATCCAGGGTCACATCCTGGCCTAACTGAAGTAAATGATGAACATTCCCTTGGCTTCACTGGGGCCTGGGTTCTAGTCCTGATCCCTTGTGTGCCTTTGGGCCCTCACTTAACACTGTAGCTAATGTGGCTACTCACTGGTGGGGCTCTGAATCTTGATGACTAGAAGGTGCCCAGAGAGCCCTGAAGGAAGGAGCTAGAAAAGGGTTACTGATACATAGCTTGCAAAGAACTGCTCACGGCTATAACCTGAATCCCTCTTCCCAATGAGATGTAACCCCATGGCCCTTGTTGCTTAGGCTTGATCTATGCTAGGGAGTTAGGTCATCATAAGGCAGCTTGTACTGACTTAATTCTGTCAGTGACACACTTCAGCTTCAGCATGACTGAGGCCAGTGCCCTAAGACACCTGCGTAATAACTTCTCCTCCACAAGAGGCGCAGGGCTTATATTGGTGTAGTTAGTGAGGAGAGCCTGTGTAGACTCTGGGGGTTATTCACATGGGATGTTGGCTGACATTCTTGTCAGTGTCACAGATCTGTGCTGGAGCCTGATATTGTCAAGGAAAGGGCGGTGTGGGGGGGGGGCTGCAGCTAGAGTCCGGCTGTCCCTTGGGCTCCATGCAACTCCCCCAGTTCCAGCCTGGAGCCTTCATGGAGCCAGGCTGCCTGTGGGCAGCCCCCCCACCCCACTTGTCTTTCCTGTCAGTTTCATGGCTCCAGCAAGAAGGTGTGAAAGGGACAAGAATGATAGTGGGAGAGGGATCTGGGAGTCTTGGTGAAGGTGGGCTCCCAGACTACCCCTCTTCGGGTGCTGGAAGCACTCCCCATGAGGACCCACAACCCCAACAGAAGGTAGCATAGACATGAACCACTGCAGTGATTATGGTGGTGGCTGTAAGTCAATCTGACATGGGTCAACCTAACATTTGTAGTGTAGACATTCCCTGTTAGGATCACTAATAATCCCAAGCCACTTCTGATAAAGTAGGGATATTAGCCCCAAATTCGTCCCCATTTCCAACTTCAAATTTCACTGGAGAAATGATTTCCACCACCTCCTGTAAAAACTGTCCTGTGGAGTGGCTGCTGGGTATAACTCCAGAGGTGGCTGCATTTCAACAGCCAGTACATATGCTGTCTGCAGAATGCTTCAGGAAAGGCTCTACAAAAGTGAGGAGGCTGTGGTAATGTGTTGCTGTTGGGAATGCTTGGAGTGCTGACACCCCACTGATCTCTCTTTCCTCCCAGCATTCCTGACCATGGCAGTTGTCTTCCTGCACACATTCTGGGGGGTGATCTTCTTTGACTCTTGTGAGAAGCGGCGGTATTGGTCCTTGGGGCTGGTGGTGGCCAGTCACCTCATCACATCTGGGTTGGTGAGTGAGGCTGATGTTGCTGGCTAGAGAGAGGTGATCAGATAGGATGGGGGTGGTTAGCAGGATGGGGCTAGCAGGCACTGACTTCTGCTTGTGGCGGAGGAGGGTGGCCAGGAGAGATTTCGGGCTACAGAAACAGTGCTGAAAAGTCTTAAGTGTCATAAAAGTGAATTCAGAGGTGTCAGATGAGTCGCAAACTGTCCTGCCCCTCCCCCTGCAGGAGCTAATCCAGACATGCTTGTGGGGAGGGAGAGGGATTTATGCAGTGTTAATAAAGGACTTAGGGATCCTGAAAGACCTTTGCAAGGGGCTTTGAGCTCTCCACTAAGCTCCTCATAGTGAAACTGATGGACAGAAATTGCAGCAAGGCTCAGCATTGTGCTGCTCAGCTTAGAGTGGGGGATGGATTGATGGGCGGGAGGAGGAGGGAGGAACTGGTGTCCCCAACCCACCCAAAGACTTAGAGGCCTGGGGTGTGAAGGTCTGGAGCAGAAAGCCAGGATCAGGGGCACTTGCTGGCACTGAATGCCAGGGCTCTACAGGCAGATAGAAGGCATCACCATTTCTGCTCTACCTCTCCCTTTGTGTTTCCTAGACATTCCTAAATCCTTGGTACCAAGCCAGCCTTATTCCCATTTACATCATCACCATCTCCATGGGCATCTGGGCCTTCTTCACAGCCGGTGGCTCCTTGCACAACATCCTTGCTTGCCTCTCTTGTAAGTAGCTAGCTGGCCACCTTTCTGGAGGGAAGGGTTTGTGGGGGGTGGGCCAATGCAGCCCCCACCCAGTGACTTACTGCAGAACAAATGGCTTGGAAGGTCTCTGGGACCCTGATCCTGCTTGGTCTGCAGTGGGAGGGGGAAGCAAGTACAAGGGGATTAGCCGTGTGATCTGGGCTATTCCTTTGTGGTTGCTAGGTCATACGGCAGCAGAGAGACCTTTGCTGCTGGGAGAAGCAGAGATTTCCAGCCCGGTGCTGGGAGTGAGTGTGTGTCAACATTGCTCCATCACTAACCACCTAAATGCGGTGCTGGAAGCAGCCCCATGGGGTGCAAGCCATCCTGTAGCCACATGAGCCGGTAGACACTATATGCAACCTCAGCTCCGGCCCTGTGAGACATCCGCTGTCCACTGGCCCGCTCTGTCCTTTTGTAGCAGACTCCCAGCGAGGAGAAGGATGTGGACCCTGTGGTGCTGCTGATGTTCACTGTGGGTCAGCCTGCCCTGCTAGGACTCAGGCTGTGACTGATCTTGGGTCCATGGGGGCTTCCTAGAGAAGCTGGATTCAAACCCATCACCTAGAGGTAAAAGAGAGTGAGACCTTTAAACCATATAAGCTGTTTCATGGGATCTCCATTGCTGCCCAGCCCAGCCAGGCACCCCACTGCCTGAGTTACTGACTTCTCCCCTTCCCCTGCAGGTACACAGGAGGAAGACAACCGAGTGATGGTGTATTCTGCGCTGCAGGTCCCTGTTGAGGACTGAGCGCCTCCTCTGGCCAGGACCTGCCTGTCAGAGACATCCAGGGAAGACCAATACCCCAAGTGCCCTGTTCTCTGCATCTGGGAGCAACCTGTGACACCCCCTCCTCATGGCAGGAGCTGGAGCCAGTCAGAGTAGATTATGCCAAGCCTGTGCTGCAGTCTGGGACTGCTGAGAATGTGAGGCTGGATCCCATGGGGCCTTGGCGGTCACTGAGCAATGGATTCAGGGGCCTGGGGCACTGCTGGAGTTTTTCCCTCCTCCTGTCAGCTCTGAGCAAGCCTCTCTGACTCAATCGAACTGGAATGTACCCAGAATCAGGGCCGTGGCAAGCACTTGTAAACTCTGCTCCCTATGAACACACTGCCACTTCAGAGGCAAGTTGTCTCACGGCTCCTCTGGGAAACTGGTGCTGTGGCAAAGTGTCCTGGGAAGCCCTGTGCTGTAGCGCAGGCAACTGTCGCTTCTGGAAACATTTTGAAACAGTCCTTGATTGGTATCTAAGTGCTAATGCATTGACTGGGTTAGTGCCTTGGTTGACAGAGCAGTGAGCCGGTCTGCCTGTCCTGGGCTCAGAGGTGCACTGAGCCGTGAAGGGCCCCCTGATCTCTTGGCCATGTCCCTGTGTTTGTGGGAGGGCGAACAACTGTGGCTTTTCTGCACTTGCCTTGGCACCGTGTGACTGACTGACAACTGGGCTACAGCTGGAAACTTGGCCCACCAACCAGGGAATGACTTGCTTTGGGGATGGTGCAGTTGGAACAGAGCCCTAAAAGGATGGGATGCTCCCCGCATTGGGATGCAACCAATCCTGCTAACTTCTTTCTAGCGATTGCTAGATGCCTGTGCCCCCTCCTTAGTTAGCCCCAGATCCCTGGGAGAAAGGGATGATGATCTAGAAACATGAGTGTTCAGTCCTTGGGCTCGTCCCCAGCAGGGCATGCATGTGTCCAGTCTGAGGGACTGTAGCCTGCTGAGGGGGGCAGAGCATTAACACCACTGCCATCCACCAGAGAGCCACTACACATGGGGCCAGCTGAGGAAAAGGCGTGTGCACCCATCATCGCTCACAAGTGTCCTGTAGTGGAGGCCAGGCAGCAGCAGTGGGGAGGTGCCGCATGGAAGTCATACCCCAGAATGGAGGGGAAGGATCTGATTTTGGAAGGGCTGGGGCAAGGACCACTGCTGCAGAATAGCTCATGGGATCTGTAAGGGCTGATCTGGTGCTGGCCCAGCAATTGGTAATGCCAGGAGGCAGCCATTCTCCTCCAGAGACCTGGATACTTCCAGTGATTGGGGTTTAAACCATGCTGCTTCTCCCAAGGGATAAAATGACTGCGCTACTCACCCCAACCCAGAGACTCCCTGAGTATGGTAACAGGCCAGTCGCTGTCTGCTTTGAGAGGCTGAAAATCTCAGTGGCATGGTTCTCCAAATCTGAGAGAAGGTTCACTCCAAGGCTGGAACGTCAGGGTTTTTAAAAATTTTTTTTTTTTTTGATTCAGAGTAAAATGCTTTTAATAGAGACCGTATGAGGACTAATAAAGACTTTTGTAATGGGGCTGAACTGACGCCTTGTGTTTCTTTCTTGCCACATAGGGGTAATGCCACATATTTTAGGGGAGAGACTGTATCCCTCCCTGGGGAGTATCTTTCAAGGGCCATCTAGTACCACAGCAGTTGGGATCAAGCCCTGCATAAACATTCAGTGAGGCCATGCCCTGAAAAGCTGCCAATATAAATACACGGGAGAAGGAAGAGGAAGATGAGGCACAGCATTGAAGTGACTTGCCCAGTATTATGCAGCAGCTCAATGGCAGAGTTGGGAATAGACCCAGCTCTCCTGGCAAGTGCATGACCCCCTCAACCACACTGCAACAGGCTGAGAGAACACTTGCACCATGCTCAGCGGAGCCTGGGAGAATTGCAAAAATGCACTTTCAGTTTAGATTGTGAAATCTCTTCCAGCTGCCTGGCCACTTCCTCAGGGAAGCATCTTGTAGCCAAAGCTAGGTTACTTGTGAGTCTCACAAAATTCATTCACTGGTATTTTCCATCCAAGCCTTAAGTGTTGGACTCATTCATTAATGCTTGCATCTCCCCAGCTGTTATTCCAGCTCTAGGTGCTGCTAAGCTAGTGACATAGTTGACAGTAGACCACAGGGGTCCTGGGGCTGGAGCAGAATTCTCTCATTCTCTAATGGGCTTTTTAGGGCACATACCTGCTCTTTAGTCTCTTTCCTTGTGGTGCAGAACTTTCCTGTCTAATAGCACAGAAGTGAGGGCCACTAATACCCAAGGAATGGCCCTGTGTTTGCTGCTGCAATAACCAGGGTTGTCGCAACTGCCTCTCCTGAATAACAGGGTGTGGCTGAATCTACACTTCCAGTGTGACTTGTTTCAGCATCTGCCCCTATGTGTGCATTCTGCTCTGTTGACGGCACTTCTGTGCCCCAGTTTCCCAAGTACTGAATCAGAGACCCCCTCCCTCTGATATGGTGAGGGAGGGCAATTAGCAGGGGCTTGAGATCAGGGGGCTAAAAGTATTAGAGCACCTGCAAAGCAGTGAATGAGAGGTCAAGTCTCCCAAGTGCATCAGTGAAACAGCTGTGGCATGAATTCTAGGGCTGCCAGCCTGTCCTATGCTTATCGACATGTGGCCTGTACTAAACATTACCTATGGTGTGTTAAAGTGGTCCCACTTCAAGCAGTCCTACTTCAGTGCACTAGGGATCTAGTCATGCCAGTGAAGCCCAAATGACCTGGTTTGTGTGCAAAATACAGGTGCACATTAGAATTTGCATTCCAGCTGGTGTGGATTAATGCACCCTGTGGACAAATCTAGAGAGCAGCAACACATGGCAGGCTGGAACTAGAGCTGTAGGGAAGATGGACGTAGTGGCTGACAAAGGATTTAGGGATTTCTAAATCTGGCTTTGTTCCCATTGGAGCAAAAACACAATTTCACAATGCTCCAGGTAGGGAATCTCTACAAACTTCATTTTATGTTGATCAAAACCTCTTGATTTTTTAACTTCATTTTGTGTTGGATTAGAGAAAATAAGGCACAAAACTTCACAATAAGTTGCTTCTCAAAGCAAAATTAAACCTGTTAAATCTAAATGGTCATGTGGGACACTTCACCATTGTTGGTACCAGTTGCATTTTCTGAAACAAAATTCTGTTAAGCTGGCCTGATTTTAATAGAATTATGTATCCCCTGCAATAGTGTTTTGTCAAAATTTCTCCAGTCCGCTCTATATTTAACCCAGTTTGCTTGGCCTTGCTGGATTCTAGTCAATCAGCAAGAGACCCCTTCCAGCATTAGAAACTGGGGGCTCTAGGAGTAGCTCTGTATGTTTGTCTGCACCCCTGACAGCTCAGCTGTACCCACAAACCTCCCTCCCCAGAGCTATGAGGTGAGTGCAGGCTCTGCATGAATGTCATAGCATGAACAAAAGCCACAGATCTAGTTGGTTTTATCTTTATGGCTGCTGTCTCCTAAGCCTTCCTCCCACTACTCTGGATTTCTAAGGCACCTACCATGTGGATCTCTCTCTCCACAGCCGACGCGTGTACCTCTCTCATTGTACGCAAAGAACACGCCTCTTTCACAGATGGGGAAACTGAGCGACAGAGAAGCAAAGTAATTGGCCTTAAGGTTCCCCAGTAAGTTGGTGACAAAAGACAAGAAGAGAAACTGGGAGTCTTGGTGTCCAGTGACTCCTACTTCAAGGAGAGTCCAGGTGCCCATTTGCCCCACCATCTCTCTCAATCCTAGTAACCTATTTGGTTAAAAAGCAGCTGCAACTCTGGGCCAGCTCTGGCATCCCCAATTATCCATTGAAAAGCAGCAGAGACGATGGTGTGGCGCATTGGAGGTATTTATGTGGATGTCAGGCAGCAGTGAGCCCTAAACCTAAGCCTGTGTCACAGACATGAGTAGGAAAGCCCCCTTTTGGTGCAGAAACAGGCTTTTGATTTCAATCTTGCTGGCCACTAGAGGGTGTTCTGACCTCGGAATTAGATTTGGGTGGAAGAGGCACAAGAGGGCAAATAGCCCCTGTGGAGCTGGGTAAGAGTGGCCATCACAACCATGGATTGCCACCTAAATTCACCCATCTTCGAAGCATCTGACAAAGTAGGATTTTCTTCCACAACAGCTCATGCGAAAAATAAATCTGTTAGTCTTAAAGTGCCACACGACTCCTTGTTTTTTTGCTTTTCTGCTGCCTTGCTGATTGCAATGTGCAAGCTGCACACATCAGGTGTGGGTCTGCCCAGTGGTGATCTAATTACCCCAGGCTAGAGTTACCAGATGTCAAGCAAAAGGAGGACATGTCCTCATTTTTACCTTCATGTTCTCCGTCCAGCAGGTATTTTAAAAATACATGATTTTGTCTGGCTTTTTACTTACAAGGATTAAAGTATGCTGGTGCACCCTGGAACACCCTATTTTTAGGGGGAAGCATTCCAGGGCTCCTAAAAACAGAAGAATATTACATTAATACTACATTTTCTCCATGTGTCCTCCAGTGTACTCCTTTTTGTACTTCCCTGTCCTCCTTTCCATGCTTTGGTATCTGGTAACCCTACCCCAGGCGCATCCCATGGCTGGGAGCTTTGCTGGTGCAGTACTGGCTCCAGCTCCAAAAGCCAGGCCCCTGATGCACCCAAACTGGGGCAGCTGAGGCTTCTGTGTTAGGGTCAGACAAGCGCTTGCCAGTAGGGAAAGAAAAACAGCAGATCCTGGGGTTCAGGGGCATAAGGATTCATGGCCA
Organism: Podocnemis expansa; assembly: GCA_007922195.1. NCBI lineage: Eukaryota > Metazoa > Chordata > Testudines > Podocnemididae > Podocnemis > Podocnemis expansa. The sequence continues at coordinate 106,388 of ML682099.1, forward strand.
AGGGCTCAGGCTGGTGTGAGTGTCTGAACAGAAGAGGAGGATGGGGCAGAGCAGTGACCAGTTTTGCTCCATCTCCGGGGAGTCACCCACCTGTCACCAATCCCTGCTCTGCATGTTCAGGCTGCAGTTGGCTGCACCAAATTGGCCCTATTGGTGTGTTTTTACAGCCTCTTTTTAGAGCTGTGGCTCCGTCCAGCTAGGCAGAAGACAGCCCTATTGGGAAGCAGAGGTGGCTTTTGGGGTAAGCAAAGCAGCTGGCTGTCTAGGGGCCCTGAGCAACAAAGAGCCTCATAGTGGTCACCTGTTTCACCTAACCTAGCATTTGAGTGGGGTGGGAGAGCTGGGAATTGCCTGCCCAGCTTCTCTACAGGCTAAATAGAGGGTGCCTCACCCCAGGCCCTGGATTAAGTCCGTTCAGCCCTGGGGTGCCCGGGGGTGAAGCAGCCCGAACTTTTCCCACAAGCTGCAGCTCTGCACTAGCCACTGTCGTCCTCCCCCTGGTGAGGCGCAGCCGGTTGGGGGTCGTAGGTAGCGCTGCTCTGCCCCTTCTGCACAGAGGCTGGGCAGGCAGGCAGATGGCTCAGCCTCTGGCCCTGGAGGTCTGTGGGCCATGCTTCCCCCACCCGTGAGTGCAAGGGTGATAGGTTCTGCAGCGCTTTCCCCCAGATGGGGTGGGGGAAAGGCAGGGTTAAGGGGTGGGCTACTGGGGGGGGGAGAAAGAGCCATGGAGATGGCAGTGGCAAGGAGTTGGGATGGGGGGCAGTTCAGGCTGTGGGGCGACTAGAGCCTGGTGGGGGCCTATAGGGCCCATAAATGGCCTTCGCCTAGGGCCCCCAATTGCCTAAGGCCACCCCTGCCCCTGGGCTCTGGCTATGGAAAGTGGAGGCAGGTGCTGGGCCTGGGGGATGGATGCCATGGGGTCTCCAGTTGTTTGGTGTACACATGTCTGTGCAACTCCAGAGCATTCAAAGGCTGGCTCTCAGCAGGAGAGCCCAGCTTTGTGGTTGGTGCCTCTGCCACTGACACATTGCAACCCCTTGAGCATGTTGTCTCACCCATCCTAAGTGTAAGGGGCAGATGCGGCTATAATATCCACCCCGGCCTGGGCAGGGCTTTGAGCTGCTGCAGGAGCACAGGGTATCAGTCTTCTGCCATTGCTCTTTCCGTCTCTCCCCCTTCCTCCCGCCCCCCCCCCCCCGCTCCACCCCAGAGCTGGCTGCATTACTGTAAGCAGGGAATGGCATTTCCAGTGTGTGGATGGCTCTTGGGGACCCAAGAGATTAAAGGCCAATATTGGCGGTGCCCCAGACTGTGGGTCTCCATGCAGGAGCTGCAGGCCCATGGCATCTGGGTATTTGGCACGAATTTTGTACTGAGATTGGCCTGAGGTCTCTCCTTGGTGCCACCCTGTTGCCAACCCTGCTGCAGGGAGATGGTTATTGAGTAGAAAAGGGGCCAGGCTGCCCTGGAGGGAAACTGAGTACCAAGCGAGCCACAAACAGAGGGAGAGCAAGGCCTTGGATCTTGGAGTCTGGGCAAGAAGAGGCCAGTGACTTGCCCTCACTGCTCTAGCTTCACATGAGTTTAGGGCTACCAGACACCAAAGCCTGGAAAGGAGAGGGAAGTACGAAAAGGAGGACATTGGAGGACACATGGAGAAAATGTAGTATTCTTCTGTTTTTAGGGGGACCTGGAATGCTTTCCCTAAAAATAAGGTATTCCGGGCATTCCAGCATACTTTAACCCCTATAAGTAAAAAGCCAGACAAAATTGTGTATTTTAAAATGCTGCCAGAGGGAGGATGTGAAGGTAAAAAGGAGGACATGTCATCCTTTTGCCTGACATCTCTTAACCCTATGTGAGTTGGCCCTGAAAAAAGACCCTGGCTTGTGTGACATGAGAGGTCAGGGATGGGTCAGTGTGGGGGATTCTCCCCCCAGGCCATGCCCCACTCTATTGCCTGCCTGGTCAGAGACAGGCTCCAAGTTGTTGCACTCTTACCTAATGATGCCATGCTGGGACAAAAGGCTGCGGAGTGATGAGTCTCTTGCCAGGGAGATGTCTGGGGGGTCAGGTCTGCCACAGGAGGGCTCACCCTTTAAGAGTATTTGTGGTGGGGGAGGCACCTCATTTCCCAGATGGAGAATAGGAGCAAAGTGTCCTGCCAGCTGGGTGGGGCTAGCTCAGCCCCAGGCAGGGGCGGGTGGCAAAAAAAGGGAGTTTGAAAGTAGGAAGTCCTGGAATTGTTGCTCATTAGACAAGGGGTCTCAAACTCAAATCACCTTGAGGGCTGTTTGAGGACTAGTGTTAGGCTAAGGGCCGCACCACACATGAGGACTACTACAGTAGCCCAAGGGTCACACCACTGAAACCAGGAGCGTTGCTGCCCTGGGAAAGACCCAGGGCACAGGCAAGGGCATGGGCCCCGTCTCCCGATTCTCCGCCGGGGCCCAATCCAGCCTCAGGCTCCTGCCGCCACCTGCCTGGCCCTAGATCCCCAACCGGGACCAGGCACGGGGCCAGGAGAGGCTGGCGCTGTTGCAGGCAGCCTGGCCTGAATTCCCAGCTGCGGACCAAGCTGGAAGTGGCAGGCACCACTGCGGCCAGGAGAGGCAGGCACCACAGCCGGCAGCCGTGCCCCGGATCACTGGCATGGGACGGGGCAGGGAGATGCAGGGGCTGCCCCGCACACTCGGGGCACTGGCGCTGGGACTCGGGGCACGTGCCCCGTGTAACAGGACCCAGTGACGCCCCTGACTGAAACCTTTTCCTACAATGGTATTGCAAATATTGATAGCAACAGTGTTGTTGCAGGCCACAAGAAAGAACTTTAAGGCCACATGTGGCCCTCAGACAGCGTGTTTGAGACCTCTGCATTAGAGAGTAGGGAGGCAAAACACAGGAGCTGCTTCCAAGAGCCTCTCTTCCTGCTCCCCGGCCGGGGACTGGTGGGGCAGTTTGCAGGGAATAGGAGCTGGCTAGGAAGTCGGGTGGAGCAGCAGCAGGAAGAAGCAGGACTGAGACCCCTTAGTTTGAGCCAGTGAGGATAGCTGTGGGGTATTTGTTAATAAGCCCAGACCCCAAGGGCAGAGGCGTCGCTGGCCAGGGGAGGGACCCAGGCCACAGACCCAGGCCCCACCCCAACCCACAGGCCCTGGCCAGGGACAGGGCCAGAAGCTGCCATGCTGCCTCAGGCGGCTAGGTCCCCATCCCTGGCCGGGGACGGGGACGGAAGCTACCACAGGCAACAGGGTCCTGCATCCCCAGCCAGGGATGGAGCTGCCACTGGCGCACGCCACCAGGCCCTGGATTGGCCGCGGTGGCCACAGGCAGCCAGGCCCCAGATCCCCAGCCAGGGACAGGGCTGGAAGCAGCCGCAGGTGGCCAGGCCCCAGATCCCCAGCCAGGGACAGGGCCAGAAGCTGCCATGCTGCCGCAGGCGGCTAGGTCCCACATCCCTGGCCAGGGACGAAGCCGGAAGCAGCCACGGGCAGCGGGGTCCTGCATCCCCGGCCAGGGATGGGGCTGCCACCAGTGCACGCCACCAGGCCCTGGATTGGCCGCAGTGGCCACAGGCGGCCAGGCCCCAGATCCCCAGCCAGGGACGGGGCCAGAAGCAGCCGCAGGAGGCCAGGCCCCACATCCCTGGCCAGGAACAGGCCTGCCGCAGCCAACGGCGGCTGGGCCCCGGATCTCCGGCCCGCTTGGGCCAGAGATCCGGGGCACCGGCGCTGGGGTTTGGGGCATGTGCCCTGGGGTGCCCAGCACCAGCAACACCTCTGTATATAAATGTGATATTGATAGCTTTAGCAGACAAAACATGTCTGGTCCTGAGCCATGGAGTTTGTAGTCAGATCCTGATTTTCCCAAAATGTACAAAGTCCACATTCAGGGATTCCATGCCATTCAGTACGGGTTTGGACTTCCCCAAAATCAAGGTGTGTTTGAATCATCTTTAATCAGGGAGGGCCAGACTGTACATTGATGTAAATCACTGTTGCTTCATTAGTGTCAGTAGAACTACACTGAGTTACACCAGTATAGGATGCCACTCTGTGACGAGAACAGGCTGGAAGGATCCTAAGTGAGTGTCCCATCGCATAAGCAGTACGGCTTTCCTGCCCTCATTGCCATTTAGTGAGCTACTCCTGAGCCCCTCCATCATCACTGCAGATCTCAAGCCCACTGCAAACTTCTAGTGGGTGAGAATTCGTGGGAGAACGCCACTGACATCAGAGGGGACTGTCTATGTGATGTTGACGTAACTATACTGATATACACCAGTTCAGGATCTGGCTTTGACTTTGCATGCATGAATCCAGTCTTCATCCTTCCATAATCAAGTACTGATGGATCCACCCTGAATATCCAGGCTAGCTAACTGGAGTAAGATGCTTCCGCCAGCAGCACTGGAACAAACCATAGTCAAGACCCAGGTCAAAAGGGGATGAACAAGTGGGATCTAGGGGTGTTGCTGGCTAGGGGAGGGACCTGGGGCATGAGCCCAGGCCCCACCCCCAGCCTACAGGCCCCGCCCACTGTCTGGGGACAAGGCCAGGCGCTGCTGCAGGCAGCCAGGGGATGGGGCCACAGGCAGCCAGGCCCTGGATCCCCATAGGGGGATGAGGCCACCGCGGCCGGGCCCTGGATCTCCAGCCCAATCCGGGGCTCTGGCGCTGGGGTTCGGGGCACGTGCCCCGGCGTGCCCAGCGCCAGCAACACCCCTGCCCAAGGGACCATTCCTCCATATGTGAAAGCTCATGTTAGTTATTGGGTTGGGGGAAAACTGAGGCAGCAGGTTGTGCAGCAATTAGGTTCCCCAACCCTACATGAGCTGCTTGATTTTTGCGGGGGAAGGCTAAAAAAATCTTTCCTTAATTGCAAGGGAATGGAGGGGCCCACTGAAGCCCTAAACTGCCGGACTAGCCTCAGGAATGGTGCTCAGGCTTCTGGCGCCCCCCTGCAGCGCAGTGGTGCTGGTGCAGGAGAGTGACATCATCCAGGGCAGTGCAACGGCACAGTCCCCATTTCGGCGCCCCTCGAACATCAGCGCCCCCCTGCAGCGTTTACGGGGCTTACCGTCTTGCGCCGGCCCTGAATAGCCTGGATCTGCCCCTAGTTGTTCTGGGGAGTGGGGACCCATCTCTTTTTCATTTGGCATTGTGTTCTTCACAGTTTAATGCCCCATTAGCTCCTCTAGGCTGCTCTCCTCTCTGGTTCAGACTGGCAAGTTTCTCAGTGACCTTGTACTTGTCCAAACAGCTCTGCCCAGTATGTGACCCGTCAGGGTATTGGACCTGGCTCTGGCTGGGGTGGGAGCATCCTGGCCCAGCATTTGGCAGATGCTGGGTGGACCTGGCTCTAGAGCAACCCTGGAGTCCTGCAGAGCTGACCGTCTGCAGACAGCTTGGCTGGTGCTGCCAGCTGGCATGTGCAGGGTTCACGGATTTATTTCCCGTCCCCTCAGGCTCATGTTGTGATATCAAATCCCAGTTACCAAGGAGCTTTTCTCTTGTAGGTATTAGACCAACCCCTGGCTCAGGCCTGTGTGATCCAAAGAGGCTCCAGCCACCCCAACTTGGCTCTGAATAATCCTGCCTAGCAAAGAAGAATTGATCCAAGTGGGGGTGAGGAAGAGTAGCTAGGCCTCAGGCAGGGAAGGGAGGGGGCTGGAGGGACCCCCAGTCAAACACCCTGCATGCTGGACCTGGCAGCTTTTAGGGACAATGGCTAAATAGGTGGGCCTCTCTGTGGAACAGCTGCAGGGGGCCATGTAGGGAGAGGAGCAACTCCCTATAGGCTAAAATGGGAGTATTTCTCCTCCATCCCTGAGGCGCTCCAAGCACTTTGTGCTTTAAGGGATTAAGGTTGGAAACTGAGTTAGTTTTAACCCCTTCTTAGAAATGGGAAGCAACCTGAGTGAGGCTAACAACTCAAGTCCATGAATGCAAACGAGAAATCCTGGCTCAATTCCCTGAACTCTGTTTTAACCAGTCACTGCAACCCCTGGCTGCGAGTCAGGAACAAAACCCAGCAGTCCTGACTGCTAGGCCTGCCACCCTAGTCTAACCAGTAGGTCATGCTTCCAGGCCTGGCTGGAGCCCAGGAATCCCATGCTCTTGCCCTCGCCCTCCCAGGATTATGCAGTGTATTTATTGCTCAGGGCACTTCATGCTAAACAGACCCAGCGAGGCAATAAACTATAGCAGGGGAGATGCTTCCAAAAGCACCAGAGTAACTCAGGAGCCTGTCATTTTTCAGATGTGGCTCAAACACTTTGGTGCCTAAATCACCTTGGCTTTTTAGGTATTTTCAGCTCAAGTCACTTGGAAATGTAAAGTAGGCCCCAAAATCAGTCAGCTGTGTTTCTTCTTTGTAAACCTGGTGGGGGGCACCCCCACTGCCCTGCCCCCTATGATGCTAGGCCCCATGGGTGGGTGGACTCTCTGCTCACTGCCTGGCCGCTGTGATGCCCAAATGCATCCCGGCCACCCCTAGCCAAAGAACTGAATGATAGAAGCCAGAGATGATCGGGTATCTGCAGCACCCTGTTCAGTTATATCACTCATAGCCCCACAACACCCCATAGGGGCTACAGAAAAATCAGGGCACCCATGTGTTCTTGTCAGATGAGCTGGTCTGAGTTTCACTAGGACAAGTTCCTGCAGACAGATTTCCAGAAGTCCCATTGTCCAGTTTGGACAAAGAAGTGGGAGGGGGGGGTGGCACTGTGGTACAAAGTAATCTGTGTTCATGGGGCATGAGCAAGGAGGGCACTCGACAGATGGAAAATGGGTGAGTGGCTTGCTAGGGACATCACTGCCCTGAAAAAAGCGTCAGGGCCTGGGACCCGGCCAGACAGCCCTGCCCCGGGGCCCAATCCAGGAGCCAGATTTGGTTCATCCCACTAGCAACCTGGCCCAGATCCAGCTCCTGCCACTGCCAAGGCAGGGCTGGAGACATGGAGGGGGGCTGCAGCCCCTCAGACCCAGCAGCAACAATGCCCCTGTGGCTCACAGCAAGAAACACTGGTGTGGCAAGGCTTTTGGAAAGCATCGATGTTGTATGGGAGGAGGGATGGCTTGTTTTAACATGGAGGGGAAAAAGCAATGTGTGCGTGGGTTGTGGGGAGAAGAGTTGTTTCTATCCCTGGCTCTGCCACTGACCTGCTGGGTGATCCTGGGCAACTCACTTCCCCTCCTCAATGTCTCAGTTTCCCTCCTCCCTTTGCCTGTCTATTCAGTAAGTGCTTCAGGGTAGAGTAAGCTTGGCCCTGTAAGAACCCAGTTAGCTGATTGCATCCCTATGCCCTGTTCCTGTCCCCCAGCCCAGCTCCAGAGGGGCGCCTCCTAATGTACATCTACACTGCAGTAAAATCCGCACCCAGACTGGGCCAGCTGACATGCTAAGGCTGTAGCTGTGGTGCTCAAAAGTCTTAAGCTGGTACATGGGCCCTGAGACCCACCCCTCTGGCAAGGTTTCACTGCCTGGCTTCCAACCCTAGCCAGACTGTCTACACTGCAAGTCTAAGCCTTGCAGGTCTTTCGTAGCAGTGTAGATGTACCCTTGCTTCTGTCATGTGTGTGATATAGAGCCAGTGTCTTCTGGGAGTCTGGAGACTTCAGTTCTAGTCCCTGGGCTGCAGCTGCCCTGCTGTGTGACTGCGCATGGCTCTCGTCCCTGCTCTCTGCCGCAGCTTCCCCATCCAATATCTGGGGAGTGATACCAACTCACCTCTGCTAGCAATTGGAGATAGACCTGTAGGCACCCTGTACTTCAGGGGTCTCTGAAATCAAGTAGGAGGTTAACATTTAAGCAGTTCCTATGTGCTGTAAGTTTCCACTGAGGGACTACAACTCCCATGGTCCCTTGGAAGAAAGAGAGAGAGAGACCCTGGCTGCCCTCCAGGAAGCAGAGGTGAACAAAGGGGTCTCAAAGGGAGAGAGAGAGACATGCCTGAATCTGGAAGCTGCTGTGAGTGCTCCTGGAGTTCCTGAGACTGCTGGAGGCTCACTCAAGCAGGGAGCTTCAGAGGTTGGTGGCTTACTCAGCCCAAAGCAGGGTCTGAGCCTAGAGCTGGCTGAGCTAGATCTGCAGTGAGGGTGTGAGTGTCTCTCTCCCTCCTCCAATTTGGAGCAGAGTTTGTAAAGCCAGGGAGTCTGCTGAGACACTGACTGGGCCTGAGGGAAGGCAGTGTGGCAGTCCCTTTGAACCAGGGCCAGGACAGCAGACCACTGGTTTGGCTCGTGGTTCTGAGCAGATACATGGGACCATCAGCATGCTTCCTTGTCTCCTTCATTGAGCCTCCAAGCGTGCCCACGCAAGCAAGTGTTTGGGGTTCTGAACTCTGGGAAGTGTGCCCTCTCAGTTGGAAAAAGGGCTTTGAACATGCTAGTTAAGTAAGTTTCCTGTAAGCTGTATTCTGTGTCTGCTTACTGATTTATTTACTTGCCTCTATGTATTTAAATTAGTAGTAATATTCAATTCCATCCTGTTATGATAAGTTTCTGTGTTAAGGAAAGGTTTGTTACTTGCAGTTGAGCACTATGAATGTATTTTATATATCTATATATATCTATATATAGATATATATAAGTAGTAAGTTTTGGATTAGACCCATCCCACAGGTTATTCTTAACTGCATGGATTTAGTCCTGGAGGCTCCCAAGGCATGCCACTGAGCATGTACTGGACCCAACCAGGTGGAGGCACCACCAAGCTTAATTTCCTGTGAAGCAAAGGGACTGCTGCAGAAGAGTGGATAGAGGATTCCTACAATCCCAGCATCACCACTGGGAAACTCAGGATCTCTTTTGTCATCAAACTTAGGTGCAGATGCATACGTAAGTGTTGCCTGCTCCAAACTAACCCAGGGAGAAAAAGGGAGAGGGTTACAGACCTTAAGACCGGAAGGGACCAGTGTTGGCTGACCTCCTGCACATTGCAGGCCACAGAACCTCACCCACTCACTCCTGTAATAGATGCCTCACCTCTGGCCAAGCCACTCATATCCTCAAATCTGATTCAGATTACAGAGAATCCATAATTTTCACTAGTTTAAATCCTGAAGTGACCTGTAGCCCTTGCAAATAGGGAAACTGAAAATGCCCAGTGTCTCTGCCAGTCTGAGCTGGGGGAAGATTCCTTTCCCAACCCAAGTCTAGCAATCGCTTAAAGCCTAAGCATGTGGAAAAGACCCACCAGCCAGACACCTGGGAAAGAACTCTCTGTATTAACTCAGAACTGTTCCCATCTAGTGTCCCATAACTTGCCATTGGAGATATTTGCTGCTGTCAGTCGCAGATCGGCTACATGCCATTGTCTCATCCTTCTAGAAACTTGTCAAGCTCAGTCTTGAAGCCAGCTAGATTTTTCTCCTGACAGCTCCCCTTGGAAGGCTGTTCCAGAGCTTCACTTCTCTAATAGTTAGGAACCGGCATCTAATTTAAAACCAAAATTTGTTGGTGGCCAGTTTATATCCATTTGTTCTTGTGCACACTTAGGCACTTAAATAATTCCTCTCCCTCCCTGGTGTTTATCTCTCTGATGTATTCATAGAGAGCAATCATGTCTCCCCTTTGCCTTCTTTTGGCTAGGTTAAACAAGCCAGGCTCTTTGAGTCTCATCTCATAAGGTAGGTTTTCCATTCCTCAGATCATCCCAGTAGCCTTTCTCTGCATCTGTTCCAGACTGAATAAATCCTTGTTAAACATGGGGGACCAGAATTGCACACAGTATTCCAGATCCATCCCCAGTGCTGTGGAGATGTAAAGGAACACTGTTGTTTGCTATTATTTTTTAACAGGGGCTTTCACATTGGTGAACTTGGGCATGTTTATTCAGGATCCATTTGCCTTTTATGGGTCTCTCTTCCCTGCCAGAGGGGAAAGAAATTCAGTCTGGGGCTATGTGAACAACAGGTCTGGGGGACAGGACAGTCTGCAAACAAGCCTGGATGCTCAGAGCTGCTTGCTCCTAATTCCTAGACATGCAGGTACCTTCCACATGGCTGTCTGGGGCCAGAAGGAAAGCCCAGTGGTTAGGAGCTACCCTAGGAGACTTCAGTTTAATTCCTGGTTCTTCTTCGAGTGCTGCTTGGATGCATTCAGCGTTAGGTGTCTACGTGCCGCAGCACACAATTGATTGTTAGCTTTTTGCTTTAGCCTGTCAGAGCAGGGTCAGTGGCCAACACCCCCTCCGGCCACTCCTGTGGCAACATATACGGCCCTGACCCTGACCCTCCCCAGTTCCTTTTTCCATCCTCAGCAATGGTCTCGGGACAGCCCTGTCCTTGCGAACTCAAGTGCCTGGCATTTTTTCATTATGTGAGCCGCCTGTTTAGATTAAAGGACCTGTTCGTGGATATTGTCCCACCTGGAACTGGCACTTCTACAGAACGTGCAAGTTCAGAGCCGGAAGATCACTCCCAACAGCCGCCAAAGATACTGGGCTTCAAACCGTGTGCTTCCTGTGGCAAGGCCTTCCCATGGGATGATCCCCATGAGGAGTGCCTTTGGTGCCTGGGCGAGTCTCACCAGGCCACCGACTGCTCCATCTGCCTGTCCTTCAAGCCGAGGATGCTGAAAGACAGGGAGCAAAGGCGCCATGCATTGGCCCTGGAATAAGCATGGCAGCCTACCCTTGAAGAACCGGGGTTGCCTTTGGCACCAGCACTGCCTGCCAGATTGGCACGGGAGCCCTCCTGGCACCACTTCCCTTGGGAGCAGAAGAGGACGCAGTCAGCGCCAGCATTGGTACCGAAGCATGCCCACTGATCCAGCTTTCCCCACCTGAGCTCTTCTTGGCACCGGGGCCAGGAAACGGTGCAGATTCCAACCAGCCCAGGGGCTTTCGCGGCAGCAGAGGCTCTGCTGCTTTTGCCTACGCCTACTCCCCCAAAGCCCCCTAAGCAAAAAGGAAAGCCTGCTTTCCCTTCAGGGAAGTGGACTCCTGCTGAACGGCACTGCTCTCCAGCACCTAGTATGTTGCCAAGCTCCTTGGCGCCGCAAGGCAAAGCTCCCCTAAGGACACCGGGCGGTACTGCCCCAAGCCATACTCTAAAATGCCCTAGATTGCACACCGCTTCTCCCCATATCTCTGTGTGTCGGGGCTCTTTTCATGACATACCCTTGCCTCACAACTAAATACCTGCAGACTACTCTGGCCGCTTGTGACACGTGGCCCCCTCTACCGCCTAGGGTTTATTCTGCCTCCACAGTCTCCATCAAGGGTTAATAAGGGCTGATGTTTTTCAAAAGCCTCATTTACTTCCCTTTCTCTCTTTTCTCATAGCCTTGCAGTTTACACTGTTGGGAACCTCAGGAACTATTTCCTCGTTCAGACCCCAACTCTCGCCAGTGCATGGGTTAGTAATTATTAAAAAGGCCTGGGTAAGAACATATGCCCAACCAGAGAGTCACAGCTTGCCCTCTTGATCCCTGGGATCAACTCTGCAGAGCTCGAACACATGAGCAATGGGGCCCTCATAGCACCCTATAGCCTTGTGGTGGGATCCTCGAGCTCCCCTTTTTTAGGTATTCCTCCTGCCATCACAAGGAAATACTCCTGCGAGCTCAACCCAGATACCTCCAAATCACCCTCACAGACCCACAGGGCCACCCACCTCTGTGTTATTAGGTGAGCATCTTGTGTTGGCAGGGCATGTGATATATATATACCCCCCCCCCACTCCTCCCTTTTCTGTCCCACAATCTCCTCAGGTTGTGGGAAACAGGGACTGGACCACATTACCGATCAGTGGGCACCCCTAGTGTCATTTTGTTCTTCCCGCTTGGGAAATTCCTTCACCCCCTTCCCTTCAGCAAGGCCTCCCCACAAGAACTCTGGTGGTTTTCTCTTCTCCCTGTGGGTTGCAAAAAGTAGAAATACCTTGATGGCACTCCCAAATCTTTACTCCTTTATGGTGTACCCTCCAGATAAGGCCACCCCACTACCTCTGCCCTCAGGTAGGAGTTTACCCCCTTAGTTTTGGTCAGAAAAGTATACCCTGGGGTCATCAAATTTCCATCCAAGGGCCCCTGTCGCCCTCTTCCCGCGGGACACCCACAGGGGCATGGCAGGGAGGAGTCCTCCCCTTGATCAGAAGCGAAAGGGCACTCCTGCCTCCTGGGTTTGCCATTAGCAGCCTCTTCCTGTCCTGTACACTATCCCATTGCTTTCTGGGTAAGCACTTTCAAACATGGGAGGAGGGATTCCCTGAATGCTTGTAGGCTACATGCCCTTGATCATGCAGCTTTGATACAGTCACCCTCCGCCTCCTCTGACATACTCCCCCCCTCGCCTCCTCATCTGCTGAAGGGTCCCCTCAATGGTTCCCCTCCTCCATTCTGCCATCTTAAGGTCTATCAGTGCAATATCAACCTTTGCGAATCGGGCAAGGAGAGATAGAGGCTCTCACTCTCTCAGAGGTTTTCTATAGGGAAATGTCTGGTCCTTTTCACTTCCCCCAAATAGGGTAAGTGACCAATGGGAAAGGTTGTCCACCCATTCCTAGAAAATGTCCCAGGATACTCCCACATACACAACATGACTGCACCCTACCGCCCGTATATGATGCTAATTTATGTCCTCCAGTTTTATCCCCTTCAAACCCTGAACCGCTTCCTATCTTAACTGATAGAGGTATTTGGGAACCTCGAGCACTGTGTGCTCAGCCAGAGGCCTAAGGGGGCCGGTCACTTCCCAACATACTCAGACCTCCCGTCCTATATGGTGCAAAGGAATCTTAGTATAGGCAAAGGCCAACCTCGAGCCACTTGCTGTATTTCCTCCCTTCTTTTGGGGCCTTTGTCCACAATATCTTGGAGCACAATTTCAGTGTCCTGGGATCCACTTGCACCCTCCCATCAGAAGAGGAAGGGATTGGAGGTGGGCCCTTTCCCTCTTTCTCAGGGTTCTTTCCTGTGATTCCTCCTTCAATACTCTGGGCTCACATCTAGCCTAAGGGAAGGACCAACCATATGTTTTACATACAGGGATCCTCCTAGCAATTATCCTTAGAGGTTGCAAATCCCCCACCCTCACCCTTATCTTAGTACCATGGGGCAATGCAGACCATGATCACCCCAGCCTACAGGGGGAATTGAGGAAGCACTTTTGTCTGGGAGTTCCAGACTGACATCCATAAAACCTGGGTCTCCGAGGTTACCCCACCGCTGCCCTGAGGTGACCCCTCTCCTATCAGGACTACTGCACTAGATCTCTTCATTGGGGTTTTTCCATCCAGCTTAGCGACACGCAGAGGCCATGGTGCTACCCCCCCATCTCCCCCCAAGAAGGGCAGGTAGGCCTTTGCCCAACCCTCACTGTAGAGTTGCGAGTCAGTCTTTTGATTCAGAGTAGGTGGCCCATCTTTGCAACTTCCCACTATCCGCAGTTCTGCTACCACAGCTGGGATTGAAGGCCTGAAGTTATTTAAATAGAATCAAGGATTACTTCCCACCTTTTATGCAGCTGGCAGACTTCTCTCACAAGGCTCACTGGTGGAATCTCTCTGCCTCCTGATGGTTCACGCAATACTTATTAGCTATAGGCTCTTATAAGCAGTTGGTAGGGCCCAGTTTGTATGGGTCAATCTACCATTCCATCCCTCCCCCGGTGTATTGGGCAGTATCTATGCCAACCTTTAGAAGAAGTGACTCACTTCCTCTCAATGTTTTCCTGGGAAGTTCTTGTGGAATAATTGAGAGGTGTGATGTTATCACTACAGGGGCAAAGAAGCCTCCAGCCCAGCAGACTTTCTCTCACTTCCCATGGTTGGGGACTTTCTAGGCTTGGCATAGCCAAAGTTACACTTCCCAACCCAACAGAGGGTGACACACAGCTTTTCTCAGTTCCCCTTGCTCCGCGTTTTCCCAGGACTCTGGAGAGTTAAAAGATATCCCCTCCATGTAGGCAAACAGCCTACTTTTCAGGCACCCTTCCATGGTTTTGGAGCTTGCCTTACAGGGATAGCTGTGCTGAAGGCAGAATACTCCAACTCTGCCCACCATCCATGGTACAGCTAGTAGTCACCTAACACTGAATGTATGCGTGCAGCCCATCTTGAAGAAGGACGGTTACTGGTAAGTAACTCGCCATTCTTCCCCTGGCCCTGTGTGACCTTGCGATTTTCTGGCTTAGAGCCTCAGAAGTACTGAAGTGCCTTACTTCCTTTGAAATTGGTAGAATTTAGTAGCCTCATTTTGAGCATCGAGGCCTCAGTGTGCACTTGAGGCTCAGCCCCTGAATCCCTGTGGAGCAAAATGAATGAGACTCTTCCATGGTCGGGTGGGGAAGGCATTTTATTTCTGGATAGAACCACCATTTCCAGACTGGCCTCTGGGAACTATCCTGCCTGCACCAAATTGCTGCATTCAGTAGCTGTGAACTCTTCACAATGCAGTGACAGCCAGGGGTGGGGGAATGGGCATGACATCTGCATAGGGTGAGAGTTGCTGGATTCACTCTCGCCTCTTAGAGTCATCTAGCCCAGTGGTTCCCAACCTTTTTGAATAACATGGCACACTTGAGTGACATAAACAATTCCATGGCACATTCACTTTTTTCAGCTGAATTGATTGCTCATCAATGTTGCATTTACTTATATTTATTATGGTTTCGGTCTTACTAGAGAGATTTGCAGTGTAGTGCATACAACAAGCTAAGGAAGGATCAAATGTGTTAATGTTTCAAATCCACCAGGGAAAATTACACATCATCTCAATTTTGCCCTTAGGCCACCTGTGTTTAGAATGTTCACATTTTAGAATTGGAAGACCGATACCTCATTTTTAATGTGACGATTAATATTCACAAGTTTTATGAGTTGTAATTTTGGCTGGATAGAATATTGTTTAAAATGAAACAGCATCTGTTTTACATTGATTTTCATTACCTTTGTAGGAAATTTCAGGGCACCCTGATTGAAAACCACTGGTCTAGCCTGACTCACTGATGCAAGATACCAACCAGATTTTTGCAGGAGACAGTGACCAGAGTGGAGGGTCCCCTCAGCCAGGGGAGGTTAGATCAACAAACTGCAATGTCAAGACCAGGCCCCAGCATCCCTCCACCCTGCTCAGGGGCCTTGGCCTTGATGCAGAATGACCCTGTGAGGGAGTGTTCAGCATGTAAGACCCCTGGGCTACTGGCAAGGGGACCCGGTGAGTACCAGCAATGCTGACGAGTTTGTGCGATGAGGGCAAGTGTCGCCCTAGGGACTGGGCCGAGACCCACCAACTTGTCTCAGAGACACCACCCAGCAGTTAGCGGATGAGACCAGCTGTGAGCCACTCCCAGCCCCAGGCTGGATTGGCTCAAGTGTCTGGGGTGAGCCTCTGTGTGCCCTCCCGAGGCTGGGCAGGAGGAAACCCCCTAAGGGAGCCGACTGGAGCTGCAGAGCTTTGGGCATTACTCCTAGCGCCAGAGTGCCTGGTGTGTCTCCTTCCCTGCTAGCCCCTGGAGTGTCTCCATGACACTCTGACAGTGGCTGGGGCAGTATGGAGGGGGCAGCTGGCAGCAATCAAGGCCGGTGACTGTTGCCTGACGCTGCACGGCTGGAAGAGGATTTGAATACAACGTCCTTCTGCTCCTGGATCCTCTTCGCTCTGGCTCGGGAAGAAAAGACAAGCAGAAAAGGTAGGATAACCCCTAAATCCCATTTACACACACTGGGAACCTAGCCTGGAGTCTTTGCCAGGCACTGCTCTGTGCTGCTGACAGAGGCTGATGGAGCCTGACTGGCATCTAGAAACTACAGGGGTTTAAAGGTCTCTGCCCTTTAGCAGCTCCAGGGGCAGGAGAGCTGTAATAGTACAGTGAGGGACATGGCTATCATGTGCCTCAGGCAGGGAAAGGACAGCCCCTGGCCTCCACACCCTCTCACTCACCGTGTTTTCTTCACCACAAAGTAAACCGCAAGAAAGATGCTGAGGCAGCCAAAGAGGGTCCCAAAAACAATCGCAACAATTTCACCTGCCCAAGGAAAGAAAGCAGATGGCAAGGGTTGCAATGGGGATGGGATGACCTGAGGCCAGAGCGTGATGGATGGATGGGGCGACCTGAAGGCAGGGGGTGTGGTCCCGGTCATTCTCGCTGACAATGCACACCAATGGTTTCCAGCTGCTTTTTTTCTGAAGCCTAAGGCTTTTACCAAGCAACATCCAAGAGTCGCTGTTCCCTGCTGCCAAGGAATGCCAGGTGTGCTCTGCTGGGCAGTGTGTTGGAAATGCACATATCACTTTAAGGAAAAGGACTGTGGGGGTGTATGCGAAATGGGGCATTCCTGGTCCTGCTGCCAGTAGCAGTTGGAGTCAATACGGAAAGAGCAAGCTCAAAACAAGGTGATGTGAGTCACATGTCAAGGAGCAGCCTGCTTTCTTCCTGTTTTTGGGTTCTTGCGGGTTAAACAAAGTCTCTGTGGATAGGCCATGAGTGTAACACCATGGGCCCCTTCCAGCCCCCCATGCATAACAGAGAGGACCATACCTGCAGAGTAGGCTGAGGGGCCTGCAAGAGAAAAGACAAGCAGATGTTAAAGATCTCTAAGGCCCTGAGCAGGCTCAGGCCTTGTGGTAGATTGTGACAAACACATGGCTGCATGACAAACACATGATCTCCAAGTTACCATTCTTCTGCCACAGCATGGTGGCAGTGGGGGCTAGAACTCAGACCTTCCCTGCTCCAAAAACTGAGCCCCAATGTCTCTGTGAGAGAGTTCGCATTGTGTGTGTGTGGTACAGGGCCCATAACACACAAGTGAGCAATTCTTATTCCCTTCAGCAGAGGGCAGTGGTGCCAAACAGCCAGCTCATTAGCATGTTCCCCATGTGGGGCATACTGTAGTCTAGTCAAATAACTTCAGCCACAAGGATGCCAGGAAGATAGAACCCCTGATGGTACCACCAGTCTTTTGACTCCAGGGTCAGAGCCCTGTGTGCATGGAGCTGGATTCTACCTGGATATAACTTGGGGCACCGCTCCATAGACTGGTTGATGTATTTTGACTGGGGTCTGGGGGGATGGCTGGTAGCTGAAGTGAGAGGATGACGTCCTGTGGAGAGAAACAGGAGTCAGATCCCCCAGATCAGCTGAAACCTAAGGGGGGGATGTCCTCCCCTCACCGGGCTCTGTAGCCCCACCAGGGCTGTCCAGGCCCAATGCACTCACCCACAGGGAAGGAGGAGAATACCAGCCTCTGGTTCAGTGGCTGAGGGGCTCGGTAATTGTCCACTAGGGGCACAGGTGAAGAATTCCCAGCACTGGTGGCGTACAGCCCTCGCTGCAACTTCTCCAGCTGGAAGAGAAGGGAGCTATGAGGAGATGCCCTCTGCCAAAGTTCCTGCGGTTCACATACACAAACAGCATAATGAGATGTCCCCTCCGCAAGCCACCTTCCACTCTCTCCCCAGCTCAGTGAGGTGACAATCCCAACCCCTTTAGCCCTGGAGTCTGGGGTATCCCGACTTCACACACACCCCAAAGCTGTATGCGATACATGGCATTGGGGCAACATGAGTGTTAACAGGGCAGATGTTAAAATAAACCCCAGAGCATCCTGCCCCAAATACCAGGGGGTACCTGGGAGGCAGAAATCCGTGCTCGCTGGTGGAAGACAGTCCAGAGCACACTCTCTGAACAGGGTGGTGTGGTCAGGGAGCCATTATAGCGGAAATATTGGTCCAGCTGCTCTGGAAGCAACTCACTGACATCAAAGGATGGAATGGGTACTTTCTGTCCTATGGGAATGTTGGAAGGGACAACATTAAGGACATAAATTTCACCGAGCCAGCCTGACTTTTTGCAGAGAAGCTGAGGTGATGCATAGAGCCCCTTGGGTCTGTTCACAGATTGGCCCAGGCTTACCATCTGCTCTCAACAGTGTTTCAGTCCATTGGGATTCTTTGCCCTACCCCCTGCAGGGACCTGGCCCAGATGTCGACGGCCACCAGAGGTACAGGAATGATGAAGAGATTGAGGTCTCTTCTGCTGGCCACCAAAGTCATTGCATCTGCTTCCTGACTGGGGGCCTAGACTGTAGAATAGTTTGGAGGCAGATCTCAGTTCTCACCCTCCCTCATTCCAATCAGCACCAAAAACAAATAAGGAAGGAGGCTTCAACACCAGGCAACTCTATTTACTACTTTCACCCACAGCTGCTTTACAGCAATAGCCCAGAGCTGGTTCCAGAGTTCAAATCTTGGGGTTTTTCCCTTCCAGTCAGGCAGCTGGTTAAAGCAACAGCGATGCTCAAGTGCTGAAAACATGCTGTATATGCTTTCACACATCAGATTTGGAAAACTACCAGATTGATCCCACTGGGCCTGTGAGGTTGGATTGTTCTCTGTGAGGATGGGGGTATAGAGACCCTATGCTGAATGGGCAAAGGTTAATGAAAGGCTGTGCTCTCAATCAGCCCCACCTGGTACACCTGGGACAGGTGTCAAGCCTGGAAGAAGGAGGGGTTGGAAGAGGAAATACCCAACCCAGGAATGGCTGACTGAAGCAGAGTCTCTTGATCTAGCCCCTTAAAAGAAGGCCTGGCTGGGACTCAGAGACTGCTAGGCTCCAGGTCCTCCCCAGGGGTAGGTAGGTTTGGCATGGGACTGCCACCTATGTTTTTTTTTTTTTTTTCTGCTGTGACAGTTGTATTTTCCTTGTGGGCTCTGTGGTGGGGTGTCTGCAGGATGGGGAAGCTGGGATCTTAGCAGATGGATCATAGCTATTTATTACAGAGTCCCTGGCCTGGAAACCAGTGGAGAGGGAGGACCCAGGTTTCCAAGGGAGACAGTGCTGAAGTCCTGGAGGGAAAGAAAGGCTAGAAAGGACAATTAAATATGAAGGCGTAGCATGAAGCAGTTGGATTACAGTTGTATGGGACTGGGTTCACTCTGGTGGAGATGATGTGTGACTCAACCAGAGGGCCAAGCCATGGGATGGTGGTCACTGCAGGGCTGGGTGGTGTCAGCAGGAGACATCAGGGGAAAAGACCCTGCTATGCCATGCCCACCTGTCACAGGGCATGCTAGCAGTGAGTCTTTTTCCTAAATAAAACAAGGAGTTGTGTGGCATTTTAAGACTAACAGATTTATTTTTCGCATGAGCTTTCGTGGGAGAAAATCCCACTTCATCAGATGCTTTGAAGATGGGTGAACTTACAGAATGGAATGAAAACAAATGCAAGGGGGTGTCAAACAAGTCATATGGTAACAGCAAATCAGAGCAGTTGTTAGGTTCAAACCCTGGGAAGCCTGAAGTCAAATTACCTTTTGTAATGGGAAAAGAACGCATAGTCTCGATTCAGTCTTGCTTTTACAGAATTTAATTTGCATATTAATTTGAGTTCAGCTGTTTCTCTTTGAAGTCTTGACGTCCCAGTCACATCTCTGATTCCAGCCTCCAAGTCCGCCCACATATCTGCACAATAGATACCATCATAGGTCCTAATTAAGCCTGCTACTCCATCAAAGGCTCATTTACCTGCTCATCTACTAATGTGATCTATGCCATCATATGCCAAAAATGCCCAAACACCTTATACACTGGACAAACAGGACAATCCCTGTGCAAAAGAATAAATGAACACAGAGCTGATATCAGAAATCACAAAACAAAAAAATCAGCTGCTGAGCACTTCCATCTTTCTAATCACTTGATAAATGATTTGTTAACAACCGTGGTCAGAGATGTTACTGGGACATCAAGACTTCAAAGAGAAACAGCTGAACTTGAATTAATGTGCAAATTAAATTCTGTGAAAGCAGGACTATCAAGACTATGGGTTCTTTTCACATTACCATAGGTAATTTGACTTCAGGCTTCCCAGGGTTTGAACGTAACAACTGCTCTGATTTGCTGTTACTGTATGACCTGATTGTATGTTTGACACCCCCTTGCATTTGTTTTCATTCCATTCTGTAAGTTCACCCATCTTCAAAGCATCTGATGAAATAGGATTTCTCCCATGAAAACTCATGCAAAAAATAAATCTGTTAAGTCTTAAAGTGCCATGTGACACCTAGTCTAAGTGCCACACAACTCGGTTTTTTGTTTGTTTGTTTGTTTTGCTGGACTAGACTAACATGGCTATCCCTTTGGAAATCCCTCCTAAATAGTCTAGGGTCTAAGCCAGAGGTCTCAAACTCAAATCTCCACAAAGGCCACATGAGGATTACATTAGCCCAAGGGCCGTGCCACTGAAACTGTTTCATACAACATGTAAAATGTAGTCAAAATGAAAAGTAACATCTATATGCCAAGAGTAAATAAGTAAAGAGTTACTTCTGTTCAAGATGGAGGTATCATCAGGAAGACAAAGTAAGTAAACACACTTTAAATTTTGCATTATCAATTATTTGAGAAATTCTAAATGTTGTTGTGGGCCACAGGAAATAACTTTAGGGGCCACATGCAGCCTGCAGGCCACAAGTTTGAGACCCCTGGTCTAGGCTCTGGGGCTCTGTATGGTCTACCCTGAAGACCAGAGCTGCTGTTATCAAAAATACGTAGAGAAGTTGGACACCCAGCTCTCATCCCAACCCAGCCATGGATCTTATGCCCTGTTTTAGGGAAAACCATCAGCTTGTCAGAAGCAAGATGGAGAGGTGACTTCATGGGGAGAAAATTCTGGACATCAAAAGCCTCTTTGATCTAGCAGAGAAAAGCAAAATGAGAACCTCTGACTGTAAGCTGGCACCAGACAAATTCAAAGCAGAAATAAAGAACAAATCTGCTTTAGGGCAAGTTATTAACCATTGGTAGAAACTGCCCAGGGAAGCCATGAATTCTCCTTTTCTGGATGTCTTTGGATCAATACTAAATACCTCTCTGGAGCATATTCAGCCAAATATCAGGGATAACTGGGGGAAATTCTCTGGCCTGTGAAACTCAAATGCAAAAAATAAATGTTAGTCTTAAAGTGCCACACAACTGCTTGTTGTTTTTTACTGTGAAACTCAGCCTTGATCAGTGGTTCTCCAGCAGGGGTATATGCATCCCTGGAGTTACCCAGAGGTCTTCCAGGGAGTACATCAATTCCTCTAGATATCTGCCTAGTACTTTTACAACAAGCTACGTAAAAAGCACAGCCAACATCAGAACAAACAATCTCTTACAGACAATGATTTGTTTATACCTCTGTACTCTGAATGTAAGTACAATATTTCCATTCCAATTGATTTTTTTAAAATAATTATATGGTAAAATGAGAAAGGAAGCAATTTTTCAGTACCACTGCACTGTGACATTTTTGTATTTTTATGTCTGACTTTGTAAGCAAGTCATTTTTAAACTCCATGAGTTTGTGCCATAATCTAAAGACTCTCTCTGCTAGGAAATGTTCCCTGGCATCCACCTTGTCGTGTTAGGTTTCATCCCACCATCTTAGCTTCACTCCCTTATGCATATCCCCCAAACAATTCCTCTCCCTGGATGCACCCAGGCCACTCAACCCACCTGGGAACTGATGGCCTCACCTGCATACTGGATGCTCGTCAGATGCTTCAGGATGTTGTCATAGGCAGAGTTGGTCTCATCACCAACCTGAAGGAGGGGACAGAGAACAAGAGGCTTCCTGTCAGCTCTGAACCCACCCTTCCCATGGAGGGAAGCTCACAAGAGAAGCAGAAGGTGGGTGGCCCAGTTACATGCCTGATGGAGCAGAGTTTGCCCATTTGGATTCTTGGAACACCTTCATTGCATGATGGTATCTAAGCACCTTTCAGTCCTGCACTGAACCATGACTCACATCTGTCCCCTGGGATTCTACCCCAGCATGCTTTTTCCAGGGGAGAGGTATGTGCAATGAAGTGGTTTGTTTTAGTACAGTTGGTTTTTTGAAATGCTCAACACTGACTGTTCAGCACCTCCATTAAGGCCATTTGGAGGAGCGTACTCTGTCCTGGATTCGGGAGCAGGGGCCGGGGAGGTTGGTGATGGTCTGTAGTCTCCAAGGGAGTTTGTTTAGTAGTTTGAGGACCAGCCCCTGAAAAAGCTCAGCTGCCTCCTGTACAAGTTTTACCTTTATTCATCAGCCGGCCAGTAACACAGGGAACAGGAAGAGTCCCTGGCTGGCTTAGCCCTTGAGAAGACACAGCCAAGTGAGATGCTAGGGATGGGTTGGCACTTCTCAAGGCAGGACCTCTCCCATCTGCCTTGGGGGCTTTGACCCTGGAAATCCTAGGGTGTCAATGGACTTGTTGATCCTTGAGAGAGGATCAGCTCACCTGGAAGCTGTTTAATCACCCATCCAGGCCCTTATACAGCTCCCAGTGACTGTATTCCCTTGCGGCATTCTGAGGAGCTGGTAGCTGGACTTTCTCCTGAGGTTAAAGTCACCTATGTGCAGAGACCCCCGCAAGAGGCCTAGGCTACACCCCCTCCCAGGTCTAACCATCAACCCAAACCCAATCCAAGGACAGACAGACACTTTCACACAATGGGGGTTAGCTTGTGGAACTCATTATGACAGAAGGGAGTTAGTTCAGGATTCAGAAAGGGGCATTTATCTGGAGAATAGGAACACTGAGTTAGAATAGCTAATGCAAGTAGGGAAGGAAGAGAAAACCTCATGCTTCAAGGCTTGGACCAGCTGCTAATGATTAGAAACAATATGAGACTTAGAGGGGCTGGTTATCCTATAAGTGGTCACTGTGGGGTTTCTTGCACCTTCCTCTGAAGCAGCAGGCGTTCAGCCCCATGGGAACCAGGATGTTGGGCTAGCTGGACCTCGGACTGATCAGTCTGGCAATTCCTCTGTTCCACTTAGACTAGAGCCCTCTCTCTACCTAAGAGGGAACTGTACCCTGGCAAGCAGGTGATTCTGCTTAGGACTCCCCCTCTCTTTTCCCTCCACCAGTGCTCAGGCTGGCTGCCTCAGTGAGTCACCTGTAGGGAGTGGGGACCATGGCTGGCTTAGCTGCAAGGAGCTCACCTCAATGAAGATGCCCAGCACGGCCAGGCCGTCTGCCTGTTGCTTGGCCTTGCTGACGTTGGCATACCTGTCCGTATTGTAATGCACAATGTGCATCTGCAGGGAGAAAGGAGAGGGATGGTAACAGGTCTCCTTTGCAAGTACTAGCTTTTTGGGCCTGGACATGTCCCCACCCCCCTCACACCCTCTAAGAGAGGTAGCCATCCATGCAACATCTGCTTGCATGGGGATAGAGGCACAGGGAAGGAAAGGAAGATGACTTGCCTAAGGTCATCCCAGTGTCAGTGGCAGATCCGGAACTATAGCCAGGGCTAGCCCATCCTCGCCCAGTGTCCTGTCCACTGGGCCACACTGCCCTTTGGCAGGTCAGAACCAGCAGGAAATCATCACTGGACTTTACAGCCCACCTTAACAGACCTAGCTTGCTAGGCGGTGAACCCCACTCCCTTCTCTTTTCCCACAGATGTGCTTTCACTCTTGGGCCTGCTTCGCTCTGGCAGTCCTGCTTTCTACAAACCTGCCAGCCCCAGTAAGTCTGAGCCTGAGAGGAGCAGAGCATCTACATGCACCTTCCACTACAATATCCATCAGTGTTTACTTGGCTCTTCATCCTGAAAGGCCTTGCATTCACCCTTCTTGAGACTCACGGCCATTCATGCGAGGAACAGCTGCAGATTGGGCACTGTTCTTTGTCACAGGGCTGGATTTGAGCCAGTGACCTTGAGGTCCTAAACCAGGACTGACCCCCCCCACCCCAAAAAAATCCTCTGGGCTGGGTGGATTGTTCAGACCCCTGCTGGCATGATCCTCACCCAATTGGGCATTGCAGCAGCTTTGCAAACCCTCTCAGGGAGAGAATGGCATAGGGGAGAAGGGGAAAATGCACTGTACTCAGCTCCACTGGAGCTGATCTTGGAGGCTCAGTTTGACTGGCACCCAGCAAGGTGTGGATTATTCACCAGATGGTGCCAGGATGGATGGAGTAACCAATTTCTCCCCTATCCCCAGTTAAAACCCTTTGGCTTTAGGGGAAGCCTCAATGCCATTTGAAAATGGGGAAGACACTGTGGAGGGAGACCCGACCCAGGTGACTCCCTAGACTTCAGTGAAGCTTCTCCAGGGGTAACTTTGGCCCCAATTGCCTGGCTAGTCTGGCCCAAAAGAGAGGTTCCACAGGTGCTGATGGTACGAGGGCAAGGAAATACCAGCTCCCCAGCCTGGATCAGGGCTGGCCTGCCCCCTTCACCCCCAAACCTGGGGTAAGAGCACACTCACCTCTGCAGGGAAAGCCTTCCCATTCACCTGATGCTCCGACCCACCAGCATGGCCCTGGCTGCCCCAGTGGAAGTGCAACTGGACAGCCACATAGGTCTGAGGAAGCCCCTTAAGGAACATGGACTGGGGCAGGGACATCTCCACTGCGGGGACAGATGACAAGGGGGTGTTAGTGCCTGCAACAGAGTCTCCCAGTCCCTGGCCTCCTAGGGGCCTTGTGGCCAATGCCTCCTGGGAGGCTCGGGCCAGATGGGGAGCAAAGATGAGGCCATACAGGGAATGCTAGAGCAGGGATTAAAATATAATTTGGCCAGTCCCAGAACCCTCCTAAATTTTCAGGCCCCCTTCCTGCAGGTCTGGGCCCCCCTTCACCCACCCCAGCTACTTTGTCCCATCAGACTCTTCCCCCATAACCTCCACAGCCCCCATCCCAACCCTTCTACCGACTCCACCCGCTGCACACTTTGCCTACCAGCTGCCCCAACACCCCCAGACTCCCCTTACCTGCTTAATCTGGACTAATTTGGTCCCTGTTTACACTAGGCTTTGCCTAGTTCAAACTACAAATTTTAAGCAAAGCTTAGTTTGAACAGAAAGTTTGAACTAAGCGGTTAGTTCAACTAAGCGGTTAGTTCGAACTAGCCATGTGTTTTAGTTCAAACTAACTTTTAGTTCAAACTAGCCATGCTTTTTTACTGTGAACTAAAAAACGCAGCTAGTTCAAACTAAAAAGCCGCCATTAGTTCAAACTAACCCATGATTAGTTTGAACTAACTCAGAACTGCTTAGTTCAAACTAAGCAAGTCCAAAATATGCTTCCTGGTGTAGACATAATCTATTTGTCAAAGCAAAGAGACTTGCATGCTGCCCTGTCTTCCGTGCTGAGCATCACCAGACTTGCCCTAAGCGCACAAGCACTGGCAACACTATGATGGGCCTTCCACACCCCGACCCCTTGCACTGTTGCACCCCAGAGACACAGACACATACAAATCTCCCTAAAAAAACCCCCCACACCCAGTCACACTTGCACCCAGCAACCCCCTCTAGCACAGTGGTTGTCAAACTTTTTTTTTTTCTCAGGATACGGCTCTGGACCCTTTAGTCATGCAGTGACCCCCTGCCAGAAAAATAAAAGGGACTGCTGCCTGAAAATTTGGTGGCTGCCACAGCTGGTGGTGGGGGTGGGGAGAAAATATAGGGCTGCTTCCATCCACTCCAGGGGTAGCAGCTGTGGGAAGCTGACAAGGACAGCAGCTGCTCTGGGTAGTCAGATTTTAGCAGACCAGCCGGTGTCTTTGTCAATTTACCACAGCTGCTTCCACCCAGCAGGGGTTAAGTGGGTGGGAACAGCCTGGAACGCCATTCCAGGGCCCACTATTTTTAGGGGCTGAGCGTTCCATGCCACCCAAAAATAGAAAATGGTGCCAGAACGCTACGTTCCAGGGCCCACTACTGAAAATAGCGGGATCAGGAACGCAGTGTTCTGGCACCATTTTCTATTTTTAGGAGCCTGAACACTGGGCTCCTAAAAACAGCAGGCCCTGGAATGGTGTCCCCCCCCATGTTTTGGCAGGCAGGGAAGCAGGGCAGGCTCCCCTGCACATGCACAGGCTGCACAGTTTCCAGGCCCAGCATGCTATTGGTGAGTACTGGAGCACCTGGCTAATGCTGCTGGGGGGGCAGGGGAGGGATATTAGGGGCGCCTGAGCTGGGAGTGAGTAGTTGGGTCTCGGAGTGGATTTTGGGGACGGAGGAGTGAGTATTGGGGACTGGGGTGGCTTATGGGGGTGGGTATTGGGGTCTGGGGGTGGATTTTGGGGACAGGAAAATGGATATTGGGGGAAGTAGCTGAGATGGGGGGCAGGAGCTGGGGTCCAGGAGGGGGACCCACCCATGCAGGAGGGTTCTGGGCCCCACCAAATCATACTTTAACCCCTGCCACTCAGGGGGTAGCAGAGAGGCTGGCATCTTCTTAAATTTCCTGCAGCTGCACCCCCTGGCTGGAAGCAGCTGTGGGAAACTTCAAAGGACAACAGCCCTAGGCTGCAAGTAGCAATGGGACAGCCAGCGTCCTTTTAAACTTCCCACAGCTGCTTCCACCTTGGGTGTAGCAGTCACAGGAAATTTAAGAGGACACTGGCTGCATGGGGTAGTCAGGTTTTAGCAGAGTAGCTAGTGTCCTTGTCAGTTTCCCACAGCTGCTTCCCCTGGATGGAAACAGCTGAGGGAAATTTCAAAGGACACCAGCTCCCTGGGCTGCAGATAGCAGTGGGACTGCTGGCATTTCCTTGTTCGACCCCTACCCCTGCAGCAGTAGTGGCAGTGCCATTACCTAGTACCAACGGGTCTGCTGCACTTCTCCCCACACATGTACCTCTATGCACTCCCCATCCGTGGCCCCACTAAGTCGCGGGACCTCCTTGCCAACCTCCTCTTGGCTTACGCGAAGGTAGCCACATATAAAACTCGGGAGAGGAGGTTGGCAGAGGGAGGGGCCTGCGACTGTGGGGCCTATTTCCGCTCCCTCGTCCGTGCACGTCTCCGGGCAGAGTTCCTCTGGGCGGCGTCCGCTGGCTCCCTCGACACCTTTCGGGAGCAGTGGGCGCTGTCCGGGGTTCTCTGCTCGGTATCCCCTTCCGAAACCCTTGTTTTGAACCTGTAACCTTCACACCCGTCCCTGTTTTCTCTTTTGTTGTCCCCCGGACTTTTTTGAAGCCCTGCCTTGTGCCGCTTCCCCTCAGGCTGGGGGAAGGGTTTTAGAAGTGGGTGGGCTTGCGCCCACCCACTCCTCAGATCACTTCAATAGGACCAACGGGTCTGCAACCCAGTACTGGGTCACAGCTCGTGGTTTGACAACCACTCTAGCACACCACCTTTCCCCGAGCTTGGGGCTGATGTGCTCAGCCTTGTCCAGCCCAGCTGAGCACAATGTGTCTGGGTACATGGCCCTGGGCCATCAATTTGTGTGTGTTTTCTCCAGAGTACTGTCTGTCCCCACTGCTCAGTGCCTGGGGGCACTTGCACCACATTAGGACTCGGGCTGGCTGGTGTATAGTGCAAAACCTCACCCAGCATTCCCCGTCCTCAGCTCCTTCTAGGGAGTCCCAGTGAAAGATTTTTCCCAGGGGGAGGGAGGTATCCAAGGTTTTCCCGCGCACACACACGGCATTGTCCCCAGGACCCCAACAAGGCTGAGAGCTAGAAGTCACCAACAGGACAATGGCAGATGGCTCCCTGGCCCCATAGCAACAGGGATAATGGCTGATGACTCCCCAGCACCACAGCAACGGGACAATGACTGATGGCTCCCCAGCACCACAGCAACGAAACAATTTGACAGCTCCCCAGCACCATGCAGGAAGCAGGGGGACAGAGCTCAGCAGTGGGGCATTAACTGCATTGCCTAGTGAGGTTAACAGAACTGGTGGTGCCAAAAGGGGGGGATCTGGAGAAGTGCTGCAGTAACAAGCACAGCAGAGGAGGAGGCTCTCACATCAGCAGCAGAGAGGGACAGGAAAGGCTGGGTGATGAGAGAGGGCAGGATAGGCCAGGGGGTGCAGAAGAGGGGACAGTTGCCTTGAGTGGTGAGACTGTGCAGAGGGGCACAGAGAAGACCTGGATAGTGCTCTCAAAGCTCCTAGGGAGAAACAGAAGTGTCCCAGCCCAGCCGGGAATGACCCTCCATTCCTGGACTAACTCCTGCCCTACCCCAACTGCAGCCTCACCCGTGTGTCCATTGTTGTGGAGGGTGAAGTTCGTGTCCTCAGGGCTTTCGTATTCCTCGGGCTCAATAGGTGGCAGGCTTGGGTCATGCTGCACGGAGTTGGTCTGGATGTCAATGGGGGACTGGGCCCGGCCCCCGCAGTCCGGATAGCTGTCTGACCAGTGATCCTTGCCGTGAGGACCTGAAAACAGAGTGCAGGAGGTTGAGTCCCTTGGGCAGGGGATGGGGAGGGGTCTCTACAAGCTGGTGTGCGCATGGGCTGGTTCTGGCCATGGCAGAGTGACTTCCCACCCCAGCCCTAGGTACAATGAGCCATATACAGGTCTGTCCGTGAGTACCCTCAGCATATCAACAAGGCTGCCTGACTAGAGATCTTGGAGCCCAAGCCCCCAGGAGCTGCAGTGGGAAGGAACAATCCCTGGCCACTCAGCGCAGGAGTCCTGGCTCTTACTGTCCTGCCTAGCCAATGAAGCACACCATCTCATCTCATAGTGCCCAGCTTTCTACACCGGTACCTCACTTCACCCATGCAAGGACCATTTCTGAGTCAGGAAAAAGCTGGTCTTCTGGCTGGGCATCAGGGCCAGCCCAACCATATAAGTGAACTAGTCAGTTGCCTAAGGTGGCAGGCTTTAAGGGGTACAGATTAGACACAAGTGATATTTTTTATCTCTATTTGAAAAAAAAATTAACGTTATCTCTTACAACAAGATGTGGGGTCCACCTAAGTCATAGTTTGCCGAGGGCACACAAAACCCTTGGGTCAGCCCTGCCAGGCACTGGGACTTGGGCAATTTGGACTCAAGTCCTGATTGCCAGAGTGCAAAATGGGAGGCATGATAGTTTCTGATGGGGGTGGTGATGAGGATCACTTTATAAATGCTTGCAAGGCACTTGGATGGGAAACAGATAAAACTCTCAGTAGAGAAAAGCAACAGCCAGGGTTTCTAAATACTGTTTGGATTTGGATGTGAAGCTCTTTGGCTCTGCTCTTTTGTTTGGCATCAAGACCATTCTTAGTGCTGCATCAGTCACAATAATCTGCTTTGTGTGGCTGCATTTTTCCAGAGGGGCCAGATTTTCCTAGGAGCACTGAAGCAGAATTTCAGGACTGCTCGGCACTCTCCATTTAAGACAGACTTCCAAGAACTTCAACACTGGTATGACACACGTGGATGAGTATTCAAAGACCTCAAGAGGTGAAACACCCTTTTTGTAGGTGCTAAGCACTTACCTATGCACAAAGGGAATTAAGCACCTAAAGGTCTTCGAGGGACTGGAAGCTAGATCCTCCTTTACAGGTTCTCTTTCTCATTCTCTCAGGAAGATAGGTGGGGGGGGGGGCTATGACCTAAATCAAAATAACCCTGAATAATTGGTTACAATAATGATGAGGAGTCGTGCAGGTCACTTTCTAGGCCTTGCCCTTGAGTATCCCTAACTGGCAGGGCTGGAACCAGGCTAATTTATGCCTCTTCCTCCTCAAAACCAATAGAAGGCAAACCAGGTTTTCTCCTGTGCTGCCTGAATGAGGAGGCTTTTGTATAAAGGACCCAGCTTGGGAAGGGAGGCCAGAGCTCTGCAGTCATTTGCATCTGAATATAATCTCTGCTATGGTAATTAGTTTGCTGGAAACATTTTCCAAGTGGGGAAGCACAGATAAAGCTGTTTGCTTTTCCTGCTACTGAACAATTGTTCTTCCACTGGCCCCAGACCTGAAGTTACCAAGAAAACAAAGAACCTCCAAGTCAGATATACCCACAAAATATAGGCATGGGATCCCCATCTGGCTGCTACTAGGAGCTCCCAGAAGCCTCTGGACTTAGGATGCCTGACGTCAATGTCTGCTATGTGAGAAATGAAGAGGCTTCTCAAGGTGGCTGGGGTCTGCTGGGGCAAATGGGCTGGAGTCAGCTTGCGTGTTCAGCCAAAGTCCCCCCACTGGGGTAAGAGCAGTGACCTTGATGGGGTTACAGCAGGCCTCAACCTGTGATTCACCCCCATGCTCAAAATCAAAAGACACCATAGTACTTGTTTGCAATCTTTTTCTGCCCTTCTCCACAGGTGTCGTGTTGCTCTGTCCTGTTTTCTCTCTGGGCTCAACTGTATGGCAGAGCTTGCCCTGGTGTCACCCAACTGCTTTTGAATCCACCTAGTTATACCTCTCATGGAGACGCACTGAAACCAGTTTGAACCAAACTCAGAGTGGTGTCTGGGACTGCACTGAGTTAAATCAGTGTAAGTGCATCCGCAATGGGGCTGTACAAATAAATCGATGGAGTTCCACCAGGGCAAGAAACCTGCATGTGCGCCTGTCCCCAGCTGTGTCTGTGAGCTTGCCCCCACCTCTCTTGCACACAAGGGGCCCTACTGAAGTTTTTCTACTGACTTCGCTGAGGTCAGGATTTCACTCACTCTGCAGGCTGAATCAAAATCAGTCCTGGAGCTTACCTGGGGCCAGGCTGGTTCCCTTGTTCCCCCTGCCCAGGCCCAACATTTGCCTTGCGCAGAAGAGCATGTTGACTTTGGGAGGCGGAAGGTACCCAAGCAAACTGTGTTGGCAGGGCTGGGGGATTATTTAGCCAAAATCCAATGAAGCTGCAGAGCAGGCAGGATTCCCTTTTGAATAAGGGAAGGCCTGATTCAGTAAGACCCCTTCCTTTGGGTCACACCCTGAAGGGAAGGGTTCCCTGAAGTAAGGTGGGCATCCATGCACACGTAAGACCCTGATCCTACTACGCTACTTGCAGGGCACCCGTCTCTAGAGTATCTGAGCTCCTCTTGGACTTTAAAGTATTCAGCCCCTGGGAGGCAACTACCTCCATGGTACAGATGGGAAATGGAAGCACTGAGACTAAGAGCCAGAGCTGCAGAGGAATTTAGGCACCTAATTGATTTCATGGCATGAGAGGCACCTTAAGTATCTTCCAGAAACCCTCCCAGGCCCCTGCCCTTTCCACTAGACTGCACTCTGCTCCCAGAGCTGGGGACAAAATGTCTTCTCTGGCAGATTATGACTGTCACTCTGAGGGGCTGGGGAAAAGTCAGGTTCACTGGTAAGAGCAGAGTCTCAGAGGCAGGATGCCTGGGTTCTATTTTCAGCTCTGGGAGAGAATTGTGGGTGCTGGTCAGCACAGAGACTGGGAGTCAGGACTCCTGGGTTCTCGACTCCAAGAGGAACGAAGTACCATAATGCCTTTGAGGGCCTGGACCTAAATGACATCCCAAAAGGGCCTGTAGGAACTCAAACCCGCATCTTCCCCAGATTAGGCAAGGGGCCACCCTCCTATCTCATCATACCCCAAGGAGCCCCTGCCCAGCCACCTACTCTACCACTCCAGGGTAGGATGCTCATAAAAAAAGTTGTTTAATTTAGGGCTGGGTTCCTGCTAAGAATGAGGGAGGTTGTTTCCAGCTAATTTTCTATTCCTAGCAATCAGAAGCAGCCTGTAAAACAGTAAGTCCCCCCACTGAGTGCCAGGCATGCCCCCTGAGCATGTGTTCAGATGAGTTCCTGCTGCCACTCTTTCCAGATCCTGCACAATGCTGTGCTTTCAAGGCCCAAGCTTAGGTGAGGATTACGTCTGAACCCTGTGCAATAGGATCAGCCAGTGCTGGGCTGCACTTTTGGCTAGGTGCTGGCTCTGCACTAATTGGATTTGTTAGGCTTGCAGCATGTAGCTGGAGATCTGGATGGTGGATCTAGCATTGTTACGTAAGGGTCCCAGGAACACAATGGGGCCATTCTAGCACAGGGGCTGGCCAGGGAAGAATCCAGGAGGCCCAAAACTCCCACAAAGCCAGGGGCAAGGGCTATAGTGTGAGGTACGAATTGGGGTTCAGTGGTTAGAGCAGGGGACTGGG
Organism: Podocnemis expansa; assembly: GCA_007922195.1. Classification (NCBI taxonomy): domain Eukaryota; kingdom Metazoa; phylum Chordata; order Testudines; family Podocnemididae; genus Podocnemis; species Podocnemis expansa. Next base: position 138,184 of record ML682099.1, read on the forward strand.
AGTCAGGACCCCTGGGGACCTGTCCTGTGGTGGAGATGAATCCCTCTCCTGCTGGAACTGCCAGCCCATGTTTCCTTCTAATGCTTGGAATAGAGCCCAGGAGTCCTGCATTGCTGTGCAATGGCTCTAACCACTAGACAAGATCCCCCCTCAGAGCTTGTGACCGACCCAAGGAATCCTGACTCACTACCATGCTGTCTAACTACTAGCCCACACTGTCCTCTCAGGACTAGGGACAGAACCCAGGAGTCCAGGTCTCCCTCTGCAGGATACGAGGTCAGTAGGACTGCTGGGTTTTGTTGCTGGTGCTGGGAAAAGGTGAGGCCAATTGGTTAGCGCAGGGTCTAGAAGGCAGGAATTCTAGGTTCTAGTCTCATCTGTGGGAGGGGAGTGGTGTTCAGTGGTTAGAGCCAGGGCAGGGAGCTGCGACTCTTAAGTCCTAGTCTCAGCTCTAGAAGAGAACATTGTATCGTGGCTAAAGAAGGAGGCTGGGTGCAAAGACCTCTGGGTTACATTCCTAGGTCTGCATCTAAATCATTCTGTTTCCCTATGTCAGCGGTCTGCAACCTGTGCCTCAAGAGCTGCATGTAGCTTTTTGGCTGCCTACTTGAGGCTCCCCTCCCCTGCGGTGGGGGGTGTTCCTGGTTCCAGGCTCCCCCTCACCAGGGGAACCTGCAGCAGGCACCCTAGCCCAGCTCCCCCCACTATGAGGCTACACCTGTTGTGGCTCTCAAAACACTTGGTTATTGAAGGAATTTTTTAAAAAATGGCTCTTCTTATTTTGTGGGTTGCCGACCCCTGCCCTGTGTAAATGGGGTGAGGTGTAGCTCCTGCATGGCATGCTGGGTTTAATCACTGTGGCTTTGCAAAGCCACCGGAGCTCCTGGGCTAGACATGACCGGTGATGGACCAAAAGCCAGAGCACCCACTGAACGACCAGGCCTCCTTGGGCTGGGGCTCTCACCTACACATAGCGTCCAGTGAGATTCCTGGATCTGTGTCTGTGCCTGGCTGGCAGCAGCTGGAGCTCCTATGCAGATAGCACCCTTAACCCCAGTAGGAGGAGGTGCAGCTTAGGTCACAAACAGTCCCAGCTGCTAGCCAGAATGGGTGAGGTGTTGGCAGGAAGGTATTGCATCCACCCTGCTGAGGTGGGGCCTGGCAGAGGGGAACTGAAAAGGAGAAAACCCAGAATAAAATCCTCTTCTGACCTTACCTGTATATGTCCAGTGGGAACCTGCAAGTGAGCAAACAAAAGAGCTTAGTCAGTGTAACTGCATTCAGTCAGCCTCAATATCCCCTACCACCTGCAAGCCTTAAAGACCCCAGAGGACATCCACTAACTCCAAGGTCCAGGACAAATCCCACCCCATGTGCTTACATCCTTCCACCCTTGTGGTCTCAGTCAGAGGCAGTATCCACCTTCACTCCCTCTCCTGAACAAGATGCCTTGCAAAAATTAGAGGTGCCAGGCTCCACCCCAGAAGTGGCTGCATTTCCACATAGGGAAACACTTCCACCAAAGTGCTTTAGCATCAGACACGTTGAGACAATGTCCACCAAAGTCAAAAGCAAGTGGCTTTCGATGGGGTGATGGAACAGACCCTGCTTCCTTTTCTCTTTGAACTTCCCTGCCTTTCTTAACTCCTTCTGTAATAGCAGCCTGGAAAGAGGTCACCCTGCTCTCTGTGCAGCATACGCAAACAGTCAAACCCCGGCAAGCACATTAGGCCCTGCTGGTGTGACAGCTGATGTTTCTTACGTCTGGAGCTAAAAGCATCAGCTGTTACAGGTTGAGAACAAACCCCAGCTTTCCATAGCCGGGGCTATATGCAAGTCTTGGCACACAGCAAGGGCCCTATAACGCACACTTGCTTGCTGCTTACTTTTGGCTTCAGGCCCATCTTGGAGCTGCTTTCTCGCACTATCCCATAATTCTTGCACCAGAGTGAAAAGGACACAGTCAGAAAAGGTGAAATAGAAGCTGGGACTGGGAGAGAGTTTAGTGGTTCTCTGTTGAAAGGGCAGCAGGTCCCTGTAGCAGATACTTGAGCTCCAGTGAGCCTTCCCTGACCCAAGCTAAAATTAACCCCCCGTCTTGGCAAACTCCTTTAAAGAGCTATTTGGGGGTGGAGAGAACCATGGGCTCCTGTGTGCTTTTCCGCTCTGGGTGATGGTTTCAAAGGGCCTGATTCTCTGCCTGCTCTGCACTTTGGGGCAGTCATAGCCAGCAGCGTCCAGTGGTTGTGAAATGCCCTGTTCTCATTCAGCAGCATTTTGCACTGTGACAAAGACCAGCATGAGAGCAAGAGAATGGGGAATCAGGCTCAGCGTCTGCTCTACACTTTATGCCCAGAGTTAGGGAGAAACGTCCCCCGTGCCTTGTAATGTATAGCTGCCAGCCTTGGGAGCTTTGCCCCTTTCTAGGAAGCTGCTCGCATTGGCCACTTTATGTAGTGTGGACTTAACGCTGTTGATTCAGTTTCTAATCCTCTCCTCCTGCTAACCAGGGATGGTTGGCGGCCTTTGCCACCCACGCAAACCTCAAGCACATCTTTACAGTGGGGGTGAATCCTCACCTTCAAGACAGAGACGTCACACAGAAAAACCCAGGTAAATTTTCAGGGTCAGAGTCACCAATAGGAGGGCAGAAGGGTCTGTAAGATCACCTGGTCTAATCCGCATAAGACAGGCCTGAGACCTCTTTTCAGTTCCCTTGACTTGAACCCAATAACTTGTGTCTGACTCAGGCTAGAGAGGCCACCAGTCAAAGCCAGGAGAATCCACCACTTCCCTGGGTTGTTTGTTCCATTGGTTAATTGCCCTGCCCACAAAAATGTGGGTCCTGTTTTTAATTTGAATTGGTCTGACTTCCACTTCCAGCCACTGGTTCTTGGTCGTCATCTCTCTTCTATACTAAGGGTATCCAGTGTTTTCTTCCCATAAAGGTACTTATACATTCTAATCAAGTTTCAAAGGGGTTAGTTAGTCTTTAAAAATGCCACAGGACTCCTTGTTTGTTTTACTCTAATCAAGTCACCTCTTGATTTTCTTTCTGATACACTCACCTGGTTGAGGGGTTTAAGTCTCTCAATATCAGACTTTTTCTTCCAGCCCTCACATTTTTTTTAATCTGGTTACTTTTGGTTTTTTGTTGCTCTTCTCTGCCCCTGCTCCAATTTTTCCACATCCTTGCTAAAATGTGGCCCCCCCAAACTAGACATAACATTCAAGCACCAGTCTCAGCAGTGCAACATAAAGTGATACAATCCACTCACATTCTCCCACCTTGATTCATGTTTCCTAATCCCTTATTCCCCAAACCACCGAGCTGATTTCAGGGGGATTGCTTGAGGGATAAGGTAACCTTTGGCTCAAATAAGAGTGACTGCACCTGGTCATGCACTAGCATGTGAATCGATGAGGTGACACTTTGTCAAGTGGTTAACGTGTGACAGCCCTTTTAGGATCAGGTGTGACTGTACAGTGTTAACATTCATGTGTGTCTTAGACAGCGCTCAGAGAGCAACAGATATTAGAAGAGCATCTTTGCAGAGCTGCAGATTTGCTGTTGCAGTATGATCTGATCCCATGTCTTACACTCCCCTGCATTTATTTTCATCCAGTTCTGTAAGTTCTCCCACTTCAAAGCGTCTGACGAAGTGAGATATTCTCCCATGAAAGCTCATGCGATAAATAAATCTGTTAGTCTTTAAGTGCCACAAGACTCCTTGCTTTTTTTTTTTTGCAGAGCCTGGCTCTGTGACAAGAGGTGGGAATGCGTTGTTATGCTATCACTTTTGCTTGTTGCGCTCTTTTTGTCTGTGATAGGTTAAATTCTGCTTTTGTTTACATGGATGTAAATCCAGGGTAACGTTGTTGAAGCTGGTGGAGCAATAGGGTGAACCTGTTCTAAGTTTTTAAAGAGTCAGGGGAAACAAACTCTCTGCTGTCTTATGTGTTTTGCCTTAAAGTCAGTAAAAACAGGATCAGGCCCTGTATGGCTCTGTGCATGACAATTTTTTTACCTTATCATTGTTTTGCTACAGATCTCAGGATAATTTCACAGCAGAAACAGAAGCTCCCAACACTTGTTTCAGACTGAAAAATCAGGCTGCTAGGGAAAAGGTTTCCCAGTCTGCTTCCGGCCATAATAAAACTGATTTGGGGTCTGATCCAAAACCCCATGGAAGTCAGTGGGACTCTTTCCACTGATTTGCAGCAGGGTTTAGATCAGGCTCCTGATGAAAAGATACCAGAGAAAACAATGCAAAAGGCAAACAGAGAATCACAGGATAGTCATGAGGAACAGTCTTTGGTGAGTTACTTCTCATGCTAAAATTAGGCATGTTTAAAGGGCTGGTTGAAAACTGGAGTTTGATTAAATGCAAATTATTGAAGATCATGTCTGCTTTCCCTTTATTTTTTCAGAAAACTGATAATATTTGGCCAAATCCCATTGGGGGGGGGGTGTTTCCCCTTTTTGGCCAATTTTCAGCTTAAATTTTTCAACAAGAAGTTAAAGTTTTCTATGGAAACATCCTATGATTTTCTGTCTAGCTCTATTTATTACCTGTTTTCATTAAGTCTATTATTCTGCCCGCTTGCTAAGTCTGCCCTGGCACTGTTCTGGCTACTGATTTACTGTTAATTGGAGAGTAAAATGCATCTACCTGCCATATCCCTTCTACTCTCCATGATGTGATTCTCCCAGCTCCTCTCAACAGTGAAAGGTCCTCAGAATCCAGATACATTTAGATTAGAAGACTTTTCAGCCAGGACAATACCAAAAACATATTTTTTTAAAATAATATCTGAAAATCTTCACTCAGCCCACTGTCTGTCAGTACACCTGCATAGCGTCTGCTGTTACCATTATTCACAGCCTGCTTTGCTAAATACATAAATAATGCAGATAACAGATTAAAAGATAAATTGTGATGTGCAGAAATCACGATATCACAGCACTTCTGGAGTCACATGACTTACCTTAAAGGTCAATTCAGTTTTCTAAAGAAGCCACCCTTTCAGGCATCAAAGGGTGTGTTCACACAGCAGGCTTATTTCGAAACAACAGAGGTTGTTTCGAAATAAGAAAGGCCATGTTCACACGACGCACCATTGTTTCGAAACAACAGGTTCCGTTGTTTTGAAACAACGATGTTGTTTCGAAACAACTTAAACCCCATGAGGGGACGAAACAACGTTGTTTTGAAATGATTGTTTTGAAACAACGGTGACTCGTTTCGAAATAACTGCTGTCTGAACATGCTATTTCACTTTGAGCTTTTTTCCTTAATTCGAATTAACAAACTTAATTTGAATTAACTTATTTTGAAATAAGGCATTATTTTGATACAACTTGTATTGAAACAACTTGTATCGAAATAACCTCCTGTGTGTGAACATAGCCAAAGAGGACCCCCAAAATCCCAGAAATCCAAGTGAATTACACATATGATACAAATTCAACTGTCCAGACCTCACTGACCCCAGAAAGGATTAGAGCCCTGGATGTATGTTAATGACAATGAACATCCCCTTGATCATGCAGAACTTTTAGTCACCCAAGCCTACACAACATCCCACAAGACATTCAGCATCTGGTACCAATGCCAGGCCCCAATCCTACAAAGTGTTGAGGACTTTTCTCCTAATGAACCCAGGATGCTCAGCACCTTATCCTGATGGAGATATGTCTGAATAAGGAAATACTATTTTCTAAAGGGCCTGGGGGTGTATAAAACACTGAAGGAGATTCAGATCTGTCGACAACCAGTGCAGAAATGTGCAAAAATAAGCTCAAAAGAAACAGCCCCGTAAAATGCATTAGGATTAAGGGGAAGCTAAAGTCTTTCTTTAAAGAGAGCTTTGGCATGCTAAAAATTGTGTGTGTTGAACGCTGTCTCAACACCTTCGAGGCTTAAACCCCTGCTCTGAACTATACAGTACTCACTTTAATTTAGCACACAATTCACAGATCCCAGTGTAATGACTTTGGAGCAGGGACGTAAGGGCTCGATCCTGCACCCTTTGATGTCGATAGGGCAGATCTTCAGGCCTTTAGTGAACACCTAGTAATGTAGGCGCTTTGCAGTTCTGTGAATACTTGTTAGTGGAGTTTGCTCAAGTCTGCAAGGCACCACAAAGAATTTGGTGTGCCATTTGTTTCGGAAATCAATTTCTAAAGCAAACAAAAGAAAAGGCCAAGTGGACCATGGGAGTTGGAACAGTATCCCAATTGTGGACCCCAGAAAGGAACAGAGTCCAACACTTTCTGGGACTTCCAAAACCAAAAAAAATAAAAATAAAAATAAAAAATCTGGCTACCCACCCCTCATTGCAGCCAGCTCCAGACAGCACCCAGCGCTGTGAAAAGGATGAGTTGAGCCCGTCATCTATATCTTTTTACGAGCAATGCAACTTACCATGACTTGCAGGCAAGACCTGGGAAAATCCCTGCAGGAAGATTAAAGTGAGAAGCATCTTCTGAGGTGCAGAGTTGTGGCAAGTGATTTGAGGGGGGGAAAACCACCAAAGAAGCTGATGGTTTTTGATAAATGTGCCCTGGAGAGGATCCCTTCCTCTTCATCAGCCGGAGGGGAAAGGCACAGTAGCTCTGAAGCCTGGTGACCGACTGGATCGTCCCCTACTCCCTCCACCTTCCACTTGACTTCAGAACACAGACCTCATGCCACTCACCACTGCCATTCAGACTGTGCAACAAGGGAGAGCAGTTTTTAAGGTGGCTCTGGCAGGCAACACCAGTCCAGCCCTTGATGATGTTCTCAGCTCCTTAAATACTTTGTCCCAGCAATGTTTGTGCTGTGGGACTTCACAGAAGGAATCTGTCCAGGCTTAGAGCCCCGGCCAGCCAAATCACTTAGCAAATCAAAAAACAACACACACACACACACACAAACAGGAATTCAGGAGCAGATTTATCGAGGCATGAGGGGCTCGTGCAGCACTGCAATAAAAGTGGCTGCTGCGTATAAGAAAGCCAGGAGGATCTTTACAGAGCATCTTTTAACCAACACATTTTACAGCCTCAATTCTCCATTCTACAGCACTCACATACTGGTGTCAGTGGTCACACAAGGACAAGCGTGTGCTCCTGACTAGAAAGAAAAGTTGGAGCAGTCAGTGATTAGGATGTGCTTTAGGGGACTTGGAAAACCCTGCTTTGATGCCCTGGTCTGCTACATTCCCCCTGGGTGACCTGGGATCACAGAGTGGCTCTGCGCCTCAGTTTCCCACATCTGTACAGTGGGGATAGCTGCCCTGCCCTGTCTTGGAGAAGGTTTACAGACTCTAAGGTAGGGTTACCAGATGTCAGGCAAAAGGACATATCCTCCTTTTTACCTTCACATCCTCCATCCAGCAGGCATTTTAAAAATACATGATTTTGTCTGGCTTTTTAGTTACAGATGTTAAAGTATGCTGGAACACCCCAGAACACCCTATTTTTAAGGGGAAGTATTCCAGGGCCCCCTAAAAACAAAAGAATATTACATTAATAGTATATTTTCTCCCTGTGTCCTCCGATGTCCTCCTTTTTGTACTTATCTGTCCTGATTTCCATGTTTTAGTATCTGGTAACCCTATTCTAAGGTCAGAAGGGACCAAGCTGATCATCTAGTCTGACCCCCTGCACAATGCAAGCCACAGAATCTCACTCGCCCGCTCTTGTAATAAACTTCTGACCTATAGCTGAGTTATTAAAGTCCTCAAAACATGCCTTAAAAACTTTAAGGCAGTAGTTTTCAAACTTGAAGTCAGGACCCAGTACTGGGTCACAGACCCTCAGGCACTGGATCTCAGCAGCCCCTCCTGCTGCTGCCACCAAAAGACTGGAATGCATTGCTTAAAGATGTAATTATTGGGTTGCAGGCATAAATGCTTTTTTTTTCAACTGGGTTCCAAGGAAAAATGTTTGAAAACCACAGCTTTAAGGTACAGAGACTCCAGACCAGCAAGTGAGCCATGCCTACACAGGTGAAAAACCCACAAAGCTTTTGCTAAGCTGCCCTGGAGGAAAATTCCTTCCCAGGCCCAAATATGGCAATCAGTTAAACCCTGAGCATGTGGGCAAGACTCACTAGTCAGCCACCCAAGAAAGAATTCTCTTTAATAATTCAGAACCACTCCATTAAACAGCCCATCACAGGTCATTGGCATGTCCACCACCAGGAGTCAAAGATCAGTTAATTGCCAAAGCAGACTGTCCCATCATACCCTCCCCTCCATAAATTTCTCAGGCTCAGTTTTAAAGGCAGTTAGATTTTTTACACCTCTTCTTAGAAGCTTATTCCAGAACTTCACTCCTCTGATGGCTAGAAACCTGCATCAAATTTCATGTCTAAGCTTCCTAATGGCTGGTTTGTACGCATTTGTTCTTGCATTGTTAGGCTAACAGTTTTATAAAGATTGTGATGTGCTTAAATCTTCCAGCAAAGGGGTGTCCCTGTAAACAAAGGGTTAACAAGCCTTCAAGCTCAGTTAGACCACCTGCCTGTCTCTGGAGGGTGTGTTGTAAGGCTGGATTTGCTACCAAACCCAGCTCCGCCTTCTTTGTGATGGAAGAGCATAGAAACTACAAGGGGAAAGACCCTGGCCTCTGTGAGGATTAGGAGTGTGTCACTGTGGGAGAGGGATTCTAGTGTAGCTGAATGGCCCTGGGAAAGGAGCCTGGCTCTAGGGATGTTGCCTTGTGGAGTCTGAGCCCTGTACCTGTACTGGGGAGAACCCTGCAGGACCAAGTGTTCAAGCTTGGATGGACAAAGGTTGGTTTGTTTAGTTTTGTTTGGGGTTTTGTCATAGGGACCCCTTGCTCTGAGGAAAGGGTGGGTCTGCAGAGGAATTCAGGTGGGGCAGAAAATGCAATGTGGATAATGAGTGGTGTGGGATGCTGTTTGTGCAAGACATTTGGTTAATATTCTCCAAAGTGTGAAACTTCAGAGTGAAGTTTCACTGGACTCAGGGCAGGCACACAAGAAAATGTACATACAACTGGACTGAACTGGCTGGTGGAAGGGGGGTGTTAACTGGGGGAAAATTTACTACATGATACCTAGTCATTAGGGTGTGCACTGGCACTGTGTACTCAGTACAGGGCACTGTAAAGTACCTTTCAGGCAGCCCACTTACTTTACCCATCACTGAAATGCAGCCTACTCTGAGGTTGAGTGTTGTGATTTAACAGCACATGGCAACAAGCCTCAACAGCTCAGGAAGCAAAGATTATCCGTATCAGGGGTCACAAACACATGGCCTGGGGGCCACATGCAGCCTGTAAAGCTATTTCTTGTGGCCTGCAGTGACACTATTGTTACCAATATTTGCAATATGGCTTATGAAAAGGGTTCAGTGGTGCAGCCCTGAGGCTAACATACTGGTCCTCATGCAGCCCTCATGGTGATGTGAGTTTGAGACTGCTGATCTATATGTAACTGCCTGAGAGGAGTTTCAAGTGAGCTGGGTGGAATGACCCAAGTTGGAGTAGAACAAATTTCTAAGTCATTTAAATTCATGCACTTCAGAGACCATGCCTAGCCTGAGCAGGTTAGACAATTGCTGTGGGAAGCTGCAAACTCGTGCAGTGCTCAGTGTCATCTGGAAGGGTGAGGGGCTATGTGGTTGTGAGGCTGGGTTGTGACAAAGAGGGTCAGAGGATATGGATTGGAACATACCTTGCCTCCAGATTTGCTCGTTTTCAGAGGCTTGAATGCAGGTGAACCTGGCATCTTGGAAGAACACAGTGCAACACAAGGGGCAGCCTTAACCCTTCATTAATCAATCATTTTGGCAATGAAAGTAGAGTTTCCTTCCATACTCAGCTCTGCAGTGAAAAAGAGAGGACAGGAAAGGAAGCTGAAAGGGTGCCCAGCAACTGGTGCTCTGGAACATGCTTTCTACCGAATAATGGGTCGGGGGGGGTCAAGGCAAGGGCCCAGCCTTTCACTTTTGATTCTGGTCCGTGATGGCTTCACACTGAAAAATTGTACACGTGTTGGTTCTATCCCCAGCCTCTGCTCAGACAGACCAGCAGGGGGGGCTGCAAGTCAGGATGAAGGAATGAGCTAGATGGCATGGGAGAAGTTTTCACCTGTGTTGTTGAAACCAGTTCAGCCCATTAGTGAGAGAAAATCATTATCATCTGATCTTTGTTCATGGGAAGTGTTTTACTGAACTTACTCCTGTTTCTTGCTGGATCAGGACCCACCTCTCGCAAACTGCTGTCAGAGGTCAGAGAGAGAAAATGGGAGCCAGGACTCCTAGATTCGCTTCCCTGGGAAAACATGTGACAGCTTTGCCTTTCTGTGCCTCAGTGAACTGACCTGCAGAATGGGTCCATTAATAAGACTAGGTGTGTGATGAGCCAATTCACCTTTGTCACTCCATATTATGGCAGTGGCTAACAGTAGCTTCCAGCTAAAATGAGACTGTTCAGTAACTAAAACACATGCTCCAAGGAATCAAGGTGATGTCCCTAAACCCAAAGCAAAGGACACAGTGCTAGGCTTTGTGTTCCTGGTCTCTTCTTCCTGACCAGGGTGGCCCAAGGTTTTTTGCTGCCCTAGGCCAGCAGGGATTTTGGCACCCCCCACCGGCCAATGGTGGAGCAGTGCCGACACCAGCATCCAGCCCCAGCTGGGGGAATCTGGCCACGGGCAGGGAGTGGCACCACCGCCAGGGTCTGGCTATAGGCAGGGGTCCAGGCAGCAGGGGGGGTAGTGTCTGGCCATGGGTGGGCAGCAAAGCAGCCACAGCCCAGCCCTTGGCACCCCCCAATTGTTGGCACCCTAGGCAACCACCTAGGTCACCTATGTGGATGAACCAGCCCTGCTCCTGACTTCTCAGTGTCGCTGCAGTGCTTAGAAATTCCTGCAGGGAGTAGCTGATATTTTCTCAGGCCTTTGCGGTGAGACTAGTGTGGGGGCATTATGCTGCCATCAAAGGCTGGTGCAGTAGCTACTCTTGGAGCAGAATGCCAATTTGGCTTAAGATATACTGTGCAATTCCCCGTGGAGCCATTCGACCTAACTATTTGGGGAGGGAGAGGTGTGCTGCCTTGCTCAGCAGACCCAGTAAGGGGTTGGATGAGTAAAAATGAGTGGATGGCAAAGCCCCCCACCCCCCCAACTCTACAGCCCCACTTCCCCTCCATTGATTTTTCTTTAGGCATTTATTTGGGCCCCATGTCAAGTCTTCATTATTCATTTACCGTCACAACCCCCGTCGGACTGGGAGCATGGAGAACCAGGCCCTGGGGAGTCTAAGGGGACTTCTACAGTACGCCTACGTGCAAGATGGGCACGTGCCTTAAAAAGTGTTGCCATGGCAGCACAGGCCCCCATACATCTCTGCCCCATCCCCTGGATATGTATTCTGTCAGCTAACCCAAGAGACTGCCAGGGCTATCCTACTGTCTTTAGGATCCACCAGAGCTGGGACTATGCCTATTGACCAAACTGGGAATTACACTGCCCAGCTACTGGTTATACGTACCCTCAAAGATTTGCTCTTAGGTCACACCAGATCTTTTAGGGGAGAGGATCAGGAGCTAAACTAGTCTCTCCAACTCATACAGACTAACCCAGTGCTCTAACCACTGGATGGACCATCCTTCCTTCTTCTGACAACCTGTCTCCCCTTCTATTCACCACCACAGACTATTTCATGCCAGCACAGAGGAAAGACTTTCAGTCTAAAAACGGACAGACATTTCAATCAGTGCTCAGTCTTAAAGGATTTTTAAAAATAATAGAGTAGATGAGAACATGCCACTAGCTGTCATGGCTAATTGGCACTCCAACTACTGATATGTCGTGAAATCATGGGAAACAGTTTAAATGTATAAAATAGCAAATAAATCATGCTGGCTCTCCTTCTCCCAAACTGTCTCTTGGGGAAGGAAAACAAATAAGGACTTCTGGGGCACTTTTACAGACTAACAAATTTGTTTATCTCATAAGCTTTCATGTGTGTAATTTTTCCCAATCCCCATGTTGATTTCAAGCAGTTGTATGTGGATTTAAATTGGGTTATACTGCCCCCTGCTGCTCACTGGACTGGATGTAGCCATAATAAAAAATGTTAAGAAATGGGATTTGGGGGCTCAGCACAGTAGAGACCATGTTCCTTTCCACAGTTTATTCAAGGAAAAGTATGGTCATGTGGTTAAAATACAAATGTAGGTGACAGCAGATCTGGGCTTGAAATTCTAGTTCAGCCACAGACACAATGTAGATGAGGATTTGAGGACTTTAATAACTCAGTCCTAGGTTAGAGGTTTATTACAGGAGTGGGTGGGGGTGGTTCTGTGGCCTGCATTGTACAGGAGGTCAGACGACGTGATCATAGGGGTCCCATCTGACCTTAGAGTCTGAGGCAGAATTGTTCCTGTTCAGCATCTCTGCAGGGCAAGCTCTGATCCTCAGTCACTCCTATGGCGGAAGAAGGATAAGACCTATGGCTCAGCTCAGTTGTTTGCAAAGCGCAGGGGCGGCCTTAGGCAGTTGGGGGCCCTTTATGGGGCCCCTTATAGGCCCCCACTGCTACCCTCACCAGGGCCCTAGTCATCCCTGCAACCCTAACTGCACCCCCCCCCCCAGCCCCAACTCCCTGCCACTGCCTCCTCCATGGCTCCGGCTTTCCCCGCCCCCATCTGAAGGAAAGTACCGCAGGATCTAGCACTCACAAGGGGGGTGCAGGGGCCATGGACTGCTGGGGCCAGAAGTTGCGCCACCCACTTGCCTACCCAATCTCTGTGCAGCAGGGGCAGAACTGCAAACTAGGGGTGCAAAGCAGCCTGAACTCTTCAGAGTGGGCTGCTCCAGGGCCCCCCTCCCGCAAGCCACAGCTCCGCACTGGCTGCTCTCCTCCTTCCCCCTGGGGAGGTGCCACTGGCTGTGGGTAGGTGGGGAGGGCTGCTCTGGCCCCGCTGTAGAGAGGCCAAGCGGGCAGTCAGGTAGCACAGCATCCCGCCCCAAGGGTCCGCAGCCCCCTGCTTCCCCCCCCCGCCCTCCGAGTGCTATGTTAGGTGAAGCAGGCAACCACTACAAGGCCCTTTACTGCTCAGGGCTCTAGGCGGCCAACTGCTTCGCTTATCCCAAAAGCCAGCTCTGGCAAAATGCATTAAGATCCCCTTTAGAAAGGCTTGATGCACTGTAAAGCATTTAGTGGTCATGCAGCAGGACACTGAGGAATACTTGCAAACAGGCCATCGTTACTGAATAGAGGTGTTTCTAGTTGGGTCCTGCAGGGACCCCTTCGTGACCTGGTGCTGCTTAGCTTTTTCATTATTGACTTGGAAAAATATATATATAAAATATCCTCTGTCCATATATTTGCAAATTACTCAAAAATCAAGGGAGTGATAAATAATGAAGATAGGTCACAAATTCAGTGGGTCACTTGACAAGCTGGGCACAAGCAAATGATATGTTTTTTAATTTAAATGTATACATCTCAGAACAAAGAATCCTGCCACACTTATAGGATGGGGGTCTGTCCTGGAAAGCAGTGACTCTGAAAAGGATTTAGGAGTTGATCAGCTGAACATAGGCCCCCAGTGATACACTGTTGTGAAGAGAACTAATGCAACCTTGGGAAGTGGGATTTTCTCCCACGAAAGTGCATGCAATAGATGAATTTGTTAGTCTTTAAGTGCCACAGGACTCCTTGCTTGTTTTGCATAAACAAAGGAATCTTGCATAGGAGTACAGGCATTCTTCTAGCTCTTTGTTTAGTGCTGAGGCAACCCTTGCAGGAATCCTAGGTCTAGGCCTGGTGTCCATAATTTGGGAAGGATATTTATACATTGGAGAAGGGTCAGAAAAGATCCACAAGAATGATTAAAGCATTAGAAAACCTTCTTTATGGTGACCCCCTGAGCTTTGAGCATCTATTAAGCTTACCGAAGAAGGTTAAGGGGTGAGTTGATCACAGTCAGTGAGAATCTACCTGGAGAACAAATATTTAATAAGAGGCTCGTCGGAATAGCAGAGGAAAATGGCTAGAAGCTGAAATTAGACACATTGGCCATGTCTATACTAGAAAAAGTTAGGTGAATTTATTAGTCCAAATTAACAAATTCAACCTATCTTTCAAACTAAACTTGACCTTATTAAGTGAAATTAACAAAGTGGACTAAGTCAACTTTGTCCACTTTGTTAATTTGACCTAATGGCCCTTAATTCAACCTTAATAAAGTTGAATTAAGGGTTAATCCAGGTCTACACCATTCTTAGTTCAAACTAAGGAGCTGAATTAAGGCTTAGTTTGAACTCAGATATGGTTCTTATTAATTTGAATTAAGGTTTCATTAAGTCTAAGGAATTTCATAATTTAAGTGTAGTGTAGACCAGTGGTTCCCAACCTTTTCTGTGCTGTGGCACACCTTGATACCTTCAAATTTTTCGAGGCACATCACTATTAAAAACTCATGAATATTCAAATTAAATTACTTATGAATATTCATGAACCATGGCACAGTGTTTCAGAAATGCTGCTATGTGGGGTAGTAGGGGTAGCAGAGCAGGAATGGCAAAACATGGGTGGTCAGGAGTCATGTGCAGTGGCAGGAGTGAGTGTGGGGAGCAGAGCAGGGCAGGGGTGGCAAAAGAGGACAAGGGCAGCCATGTGGGGAACAGCACAAGGGTGGCTGGAGAGAAGGGAGAATGAGTGGCTTTGTGGGGTGGCAGGGGGAACATGGGGAGTGGGAAGGTAGGGCAGGGGAGCATGGCACAGCACCCACTTCCCCCTTCTCCACAGTGGCTCTCTGCCACCCAGGGCAAATCCTCACCCCACTGCTGCTCCCTCCCACCCCAGTGGGTCCTGTCCTCTCCTCCCCCAGCCCCTGTTGCCTGTGATGGACCCTCCCATCACTGCAGGGGCCAGAACTAGGCCTCCAGCCCCCAGCTGCACACCCTCTTCTACACAGCCACTCCCACCCACCTCTGCTACACACACACACACCCCTGCTGCACACAACCCCCAGCAGCCCTCCCCTCCAAAGCCCTTACCTGGGTTGTTTTCAGGCCAGCAGATGCAAGCTGCTCTGCCCTGCAGGGGGAGCTTCACACACTCCTGGCCTCCTGCAGTGCTCTGCTGGCTGGGTCTAAGGTGGAGCCACCGTAACACTGTGTTCGGGCTGCTCCTGCTATTTTTAGGGGGACCCCTGGAACTCCATGTGCTGGTGCCTTCCTCTATTTTTAGGGGGGCCAGAAGGCTGCCTGCCTAAGAATAGTGGGCACCAGAACTGTGTTCCAGTACCTTCCCCCTTACTTTAACCCCTCCCTTTCCTAGCCCTGCACAGCCCATGTGGCTGGGCTGAGCAGGGAGGGAACTTTAACTCCAGCTCTCAGGGATGCTCGCGGCACACTTTGGGTGTTGCCGCGGCACATCAGTGTGCCCCAGCACACTGGTTGGGAACCACTGGTGTAGACAGAGACTAAGCGTCCTTAATTTGACCTAAATTGCTAGTGTAGACATAGCCATTCAAACTGGAAATGAGGTGTAAATTTTTAACAGTGTGGGTAATTGACCATTGGAACAATTTACCAAGGGGTCACGGTGGATCTTTTAAATCAAGGGTGGTTGATTTTCTACAAGATCTGCTCTAAAAGTTCTTTTGGAGTAATTCTTTGGCCTGTGTTATATGGAGGGATGGTGGAAGGGTCAGCCTAGATGACCACAATGGTCCTTTCTGCACTTGGACTCATAATCTACTCCCATCTCTGCACAGACTCACCGAATGACATGGCTCATCACTTCCCCTGCGTGTTTCACTGTCCCCCTCCCGCTCTCTGCCTGTCATATCTTTCAGGCTGTGAGCACTTTGGGGCACAGCCTGTCTTTCACTCTGTGACTGTGCAGTGCCTGCCTTAGCAGAACCATGCTCAGCTGGGGCTTTGAAGTGCCACCACAATAAATTATAATATTAATTGATCATTGCTCTGCTGATGCTGGTCAGACTCAACCCTGAAACATGGCCAATCCCTTCTCTGGAAATAATGGAAAGCTGTATATGCCCTGATGGGCTAGGGGTTCTCCAGCCTGCCCTGTATGAGTCTAACCCCAGTTAGCACAATCTCAGGTTGCAATGAAACCTAGTGTTTAGAAAAACATTGCACTGGGTCTCAGGACACTGGGTTTTATTCCCAGTTCACACATTGGCCTGCTGGGTGATCTTGAGCAAGTTACTTCCCTTGCCTCAGTTTCCCCATCTGTAAAATGGGGGTGATGATGCTGACCCCTTTTGTAAAGCACTTTGAGATATGCTGATGCAAAGGAAGCGAGGCAGTGCTACAGCACATGTGCACAAAGTGGGCCGCCTCCCTTTGCCTCTGGATTCACTGATCTGCCTGCCCCAAATTTCCAGCACACCCGCCCAGCTGTAAACCTAGATTCTCTGCAGTCTGGCTCATGCGCCAAGCATTCCTTCCTCCCTGCTGCAGAGGTGGCACTTTCACTAGCACCAGCTGCAGGCTCCTGCCAGCTCAGAGACACTTATTTTAATTTGGTTTCCACCCCTGTGAATTTAGTGCTAGGGAAAACTACTGGTTAAGATCTTCATTGCCTGACATCTTGTGCTTATTCAGCCACCGTACTGCTCCATCTGCAGCCCTTGGGGCAAGAATCCCCTATCCATTCCCCCCTTAATTGGCATTGACCCTCTCCTGGGAAAGGGAGATCTCTGTCTCATTAGCTACTTTTCTAAGGCTGCCAATTAGAGCTAATTGTGGTGATGTCATTAAGAGCTAAGCTGAGACCTATTAAACTCATTCCAGACAGATCACCAACCAGCTCCTATTCATGGGCCTGGGCTCTGTGCTGGGCACTCAAGGGGCAAAAGCCTCCTCTCCATCTTGTCCATGTTCATGGTAGCAACCAGAAGCTCCACCCAGGAAGATCTAGGCCTCCACCCAGCAAGAGACAGCCCCTGCCGCAGAGAGATCACAATCAGAATAGATAAAGGAGGGGGGAAGTGATTTGCACTCCCAAGGTCATCCAGTGGGTCAGTAGCAGAACTCGGGTTTCCCAGCTCCTCATTTAGTGCCCCAGCACGGGGTCTCAAACTCAAATCACCATGAGGGTTGCATGAGGACTAGTACATTAACCCAAGGGCTTGCACCCCTGAAACCTTTTCATACAATGATATTGCAAATATCAGTAACAATCATGTTGTCACGAGCTGCAGGAAATAGCTTTAGGGGCTGCATGTGGCCTGTGGGCCGTGTGTTTGAGACCCCTGCCCCAGCAACTAGAATCTGCTGTCTCCAAGGTCCTGTCCATTCTTCCCAGCCATTTAGTCCCTGCATTCCACCTTAAGGGGTACACCACTGCTTCTATTCAAGGAGCTGCTAAGTGGCAAAGTATCCTTGCACCAAGGTCCATTTCACAGCCAGTCATTTATCTGCATCCCTAGAGACTATGGCCAGGATAATGCCCGATGCCAAGAAACTGAGTTGGGGACACTACTGGGAGACGTGGATAAGCCAATGCCATGCTTCAGGGCTTGCAGGGGTCAGGAAGGAATCTGTCCTGTCCTTGTGGCATGGAGGGAATGGGATGCTTTGCCTTCTTCTAGACTGGAAACTCTTTGGGGTAGACACCCTCCTTTTGCTCTGTTTGTGCAGCACCTGCTCAGCACATGGATTGTGATCCATAACCAGGGCTCCTAGGTGCTCTGGTAATACACACAATAAGGAAGCATCTGGTACTGACCCTTGTAAAACCCCAAGTAGTGGGCTTAATGGGACAAGGGTCCAATCCAGTAGGACAGATTCTAAGTCTTTTTACCTTCAGTCAGGATTCTTCTTCACTTCCTGGCCTAAATTGTTGTGGGACTGTGTTCTGAGCAGTCGCACAAATCTGCGATTCCACCCCAGAGACAGCTGTATTTTGGCCACCCCTGGGATGCAGCAGCGTAACTGCAGATACAGACTGGACAGACCTTTGCGAGTCTTTAGAAAGTTGCTTTTTATAAATGGCAAGACTTTTATTATTTTGTCCTTTTGGCTTTGTTTCTCAGTATCATTTTAAGCTTGAGCTCTCCAGCGCCAGCAACACTGCCTCCACCCTTCACCTGGCATTGGCCCTGATTCCCAATTCTCCAATCCTCAGCTTGGGGGGTGGGGATCCCCTTTGCACACACTCAGTATTTAGTATGGCCCCTGGTGCAAATCAGAGCAGCTTCAGGGCTGTTGTGATTTCCACCCTGCTCCCTTTGTGCCCCTGGGAGGCAGAGAACAATGCAGAGTGCTCCAGCCACGCCCCACATCCATCCCCTATGCTGAGAACAAAGGCAGGGATAAGGAGACAGAGAATAAGGCCTTTTTCTTTAAATGTCTTTGTTATGCCCCAGGCACCACTGACGCTGCACAGGCAACTAAGGACATAATTACAAATTAATAATGTTTTTAATTGTTGTTCATTGTATTATTACTGATGGTTGACAGTCCCCAGAACATCCCATTATCACACTGATTCTCAGTTAATCTAGTGCCCAACCCTTAGGAGCAGCCAGATCTGCAGTGCCCTGTTTCCACCTCTGCCTTCCCAACCCAGGAAGTCACCCAGCCTCTGACCTTCACCCTTGTTCCTGCAGCACCCAGGAATGCCCCACCACAGAGCAGCACAGCTGGAGGGTGAGGTTCGATACACGCCAGAAATGAGGTTCCCTAGCTGGGCTTGGACGAGGCAACCAGCCAGGAGCTGAGCTAAATGTGGTGGCTTCAGTATAACTTGGGAGTCTTTAAAAAGCATGATTTAAGGACAGTGGTGGCTCAGGCAGAAATAGGCAAACTACTGCAAGCAGGCAGGATGTGGGAGTCTTCCATTCAGGCCCCCTCCCCTTGCCCTGGCTGGCCAGAGCAGGACAGTCACTCCCCCTGCCCAGCCCTTTCCCTCTCCCACCAGGTGGGCCCAGTGGCACCCTGGCAGCACTGTTCCCTCTAAGCTGTGCCTGTGTGCGTGCGCACACAGGTCATGAAACCTGCACACACAACAAAATAAAGTGCACACAAAAAAATTCAATAGTGCTAATATTGGTGCTCACA
This sequence comes from Podocnemis expansa, assembly GCA_007922195.1. Classification (NCBI taxonomy): domain Eukaryota; kingdom Metazoa; phylum Chordata; order Testudines; family Podocnemididae; genus Podocnemis; species Podocnemis expansa. The sequence goes on from ML682099.1 coordinate 157,251, forward strand.
AAGAAATGTTTGTGCACACAAAGAAATCGTTTGCACACACAGTCTACGAGTAGTTAGAGGGAACTTTGCCTGGCAGGTGCATGATTTGATTGATTGATTGATTGATTGATGGTGGCTTCTCCCCCCAGTAGGCCCCACCCTTTCCCCAATGTATAGGCACTCTGGTGGGTCCAGAGCATGGTCGCTGCCTGCTGGCCCTCTCCAACCTTTGAGGGCCAGCCATGATGCCTGGGCTAGAATGCGGCAACTAATGCCCCCCAAGGGCCCAGTTGTGGTCTGGCCACAGAGCACTGGCTGCTTCCATGTCCCTCTGTACCCTCTTTTGCCCCCCCACCACATGCGCCCAGAAGTTCCCGGGCCGGAGCACAGCACCCCTTCCAGTCCTGTCCATTCTTCCTCCCCTCTCCAGCCCATCTAGACCCCAATGTGGCCCTCTAGCCAGAAAGATTGCCCCATCCCTGTTTTAGGGGCAGGGGCATTGCTATATTGGGGGCAGCAGGGCACTAGCCCTGCATCTCCGGCCCCAGCTAGCCAGAAGTGGCCCAGTCTGGCTCTGGGACATTTCTGGAAAGCATGGATGGCTCCTGCCGTTTCTTAAGAAGTGGCAGGGACTGTCTTTCGCTTCAAGCCTCCTCCAAGAGGCCAGAAGCCAGGGATGGTCTGTGCTGCTTTTTAGAAGTGACAGAGATGGTTTCTGCCACCTCCCACAAGCGACATGGACTGTCCCTGGCTTTGAGCCCCTTTCAGGAGGCTTGAAGCTGGATCAGGCCCCATGCGAGGCTGGATCGGGCACATGCACGGCCAGATCCCTGCCACTGGGGAAGGGCATGTGCCCCACATCCTGGCCCCCTCCAAAATCGCCCCTGGTTAGGGGGCTGTTACAGGAGTGGGTGAGGGAGGTTCTGTGACCTGCAATGTGCAGTCGGTCAGACTAGATCGGGGGTCAGCAACCCAAAAGCTAAAAGCCATTTTCAAAAATTCCTTCAATAACCAGGTCTTTTGAGACCCACAGAGGTGTAGTCCTCTGGTGGTGGGAGCTGGGCCAGGGCACCTGTCGCATGGCTCTTGGCAGGGATTGGGGGGGGAGGGGGGGTTGCCAGATGTCAAGCAAAAGAAGGACCTGTCCTCCTTTTTACCTTCACATCCTCCATCCAGCAGGCATTTTAAAAATATATGATTTTGTCTGGCTTTTTACTTACAGGGGTTAAAGTATGCTGGAACCCCTGGAGCACCCTCTTTTTAAGAGGAAGCATTTGCGGCCCCCTAAAAACAGAAGAATATTACATTAATACTATGACAGGCCCCATGGGGCTTTGCCCCAAGCATGCTGGAGTGGCTCAATAGAGCCGCCCTATTAAAAGGGGAATTTTGCAGTGCCGGCTGCAAGCGACAAAGTGGGTTGTAGCCCACAAAAGCTTATGCTCGAAGAAATCTGTTAGTCCAGTGGTTCCCAGCCTGTGATCCGGGACACCCAGGGTCTGCGGACATGTTGCAGGGGGTCCCCGGAGCCTCTCCCTACTGGGGCTGGAATCTAGCTACAGCCCCGATGCTCCCTGCCAGGGCTGCCTTTCCCCTCCCGTGGCCAGATCCTGGCAGGAGGATGGGGCTACAGCGGCTCCCCGGCAGCTACGAGGGCAGGGGGCCAGATCTGCTGCGGCTCGGCTCCCCAGCGGTGCGGGCCATGGTGGCAGCACTGCTTGCCAGCTATCCCAGTGGCACTGCCAGAGTGATGCAGGACAGAGTCTGCCCACATGGGCCAGATTACATAATCAGCTGGGGGGGGGCGCAAAAAACTTCTTTGTGAAAAAGGGGTCCCCAGCCCGAAAAAGGTTGGGAGCCACTGTGTTAGTCTCTAAGGTGCCACAGGACTCTTGCTGCTTTGTCTATACACAGACTAACACAGCCACACCTCTGGCTAATTGCACGGGGCCCATTCTGATCGGAACACGCCAGAGCGCTGAAATAGCACATTACGGCTCTGAATACTACATTTTCTCCATGTGTCCTCCTTTTCGTACTTCCCTGTCCTCCTTTCCATGCTTTGGTATCTGGTAACCCTAGGGGTGGGAGCATGGGCCAAGGCCCTCACAGGGTTCCCTGGTGGTGGGGGTGCCTGAAGACTGCAGCCAGAGAGCCACATGCACTTCTGGAGCCACAGGCTGCAGACGCAGGAACATCCTGAATGTATGTGAGCAGCCCATCTCGAAGAAGGACGGTTACTGGTAAGTAACCCACCGATCCCACGGGTCCCTTCCAGCTTTAAAGTCTATGAATCTCTAGGTGCCCCAGCCAGGGAGCCAGCACAGGCACGCATGTGCACGCCCGCGCCCGCCCCCCACTCTGGCTTATGTAACCAGCACTCCCAGCCGGCTGGGGCGAGCGGCTCATCCCTCCGCCAATCACAGGCCATTGCAGAGCGCGTCTCCATTGGGCCCCGCAGGCCAGGGGGCGGGAGAGGGGAGCCCATTCAAGGCTTGCTCTCCTATTACTCATGGTGTCTGCTGACGCTCCCACCGCATGCAACAACATGTGAGCTGTGCCTGGCCATTGCTTGCCCTCCCTCAAAGCCCTTTGACAAAAGCTGGTCAGCATTTAGTTAAAAAATAGGCCTTAGATTCCTTCCCCCCCCTCCCATTTTGGATGGGCATGGCACGTTTCAGAGATGGTCTCTGTGTTGACCCATCAAAGCTGAGTTTGCCTGGAGTTTTCTCAAGGGAGATGCTGCAGAAAGGGGGAGGGGAGGGTTGGGGTGGGAAAAGCATCCCACAGCTCAGGGGTTGTGTCCCAGCTGCAATGGAAAGGAGATGTGACTTGGAAGGGGTCCTCCATGGAAAGCTGGCAGCTGTAAGAATCTTCTGACCCTTTTCACTGGGGCAGCTTGCTTTTGATTTTGATTTTTTTCTAATTCTCCTTGCTGAAGCACTAGGGTCCCAATTCCTCTCCGCTCTGTGCAGCGGGTGCAAAGCAATTGGTAAATCCTATCAGTCTGACCTGTTCAGTGCAAAGGGTGGCATTGGTGAGCAGGAATTAGACCCTTGGTACTTGGTGTCTGGAAAGAAAGGGATTTCCATGTTGTTCTCTTTGCTCTGGGGAGGCTCATGTGACCATCAGCAGGATCTCTGAGAAGAGGCACCACTTGCACCGGGCAGGGGCCTTGGGCACAAACACCCCAGACTTACCTCTGTTAAACTGTGGTCAGATTAGGGGAGTCAGAAGTCAGGCCTGACTGTCAGCAACACTCAGATTTCAAAACACCAGCTGAAATGGCAGAGCAGGCTGATGCAGTGGTTAGCAGGCTAGCACAGGAGTTGAGAGAGCTGGCTTCAAGTCTATAGGCTGTCGGGGTAACCCTGCACAAATCATTAGCTACTCTGTGCCTCAGTTTCTCCACATATACGATGGGGATAATAGCCCTTCTCTGCTTCACAGGCTATGGTGAGCATAAATATGTGAAGTGTGTGGAATCTGCAGTGATGGGAGGGCTACATAACTGAGATAAGACAGACATCCTGAAAAATCCTAGGCCCTTCAGAAACTAAAGCAGATGGCTTGGAGCCAGGACACCTAGGTTCCATGGGACCTGGTGAAATCCTGCAGCCCTTGATCTCTTGATTTGGTGCCCCTCAAGTTAGGTGAGTGACAAGTAGAGGATCAACCTGGCAATGCTTAGACCCTCAGTTTTCCCCATTTGTAGAAGGGAAGAACAGTTACATACACACTGTTGGAAGGCTTCATTCCTATTCATAAAGGGCCCAGAGATCTTCAGCTGAAGGGGAAAAAAAGGACTTGGCATTTCTGGGAGGGCGCAGGCTACAAACCCTCAATTTAGAAGTGGGGCAGGGGCAGTCCCTCCAGTTATTTTTTGTCTCTCCTTCCAACACACACTCCACTCCCAGAAAGAGGGGGGCTGTGACACGGGGCCACAAGAGCCCCCAACCCAGTGGCAGGGCAGCAGCATGAAACATCTGAGACCAGGAAGGGATGTGTTCCCCCTGGAGAGAGGGGGGTGGGGACGGGACTCAGGTTGATTCCTGAATATATTTTCAGGATCTTTCATGGCAGAGGGAAGCAGCCAGGTTGTGCAGAATTGCCGCACCCAACCACCCTTGCTGCTGGCATAGATGGCCCCAATGCAGCACTGTGGGTGATGGGCAACTATCTAAGCTCAATTCACCAAGTGCAAAGCAGATCAGAATGGGATCCCCTCGTGGTTGCTTTGCACCAGTGCCAATGACCAGCTGAAGGGAAACAGGGAGTCAAAGCCTTTCATCCAGCCCAAAGCAAGAGCAGAACTAGCAGCCCCTCCAACAGACACCCTGGCTTTGCATCCGCTCAAAAAGGAACCAGCTCCTCTGACACAGCAGTTCGGCTGAGCATGCTCTTCCCCCAGCTGGCTGGCAGCCACAACCCTGGCTCTGTATGTATTTATTTATTTACGCCTGTGCTGACTAACCACCTTGTTCCCAGCAGCTGGGGAGGGGCTGAGGCAACCAAGCTAGGAGAACACTATGTCCTCTTCTCAGATTTGTGATTAAATTCACAACTGCCCCTTATGTAATAGACTGGAGAAGGGATCTGTGCACGTTTCAAACACTGCTCACTCAGTGCAGATTTTCCTGGCATCTGTCATGCGGCTGGGTCTCAGATCCGCCTTCCCACTCTGGAGCCGGCCTGTCTGTGTCAGAGAGGCTGAGTACTAGAGGCAGTACCTAGAAGGGAGTCGGCTTCCTTCGCTGCAGACATCTCATAACGTGGGGGAGAGTTAAAGCCAAGAAACAACTATGGATCTGACAGGAATCATCAATGTTATGAACTGCTCCTATTCTCATAATGCCTGCTTTGATGTGGATCTTTTTACTAACACTCAGCACTTCTAAAGCACATCATATGGGCATGTTGCTGGGCAGGAATCAACCCCAACCCCCCCCCCCCACACACACACACACATACAGCCTGCCTTGCTCCTTGAGGATCAGTCATTACTGTTCTAGTCAATTAATAGGCTGGGGAAACAGAGGCACACAGCCTCAGAGGCATTAGCAGTCCAGGGTCTCACAGCTGTGTGTTGATAGGGCCAGCACTAACACCCAGGAGTCATGACTCACAGTCCCCGCTCCCCCTTCTCTAACCAGTAGTCCACACTCCCATTGCTAGGAATAGAGCCAAAGAGCCCTATCCCTGGCTTTAACCACATACCCTCTCTGGAATTCCTCCTATTTATAGTGCACCCTTATATAACTATTCATAGCATTCCTTGGGTGTGGTCTAGGTAACCCTTTGCTGATCAAAAACTTCAGTGATGATGATAATATTTGCATTGCCATAGCACATGGAGATCCAGTGCCAGATTTAGGCACAAGCCAAGTAAGGCATGGCTTGGGGCCTCTAAATATGTTGGTGATAACTAAGATTTATCATAACTGAAATTGATAATGCAAATAAGGCTTTTTGCAAGATTTAGTTTTTCATTTTATCTTTGCCTAAGTATACATGCAAATACAATGGTTTATCATTTATTTGTTCATTGCCTTTTCTGTTATAATGTGATAGACTTGTTTCTTTTCGTTTTTTATGGTATGGGGCCTCTACATCTTAACAGCATAGGGCCTCTGCATGCCTTAATCCAGCCCTGCAGAGACCCCAGATGAGATTGTGTGCCATTGTTCTAGGTGTTGTACAAACTCATAACATGAGACAACCCCTACCCTTAAGAGCTTATAATGGGATGGCAATAATTTTCACAGGTGGGCCACTCTCTGAATTTGGTATGTCATTGCAGGTTGCACATTTCTACTATGTGATGAGCCACTGCCTAGCACCGGCCATGACCCCACTGGTTGCTGCAGGAGGGCAGCAGCCACACTCCAGCAGGTCACCCCCGGTCCATGGGAGGAAGGGATGCAACTGGAGGCAGCTGCTGTGAGATCCACCCACAGTGCCCCTGGGCCAGCCACCCAGGAGGAAGGGGTAGAGTTGGGGCATGGGAACAACCACTGCATGCCAACCTGCATGCTGCTTGGCCAGTGCCCAGGAGAAAGGGGAGTAGCTGAGCTGCTGTTGGAAAGCAGGAAGTGAGTGTAGGCTGTGGACTGGTGGAGCTGGTGGAAGGAATGTGGTGGTAGTTAGCCTGTATGCCAGAGGTGGGCAAAAGAAGACAAAATAGACAAAGGACAGAGGAGCACAAAGAAAGTAAATGGCCTCTTCCCAGAAAGCAACTCAGTTGCAGAGTTAGGCCTAAAACCCACATGTCTAGAGCAATGTTCCCTCTAATTACTAGTAGGCTGTGTGCGCAAAAACATTTCTTTGTGAGCACCAAGATTAGCACTATTGAATTTTTTTGTGCACACTTTATTTTGTTGTGTGCGCAGGCTTTATGACCTGTGTGCATGCACACACACGCATAGCTTAGAGGGAACAGTGGTCCAGACTCTCATGGCCATGTTTTGTTCATTAGGCCATACTGCCACTCACTACATCTAGATCATCAGCTGGTGGCCCAGTGTCATAGTTTAGCTGTCAATTGGTCTTTAGACTTGTGAATGAACTTCAGTGGACACATGGTGGGCTATGCCCCATCCTGGGGAAAATTGTGGGTGCGACCTGTGTGTGTTTAAGAGAACCATTTCTGAAAATGCCAAAGGGATGGCAGACTGCAAAAGGAGAGCAGTCTCTCCTAGTGGGTAACAATAAAGTTAGATTCCCAGATGAGTCACAAAGTGTTCCAGCTCCGGGCTGTCCGGGGGGGGGTGGGGGGAGTAGAAGGGGAACAGCGCTCAGGGCAGATTGGCTTGTGGGGGGGCAGGCTTGCCCAGAGACTGGGCCTAGCTTCCAACCCGTCCCCCTGCTCCTCTGCCCCGGGAGTGGATGGAACAGCCCAGAGGCTGGGCACCTCTTTCCCACTCCACCCTTTCTCTTCACTTTCCCACCAAAGGCAGCAGGGCAGGGGCAGGGAGCAGTGAGGTGCAGGTGGGCTGCAGAACTGCAGGCCCCAGGACAGTTGCCCCACTCCCTCCCCCCCATGGGCCTGCTCCTGATTAGCCATATTGGTTATCAAGCAGAGCCGTAACTAAAGAACACGATGCCTGGGGCGCATTCCGGTTGGAATGTGTCCTTTACAATAGCTGGGGCCTAGTGCAAGCGGCGCAGAGCATGCCATTTAATGGAGCAGCTCAATGGAGCCACTCCAGCGCGCCTGGAGCAAAACCCCGCTCGCCCCACCATAGTTACTGCTGTGCTGTCAAGCAGCTACAAGAAGCACACTGCCCTCTTCATTGCATTTTTAGTCTCGGTCTCCCAATCAGCAACTGGGTCCAGTAAAGAGAGAAGTTATTTAAAGTTTATACACTTTACCAAAATGTTCTCCTGATCCCCACAAGGTCGGCCACCGTGCAAGACCAATATAAGTTTGATTCTTACCCAAAATACTACACTGCCAGCCCATCCTTTCATAACTAAAACTAAAGATTTATTATAAAAGGAAAGAAACAAATAGGAAGAGGATTATTAAAATGGTTAAAGCAAACATATCTACAAATGACTTTAAAGTTCATATACTGTATATCAGATTTGCTGCAGAACGGTCGGTTACTCACCAGTAACCATCCATCTTCGAGATGGGCTGCTCACATACATTCAGTTACAGGTGTCTACGTGCCGCAGGACACGGTAGCTCGGAAAGTCTTTAGCGTTAGCCTGTCAGGTCAGGGCGCACGGCCAACATCCCCTCCATGCCACGACCGCAGCGATATAGATGACCCTGACCCTGACCCTCCCAGTCCCATATACCTTTGCCAACTCCGTTAGCGGGGACGGTGGGAGGGACCTGAATGTATGTGAGCAGCCCATCTCGAAGAAGGACGGTTACTGCTGAGTAACCAACCGTTCTCCTTCGAGCGCTGCTCACATCATTCAGTTACAGGTGACTGCTAGCCAATGTTCCCTCTAATTACTCATAGACTGTGTGCACAAACAATTTCTTTTGAGAGTACCAATATTAGCACTGAATTTTTTGTGCGCACTTTTTTTGTGTGCGCAGTTTTCATGATCTGCATGCACGTGCACATGTGCACAGCTTAGAGGGAACAGTGCTGCTAGCCATACCCAAGGATGGTGGGAGGAATTATAGTCTACCCACACTGAGTACAGCTCTGCCCACAGTGGCATCGTCTCTGGCCTGCTGGGCAATGGCATTGTGCATCATGAAGGTATGTATTGACGACCACATGGCAGCCCTGCAGATCTCTTGGATCAGGACCTTGGCCAGGAAGGCCGTGGAGGATGCCTGAGCTCTGGTAGAGTGGGCTCTCACCCTCTCTGGGAGAGGCGTATTTGACCTTTCATAGCAGTCTTTTTAATGCAGTTCACAATCCATTTGGAGATGCACTGAGAGGATACTGGGGAGCGTCTCATACAGACAGCGACTGCAACAAACAATTGGGAGGTCTTGCGGAAAGATCGCGTGCGCTTGATATAGATTAGGAGCGCTCTTCTTGCATCCAGGGTGTGCCACCATCTTTAGTTTTCTGTCACCTGAAGGTCTGGATAGAGGACCTGCAGACAGATTTCTTGATTCATGTGAAAGGGGGTGGCAACCTTAGGCAAGAATGAAGGGTGGTGACGAAGGACCACCTTGTCTGGGAAGAAAACCGTGTATGGAGGTTCAGAGGACAGGGCTTGTAACTCTGAGACCCTTCTGGCCAAGGTAATTGCCACCAGGAAAGCCACCTTCCAGGACAGTACAAGCAGGGTGGCTGAGTCCAAGGGCTCATATGGTAGTTCTGTCAGAGCCCACAGCACAATGTTCAAATCCCACTGTGGAGTGGGTTTACAGGTGTGGGGAAAGATTTTTTTTTTTTTTCCACCCCTTTCAGGAATCTATGGCAGATGGGGTGTGAGAAGAGTGGAGCCCCATCTACTCTGGTGAAAGGCCAAAATTGCTGCCAAGTGGACTTTTAATGAGGACAGGGATAGGCCTTTCTCTCTTAAATCAAGAAGGTAGTCCAAAACTGCCTGAATTGGTGTGAAGGTAGGGTCTATGTCTTTGTCACAGCACCAAGTGGAAAAGTGGTTCCATTTTGCTATGTAGGTGGATGTGGTGGAGGGTTTTCTGCTACCAACCAGGACCTTCTTAACCCTATCCCAGCAGCACCTCTCTGGCTCACTGAGCCAGAGAGCATCCAGGCTGTCAGGTGCAGGAGGCCCGGGTTTGGATGCTGGAGACAGCCTGAGTCCTGTGTCAGGAGGTCCACCCACCATGGGAGGCGGAGCGGGGTCCTCACAGACATGTCCTGTAGAAGGGGAAACGAGTGTTGCCTGGGCCAGGCCAGGGCTATCAGAATGATGTGTGCCTCATCTGTGAGGACCTTCAGTAGCACCCAGTGGATCAGGGGGATTGGAGGGAAGGCATACATTAGGGCCCCCGACCAATTGAGGAGGAAGGCATCGCTGAGAGAACCCTTCTCGTGACCCTGAAGGGAGCAGAACTGGGAACATTTGCAGTTCTGCCCCATGGCGAAGAGGTCAATCTGAGGGATTCCCCATCTGTTTATCAGCAGGGAGAAAACCTCGTTGTGGAGGGACCACTTGTGATTCGCCAGGGGTTTCCTGCTGAGAGAATCCGCTATGCCATTGTCTACCCCAGATAAGTGGGAGGCAGTTGGCATGAAGTGTTGATCTATCGCTAATTGCCAAAGCTTGGTTGATTCTTCGCATAGAGCCGAGGAATGGACTCCCCCTTGACGGTTCGTGTAGAACATGGCCATTGTACTGTCTGAGAGGATCTGGACCACCCTGCCTCGGATCTGGTCTAGGAAGGTCATGCAGGCCAGCCTGCTAGGCTGGAGCTCCTTCACGTTTATGTGGAGGAGACTGTCCTCAGGGTTCCAGACACTGTGCATGGAGAGGGCCCCCGACAGGTGGGCACCCCAGCCCGAGTCGGATGCATCCATTTTCAGGGTCACTGAGGGCTCGGACTCCCTGAATGGAATTCCCCCCATTGTGAAGTCGGGGTCCTTCCAGATTTGGAGGGATTCCAGGGCATATTGAGGGACTGAGTACCTTGTCCAGGCGGTCCCTTCCTGGTTGGAAGCTTGTGGCAAACCAGAGATGGAACAGTCTCATCTGCAGGCAGGCTGTTCGGATTACCAACATGGCCACTGCCATGTGTCTGAAGAGCTGCGTGCACTGGTGTGCTGTGGTCAGCCTGGGCACCTGCAGCTCCGTGATGATGGTGCAGATGGACCGCAATCTTGACAGGGGCAAGGATGCGGTACCCTGTCGGGCGTTTAAACATGCCCTGATGAATTCTGTGTCCTGAGTGAGGCAAAGTTTGGACTTCTCTGAGTTTATGCGGAAGCCCAGAAACTCTCACAGGTTCATTACCAGGTCGATGTGGCTTTGTGCCGGTCAACTTGACTTGCCCACTATGAGCCAATCATCTAGGTAGGGGTAGATTCTTATACCTCTCCTGCGTAGGAAAGCTGCGACTGGTGTGACACACTTTGTGAACACCCTGGGAGCTAGCGATAACCAGAAGAGGTGAGCGGTGAACTGGTAGTGGTGTTGTGCCACCATGAACCTGAGAAGATGTCTGTGGTGGGGTCAAATGGCTATGTGGAAGTAAGCATCTTTAGGTTGAGGGCTGTGAACCAAACTCCTGAGGATAGGGAGGGAATAATCTAGGGTAGGGAAACCATGCGGAATTTTATTTTCTTTGTGTTTTGTCTGTGACTCATAGCAGTTACTTTGATGGCCGCCCCTCCCGGGCCATCATTAAAGTACATAGAATGTGTGAAGTGAACAATGGCTCCTTCACCTTAACTAGATGGCCCCCTTGAACTCAACTGGATGGCCGTTACCACCCTGGGGGCCCATTGTTTTGCAGGGCTTGGTGTAGGTGGGCTCTGCCTAACTGCAAGGTCCTGCAGGGCATGACTCATACCCCCATTGTTCCCCGCATTCCCTGTAGTCAGGGAAAGGCGGGAAATAGTCTTTAAAAGCTGAGGTTCTGGGGTGCTCAGGCAGGATGGTTTTCAACATCTCTCCTGGCCTGATCAACCAGAAGCTGCCTCCTCCGCTCACGAGTTCCCCCTAGAGCGTATCCACGAGTTACCCCCACGAGTTCCGATTACGAGTCTCCTCCAGCCTGTGATGCTGTTCTAGGAGTGGTAAGAGTCTGCCCTGCAACCTTTCTTTAAGCTATTTCTTTAGGGCTGCTTTAAAACTGCTTTCCCCAGCTTTACAGGCTTGCGTGTGTACCTTTCTGTTTGCTTGCAGCTCCAGTTTGTGTTAAGAGCTCCCCGTGTCTGTAATTGCTTTTTGCTACTTTGTATCACCCAGTGTATCTCTTTTCCTCCCGGGTTGTTTGAACTAGCTTTAAGAGTATTGTGTTTTGCAACATTGTATAAAGTTAATTGGTAGCCGTAGAAGTCTTAAGTTAGCAGTTAAGATTGTTTCCTTCAGTTGGTAGCCTTTAGAATTGTTTGGTTAAGTTGCCTTTGCCCTCCCCTCTGTAACCTCCCCAACTTAAATAAACCTTTTTCTCTTTAACTTTACTTGCTCCCTCTTCATTTCTGGGATCCCCGGTGCGCCTCAACTTTCCTTCTGTCCCTGTCCCTGTGGCTCCCAGCTCCCAAGCCGCTCTCCCCGCCCCGCTACCCTTGCGGGTCTCTGCGGCTCCCGGCTCCCGAGCCGCTCCCGCGGCCGCCGCTGGTTCCCCCGATCCCCGCCAGACTCTCTAGCGGCGCCGCTGCTTTTTCCCGGGCTCCCGCAGCAGCCCGCCAGCCCTCCCCGTCGTCCGCTGCTTCCTGCGGTTCCCGGCTCCCGAGCCGCTCCTACGGCCGCCCTTCCTGCCCCGGCTGCCAGCCGTTCTTCCCCGGCTCCTGAGCCGCTCCTGTATCTGCCGCGTTCCTGCGGCTCCCGGCTCCCGAGCCGCTCCCGCTCTCCTGCGGCTCCCCGCCCTTGCTGCGGTTCCTCCGCCACTTTCCGCGGCACCCCGGGTCCCAGCCGCTTTTCTGCGGCGTGCCGGGCTCTCCAGCGGTGCTCCCACTTTCTTTGCGGCTCCCGAGCTGCTCCCTCGGCCACCGCCGCTTCCCCCGAACCCCTTCTGCCTTCCCTACCATTTTGCCCTCCTCTGCCTCCCTCACAAACCCCTGAATCCCCTTTCAGCCCCTCCTGCTTCTCCCCATCGCCCACACTCCTAGGCACCTACAGCCCCTCTCCTACCTCTGTCCCCTTACCCCAACCCCCAAGCACCTCCTCACCCCGCTGCCTTTCGACACCCCCCCCACTTGCCTTTACTCCTCTTCAGGCCCCAGTTTCCCTGCTACTTATCTTCTCTGCCACTGCTGCACACTAATTTGCATTGTACCCCCCTTTTCCTATAGTGTGTTAACGTAGCCTTTAGGTTATAGTGAGTAGGGCTATAGTGTTAGTAGGTTAGTTGAAGAACCCCATTGTTCCCCAACCTGTCCCCACTCCCGAAAGTTAGGTACCCCCCAACACTTTACAGAAACCACTGTGACAAACACGACATACACCGACCACCGCTCACCTTACCCTATACTCATTTTAATAAAGTGTACCCCAGATCCACCCCGTACCCCACGGGTGCAGTGGTTGCCCCCCAAGATCCTCAAATCTTCGAACCTGCTGGCAGGGTCATGTTTGAGTGCTCTGAGGTCTAAAATGGGCCGTAGGTCCCCATTGGGCTTGGACTACGAAGTAGCTGGAATAGAACCCTTTGCCGTGCTCTCTTTTGGGAACCTTTTCTATTGCTCCATGGGAGAGTAGCTGCTGGCATTTGACCTTGAGCCTGCCCAGCAGATCTGCGTTTTCTGATCTTGTGAGAGGGGGCGGTTTCCTGTCCTGAGGAATCGAAAGGAATTGGATACAGTATCCTTTCACCACTGTGTCAAGGACCCACTGATCTGAAGTGACACGGGCCCACCATGGGGTGAAGTGGCAGAGGCAGTGGGGGGAGAACAGGGGTTCTGGAACGCTGCCCTCCGAGAGACCATCAAAAATACTGTTTGCAGTCCAACCCCTGCCCGCGCCGTCCAGACTGAGAGGCGCTCAGCTTACCCCCTTTACCTGACTGGCCCTTATCTTTGTCCAAGTCCCCAAGGTGATGCTGGGGAAACTGGAGGGATCTCAGGAACTGGGTCTGTAGTTGCAGCTGCTGTTTCAGTTGCTGTAGCTGCTGATGCAACCCCGAGGAGCACCTAACGGGTTGAGGAATGTAAATTCCAAGGGACCGAAGTGTAGCCCTTGAGTCCTTCATGCCATGCAACTTCGTGTCTGTGGAAGATGCAAAGAGGTTGGGACCTTCAAAGGGAAGATCCTGGATAATCTGTTGCATCTGCGTGGAAAGGCCAGAGTTTTGGAGCCAGGCTAAGCAGCGCATAACAACTGCCAATGCCATTATGCGTGCTGCTGTATCTACTGCGTCCCAAGTTGCCGCGAGCACATCCCTGGATGCTCTCTCTCCTTCGTCCAGCATTGCCTTGAAGTCTCTCAGATGCTCCTTGGAGATGGCTGGGTGGAGATTTTGTAGAGCCTCCCACAAGTTTGAAGATGTAGTGTGTCATTAGGGCTGAGTGGTTTGAGAGAGACAGCTGTAATGCGGCAGAGGAGTAAACTTTCCTGCCCAATAAGTCCAGCTTCCTTGCCTCTCTATTCTTGGGCGTGGAGCTTGGCTGGCCCTGTCTCTCCCTTTGGTTGACTGCGTCGACCACAAGGGATCCTGGGGTTGGATGGTAGAATAGGAAAGGGTATCTTTCCGGGGAGACAGAGTATTTCTTGTCCACCACTTTGGACACTGGCGGGATCGAGGAGGGCATTTGCCAGTGTTCTTGGACGATGCAAAATACCCTGGAGTGTAGGGGTATTGCAACCTTAGCCGGCGGGGCTCTATGGCACGCGTCGAAAAGGGCATCATCTTCCACCTGGATCACCCCCAGCCTCGGCTTCAGATTTGCTGCCATACAGCAGAGGAGGTCCTGCTCGAAGCGGGGATCTCCTTCCTGGTCGGCGGACTTGTCAATTAGGTGCCCATCGGGTGACAAGGATGATTGAGCCCTTGATCTGCTACATTGGGTAGAATCGGGGTCTGGCTCGTCGTTGGAGAAATCCGAGGACTCCAGCACCAGTGATCAGGCATAAAGGGAGTAGGCATCATCTGCCACCGCGTTCTGCCAGTCGAGGGTCCACTCGTTATGCGGTGACCTCAACGGCGGCATAGGTGCCATGGAGGGAGCAGAGACCTCTCCCAATGGGTGTATTTCTCTCGAGCTCAGTGATACAGAGCTCTTTCGAAGCCTCTTTCTTGGGCGCTCCACCTGGGGGGGGAAGAAAGGGGTCTTCAGAAGACGATCTGGATGACCTTCCCCCCCCCGATGTCGGGCAGTCCGGTACCGAGAGTTCTTCGGAGGAACGATGAGGTAGAGCCACAGTACTTGGGCCTGGTGCCGGGTTTAACAGTACTGGGTTAGAGAGGGATGAAGAGGCCTGCGATGGTACTGGTATCGGTGCGGGTGTTATCGGTGCTGAGTCCAATGGTATCAGAAGTGATGGCAGTAGAAGTGGTGGTATCAGCAACGGTGCCGGGTCCAGCAGTACCGGGCTTGATGGCGGTACCGGGCTTAGAGGTGGCACCACAAGGGGCAGTATCGTGTCCAGTGGCGCTGAGCAGGGTGGTGCCGCTAAGGTCTGCTGCTGCTGCTTCTGCACTGGAGTCGGATTTGAATGCCCTTGGTGGGTCAGTGCCTGAGCCGGTGCTCTACTTGGGGTGGCTAGGAGGCTACTGGAGGACCGGTGAGTTCAGCGCCGAGGCGGTACCGTAGCGGGCCGAGATTTCGAGCCCGGTACCAGTGATTGGCGGGAATCCTGAACCCGGGTCAATCGAGGGTCCAGCAGAGCGCTGGTGGCTTGGCCGCCTTCAGGCAGAGCGGTTCCGTTCCCCGAAATCGAGAGGAGATGGCGCTCTCTTTCCAGCCAAGTCCTTCGCTTGAAGGATCAGCAAATGGGGCACTCCGCCATGAGGTGGGACTCACCCAGGCAAGCAAGACGTTTCCTGTGTGGGTCGTCCATTGGAAAAGCCTTGCAGCATCCTAAGCACGGCTTGAAACCTGGCATTTCGAGTTTCGCCCAAAGGACAGGTGCTTGCATTTCTCAAGATAACGCTGATCTGAACCGACACTGATGGCGGAAAAAGGAACTGGGAGGGTCAGGGTCATGGTCACCTATATAGCCACAGTTGCGGCGTGGAGGGGGTGTTGGCCATGTGCCCTGACCTGACAGGCTAATGCTAAAGACTTTCTGAGCTGCTGTGCGCTGCGGCATGTAGACACGTGTAACTGAATGATGTGAGCAGTGCTTGAAGGAGAACTATGGAGTTTGGAGCCTTGTACAGTTCCTCTGGTGTACATCCAGTAGCTGAATGGCTCTCAGCCCTTTGTTTCATAGCTTCTGTAGTAGATGAGCAAGGAATCCTGTGGCACTTAATAGACAGACAAATTTATTTATCTCATAAGCTTTCATGGAAGAAATCCCACTTTGTCAGATGCTTGAGGTAGTAGTAGATGAGCTGAGTCTGAAGTAGGAAACAGGAATGAAGGCCAGATGGTGCAGCGTCATTTTATAGCCACACAGCACATAGCGTGGAAAAGCCTCAGAGTTGTCCATAGGCATGTTCTTACATGTCCTGGTGACTCAGGATTTAGCCCCTTGGTTCTTTCACTGTGTTCATTGACCATTTAAGTTCCCTTGATGGACCATAATAAAGCAGGCTTACTGATGTCTGGGGTTGTCAGCTAGAAACACAACACAACACAAATTTGAAATACAAAGTGGTTGGACGTCAGTTAAAAAAAAATCCTAACCATCAGGGTGAGTAACTGAAATAAGTTGCCTAGACAGGTTGTGGAATCTCCATCACTGGAAGTGTTTAAGAGCAGGTTAGTGGTCTTCAAACTTTTTTTTTTTTTTTCCCCAGGACCCAGGTGAAAAAATCATTTATGCTCACGACCCAGTAATTATATCTCTGAGCCATGCATTCCAGTCTTTTGAGGGCAGCAGTGGGTGCCGCTACCCAGTACCTGAGATTCCTAACCATCAGAGGAGTAAAGTTCATGGAATAGTCTACCAAGGAAAGTGGTGGGGGCAAAAACCTTAGGTGCCTTCAAAACAGAGCTTGATAAGTTTTATGGAGGGAATGATATGATGGACAGTGTAGCTTAGCCATTGTCTGTCTTTTACTACTGGTGATGGGTATGACAGTGACCTGAGAAGGGGCACTGGATCGAGTGGGTTCTGAGTTATTACAGAAAAGTTCTTCTTGACTGGCTGTTGTGGACTTGCCCTCATGCTCAGGGTTTAACTGATTGCCATATTTGGGGTCAGGAAGGAATTTTCCCCCAGGGCAGATTGGCTTGGTGCTGGGGGTTTTTTTGCCTTCCTCTGTAGCATTGGGCATTGCTCACTTGCTGGTTGACTCTCTGTATTAAAGTCTCTAAATCATGATTTAAGGACTTTAATAGCTCAGTTATGGGTTTGAGGTTCATTGTAGGAGTGGGTGGGTGAGGTTTTGTGGCCTGCAGTGTGCGGGAGGTCAGACTAGATGATCATATTGGTCCCTTCTGACCTTAGAGTCTATGAGTCTGTGACCCAGTACTGTGTCCCAACCCTAAATCTGACAGTCACTGCGTTAGACAAGCACCTGTGAGGGATGGTTTAAGATGGTACTTGGTCCTGCCATGAGTGCAGGGGACTGGACTTAATGACCTCTTATGGTCCCATCCAGTTTCTATGATTCTATACCACACACCTTTAGAATGCATAATACAAAATCGATCAATACATATAAACCAGCGGTTCCAAATCTTTCCCTTTAAGTGGACCATTACATTATTATTGAAAGCTTTTGTGGACCACCATCTGAACAAACCATTATAAATGTTTTTAACATAGCCTGTGGCTGACAGAAGTCAAACTTGTATATCAAAGGGGGTTAAAAACAGTTATTTCTAATATTTTATTCTGCTCACTCACAAACATATATTGCACTCATCACAGTACATCTACCTGCAGTAATTCCCCCCCCTCCCCCCAACACACACCCATGGACCACCTGCAGTACCCTTGTGGACCACCAGTGGTCCATGGACCACAGGTTGGGAACCACTGATATAAGCAATATTATCATCCATAGCAAATTATAAACTTTCAAATGGTGCTTGGCACAGCATATCTTGTAAAATTCATTGTGATTTTGTGTTACTGGTATCAATAATATTAATGCTCATGTAGATTCCAGACAGCATCACAGTGGGTGTCAAGTATCAACCAGGAAAGTAATTGGTTGTAAAGTGACCACACTTTTAAAAAATGGAATCTTCTCCCTAGCTGTCAAGGTCCTAATTTTGTGTAAAGACCTCTAGTAGTTAGAGAGAGAGAGAGAAGGCTGCCCTAGAAAAATATATGATAAGGTTAGAGCCTTTTGTAACTAATCATTAGTGTTCCTATAGTGCCCTTGATTCTGAAATATCCCAAAACAAAATATAAATTCATCACTTTGCCCACCACTGACATGCAGCCACATCTGGAGTGGAATGAGAGAGTCATTTAACAATGCACATGCTTCACAACAGTGTAGGCTGGGATGTACAGAAAAATCCCATACATGACTGAAAATGCAGAAGGGATTTACAGAGGCAGAAGGTAAGTATCCACAGGGAGATTTAACCAAGAGGAACTCAAAGTGAGTAGCCCCCCCCCCGGGGGAGGGGGCGGCAAGATGTTTAATGGATCATGAACTGCAAAGGGTCAGTTCTAAAGGGGTAGCTGTGTTAGTCTAGTTCAGCAAACAAGTAAGGCGCCCTGTGGCACTTTTAAAAACTAACATTTATTTATTGCATGAGCTTTTGTAGGAGAAAATCCTACTTTGTCAGATGCTTGAGGATGAATTCTCCAAGTGGGATTTTTCTCCCACAAAAACTCATGTAATAAATAAATTTGTTAGTCTTTAAAAGTGCCACAGGACTCCATGTTTGTTCTGCAAATGCTTATGAACTCTTTTTCTTTGTCTCATTTGAGGTGAACAGAAAATGATTTGCAAGAAGCCGATGCCTTGTCTCTTGCTCTTTAAGACTATAGCATCTAGTCTCACTGCAGAGCTATATGAGACATTTCTAGTCCAAGACTTTGAAATGGTTCCACAGGGACACACTTTTGGATTTGCCTGCAATCTTTTCTGTGCTCAAGAGTCCATGATATAAGAAAAGACACAGGACTAGTTCCTGTCTAATTAACAAGCTGTAGCACCACATGCTAGCAGAAGCCAGAGGCAGAGCTTTCATTTCCTTTGTGTTTTCTAGACACGGCTGGGAATATTGCAGAGAGCAGTCACAGCACCTGCCAGCAGATTCCGAATACGGAGGCTGCTGGAAAATCATTTCAACTTGCACAGAGGAATGGGTTGGACACACAGGGATGAGGCTGAGTTTGTACAATGAGAAGAAATGGAGATATTCAAGTCAGCTGGGTTCTACACTGCTGTGCCAGGTGCTCAAGCAAAAGATATTAGCCACACCAGATATCACAGTGATAGGCAAAGTATAAGGGCTTGTGTACACTCAAGCTTATGTTGTTGTTTTCACTCAGGGATCTGAAAATAACCTCACTGAGTGATGTAAGTTTTGCTGGTATAAGCACGAGCATAAAGAGAGCTATTTCGGCAGAAGATGCTCTCCCACTAACATAGCTACTGCACCTCTTTGCGGTGATTTTATTAAGCCATCAAAATAATGTGGCTATGCTAGTCCTTATTTTGGCAAATTTTATGTCGCTCAGCAGGGTATTTTTTTCATAGGCCTGAGTGACGACAGTTTTGCCAACATAAGCATGGGTGTAGACAAGCCTTAAAAGATATCTGGAGATAGATCGTGCGTATAGGGATGGAAGAATAGAGAGAGAGAGGGTGTGAGTGTGAGTGGAAGAGTGGCTAGAATGATTCATATGGTCAGGGGATGAGAGAAATAAAATTAGATAGGTGGAAAAGCTTTTTCTAATCTCTGTTGTTTTTCTTTTGTTTTTAATCAGTTTGTTTTCAGGGATGCTGTTAAGGTAACAGGAAAATTGTGCATGTTCCAGATTTTAACCTCATTCATACTGGCTTGCCTCTGTTGTAATATAC
The DNA here is from genome assembly GCA_007922195.1 of Podocnemis expansa. Classification (NCBI taxonomy): domain Eukaryota; kingdom Metazoa; phylum Chordata; order Testudines; family Podocnemididae; genus Podocnemis; species Podocnemis expansa. The sequence continues at coordinate 176,440 of ML682099.1, forward strand.
ATAGGAGCGGATGGAGTTTTTCTTGATGTATGGACCAGTGGCCTGGGGAGCAGAATGGGGCCTTTGCCTGTGTTGTTACTAGCTCCATCTTAGACTCTTAAAAGAAAGAAAATCCAGTTTGCTTTCAACACTAATGCAGTTGTTTCCTCTTTGCATTTCTCTGAGTTTGGACAGGAGAAGTAGGCTGGTCAACATCACTTTTTGTTGTCAGTTGGGTTCAGTGCCTGGTTCTAAAGCACTTCAAGGCTGCCAGCATCGTTAGGGAGGCATAGAATGAACCATGCTCCCATTGAATAAATCACAGTGACATCTCTATTCAAGTTCAGTTGTGTAAGAGCTCTCTCATACACACTTTGTTGTTGTTGTTTGTTGCTTTCAATAAGCAAATTTCTGTTGGGGTCCCTAAACTAGACTGACACCATCTCTTTAACGTTGTGTGCGTTGAATAAACATAGTGGACTATTTGAATCACTTACAGAGTAGAATAATCAGAGTACAAATCCTATTGCAAAGAAGCTGCATGGATCCTAATTAAAGAAGCAAATTCCTCCATGGTGTAAATCCACTGAAATCAGTGGATTCACCCTAGGGTGACTCTGGCCCCAGGAATCTATTTATGCTCAGAACATTCAAACTTCCCAGCATTGTATTTAGGCGTATATTTTGGTTTACACATATCAAATGAGCGTCCATCCACAGTGCAGGGAAAAGGAACAGCCATTTTCCTGTTAGAATTGTTCTTTAATTGAAGATATTTACAAAACACAAATGAATCCACGCTTCAGTTATAGTGAGCTGCTAGAGAGCAATGACAGACTGAGAGGCAGGACTCCTGAACCTGTTTGTTATCAATCATTTATATTACAGTGACAACCAAGGGCTTCACTCAGGATAGGGGGCCTTTATTGCTTTAAGCATCTGCTCCCCAGCACTGGAAGAAAGTGAAGCCTTTTTCTTTTTTGGAGCAATGGGCGTAGGAGGCAGGACACCTGGGTGCTATTCGCAGCTATGCGACTGACTCATTGTGAGGTGAGAGGTAAGTCACTTCCTGTCTGGCTTAGTTTCGCCCTCTAGAAAGTAAGGGAAGAGTGCCTGATTAGAAATCACCAGAGAGGAACACTAGTAGGAATTCAAGCCAGAGATGTAACAGATCTGATGGAACTAAATGTACTATCTCTCTTCCAATGCAGGATCATCCCCTCCAGCATGTTCGAGTGTTTACGCCAGCTTAGTTTTAAGTGCTGATCACAACAGCCTGTAGAGAGGGGAACAAATTGGCAGTGACAGGTCACAGCTTACCTTAACATTATGTGCTCAACTGATACTGATGTCAGTTGCAAAGGGCATAGACTAACACACCTCTGCAAACCACAGCATAACAGCACTTAAAAAAAAAAAAAGCCATTTTGCTGACGCTTCTGCCGCCTGCATCCCAGTGCCATAACCTCCAATTCATGAGCATGAATGCAGCAGTAAGGTTTGTCATGCCCATTAAGGCCCTAATTCAGTAAAGCATTTAAGCATGTGCTTAACTTTCACTTCCCTCTGAAGTTACAAGAACTTAAGAATAGTGGCATAGTGACAGGGAGGGTATGAGGGAGGCCAAGCCCCTGGGTGCCATGCTGCAGGAGGTGCCAGGAACAGAGCTGGCCCACAGCATTTTGGCACTCAAATGATGCCCCCACGCCCCTTTGCTTGGGCCAAAACTTTGAAAGGTCTCAATTCTGCCTTCTTCCTGTTCTACTCCTCTCACAGTGCTGTTCTGCTACCTATCCCAGTAAAGGAGAACTAACAACTTAAAATGCTTTGTTCAAATATTTTACGTAACCTTCAAAAGCCTGAACAGCAAATGTAACTTTCCTTTTCTGCATAGTAACACTGGCATTTTTATCTGTTTGAGTAATCAAAGTGATGCTTTCCCTGCCTTCTTGGCTGCAGTTTTGAATTGCTTCCTGAAGGTCCACAGTCTGGGCCAGCTCATGCTCTATTGCAGTGTTTGTCAGAGTATGGGTTGTGACCCAGAACTGGGTCGCAGACCTAAAGGGGCTGGGCCACGGCACCTGTGCCGCACCTGGGAGGAGGCGGCTGCCCCTCGCTTCCCTGCCAGCCCATGCTGCCTTCATGGTGGAGCGCCTGCCCCTCACTCCCCTGCTGGACAGTGATGATCCCAGGAGGGGGGGTGGCTTCCCCTCATTCCCCTGCCAACCAGTGCTTATCCCAGGAGGTGGGGGCAGCTGCACCTTGCTCCCCTGCCGGCTGGCATTGATCGGGGGGGCAGCCCATTCCCTGCCCCAGTGGAGGGGTTGCAGCATGGTAGAGGAGCCCAGAGCCGGATCCCCAGAAAAAAGGTTTGACTACTGCTCTGTTGAGATGGTTGCAAGGCTGTCCACCCTCTCATGTGTCATTGTGGAGCATAGATGTATTTTTATTAACATCAGTTTGAAGAAGCTGCATTCTCCACTGGCAACTGTTAAAGTGTTAGAAGTATGCACAGAGCAACAAAAGCATTTGGAAAGGGGGTGATCATCTTATTTGTGCACATATATTCCAGAACAGCCTTTGGAGTTGCTCCTGCTGTATCCTGAAAGGGCTTTCAGTTCATCACCCAAATCACTCTCACCAATATAGCACATGCTATCATGTATCAACACTATCTCTCGTGCCCTGCATTGCTGGTGTAAGTCATCTTCAGGTATAGTGGGGAGTTTTGGAATATCATACGACAGTGCTTTTCAAACTTGGGGTTGGGACCCAGTAGTGGATCGCAGACCCTCAGGCACTGGGTTGTAGCAACCCCTGCTGCCCCCACCAGAAGACTGGAATGAATTGCTTAAAGATGTAGTTATTGGGTCTTGAGCATAAATGTTCTTTTCAACTAGGTCCCAGAAAAAATTTTTTAAAACCACTGTCATACAACATCATAGATTTACTACTGTGTTCCTTGAGCTGCGTGAAATGTTCTTCAAATGACTGTATTGTACAATCTAGCAGCTGGTTAAAAAATTCAACTTTAAATTGTTGTTTGGGGTCTCTTATGGGATTATCCTGTGTCTCATAATCAAAATGTCATCTTCTTCAGTGACTCTTGTCTTCTTGAATGGGTGGGAAAATACCTTCAGTGTGAAGTTCCTCTACCAACTTTTATGCACTCTTCAGAACATTTTGAAATCTTTCATCTGACCAGTAAGACTGTAGATATGACGTTGCTTTGTACAGTTGTTCCATTGGTCCAGATATATGAAGGTCCACACCTTGGAATCTCTTGCTTACAACATTTATTTCAAACGGTTTGTCAGGCCACAACACTAAGCTACACAGAAATTTGAAGTTATGTATGTTTCTGATGATTCCATTTCCCTCTTCCACTGTTCTCCTACTAACAGCTCCTGTCATCTGATGCAGTCTTCTCTTGATGCTGGTCATCTGTGATGGCCTTTAACCTTAGTCTCATCTCAAACTCTTTTCACCGATGGAATGCTCACTGGTGATTTGCTGCCTTCTCATGGCATGCCAGATTTCTAGCCAGATTTTTCTCCCAGTCCTTTGTTCCTGTAGAACGCTATATGGCCAGAACATTAGACCGGAAGAGTTTGCAACAAGAACAGTAGGCAGCATTCTGGGTTTTTGAGTACATAAGCCATGACATCTCCACTCCATCACCATTTGGGGATTTCACACCAGTAATGTGCTGGATGGAAACTTCATGTTCCCTAAAGACAATGAAAACAGAAGTTTTTCACTTGCTATGGCCCATACAGAACAAGGAAGTCCCTCAGGCTGCTTCTCAAGTGGGTCCATGGTCCTGCATCATCTCGACTTAAGGTGCTAAACTCAGCAGAAGCTATTTCTTGTGCCTCCACCACACTCTTCTCTGACCTGTACTTCAGAATACTTTGTCTATACTTCATCTCTGATCTATACTTTTCTTCAGGAGTGCATGTGATTACTTCCATTTGAGATGGAGATATGGATGCTGCAGTAGCTGCCAGGTCACCTGCACTCTGCCTAACTGGAAGATCAGGCATCTCTCCTCACCACTCGCATCCTCACTGGGGTTGGAAGGCTTGCTGCAAACATTTGTGGCTATGTATCTCAGGAGAGCTCCTTCCTGCTTAGATAGAAAAGCTTCTTTTGCTTGCTTGCTTGCTTTTTTGAATAATGCCCCAGATGGGCATTTTCTTCTCTCACTCATGACTGCTGTTCTGTGCCAGCTACAGTGGCTCTCAATGCTCAGTTGAAAGGGACAAATAAGCAGGCTAGTAGCAGGGCCTGAGTAAGGAAAGATAGCAGCATCTTAAGGACCTAACTGTCTCCTGCTACTTCAGCTGATTGCCTGTTCTCCTCAAGTCGGTTCAGGGAAGCAGCAAGAAACAAGAAACTGTCAGAGAAGCTTGTGTTAATCAGCCCAGGGTCCCGGAGGTGCTAGACAGGTACAAAAGAGGCTCCTCCTTGCTCTTCTCCCACACACTGCCTGCTGCTTTCTGTTATTCCCTCTTGCCTTCTCTCTTAACTGCCTGTTATGTCTCTTGTGCCCTCCTTCCTCCAGCACAAGCACTTCATCAACTCTGTGCATCTAGAGCTGAGAGAATACGTATGCACCAGCAGCAGATGTAATTTTGTGCACTCTGGGTCCAAGTGATGCCGCCCCCCCCCCCCCCCCGAGGGGGCGGGAGTCAGCCACCTCAGTTCAGCTCATGGTAAGGCCAGCCCTGGCCAGGAAGGCGGACTGCAAGGTGTGCATGGTCGGATTAATGTAGGGGCCTATGGGGCCTGCGCCCAGGGGCCCACACAATCTGGAGAGCTGAGCTGCCCTGGGCCAGAGGTGGGGTTCTGCATTCCTCTCCAGCCGCACCCCCAGCACAGCTGGTCCACCCCCAGTGCAGGGAGGGTGCGGCCAGGCTGCACTAGAAGTGACTCTGCTTGCCTGGGCGGCTCTGTGGGGCCGATCAGCCCAGTTGGAGCCAGCCTGTCCCCAGAGCCCCCCTGCCCAGTGTTGGCCTTCCTGCAGAGAGCAGGGCTGTAGATTTGAAGGGACCTGTGGTCCCAAGTGAGTGCAGGCGTGGCCCACCAGTGCAGGAGGCCCAGAGTCCCTAATCCACTACTGAAGGTGTAGGGTGCCTGGGGAGCATAAATGTGGGCTTAGCCCCTGGATGCTGGACACCCTTGCTATGCCACTGCTTAAGCACGTGCTTAAGGGCTTTGATGGATAGCGACAAACTCCTGATTTAGGGTCGAAAAGTCCCAGGCTTTGCAGTGCTACTGTGTGTCCTTTGTTCCTGCTGACCGGTTGACAAGTGTGTGTGCAGCTCCCAGACTCTTGTGGAGCTGGCAGCTGGAGTTACAAGTGGGACAGCATTAGGCTCCTGGCCCCCAATCTCCTTTAACAAGTAACCTCAGCAAAAAGCACATGGGGGGCAGGCGGGCGTGTGTGCGTGTCACTGTTCATTCAAAAAAACAACAAGGAGTTGTGTGGCACTTTAAGACTAACAGACACAACTCCTTGTTCTTTTTACTGGACTAGACTAACACGGCTATCCCTTTTGAAATTGACAACATTCAAAAAAAGCCCTTGGAACAAAGTCACTAGCGAGTGTCAGCCATCCTTAGAGGCAAACTGGTCCCCGGGGCTGGCTCAGGCACTGGGAAAGGGCTTGTTTCACTGGGCTGAGACTCCAGGGAGCTGCAGAGCAGAATTTGCCTTCATTGTCTCCCAATTCTTTGCCCCAGTGCCCACCTCCTCCTCCCCCATCTTGCTTGCTCTCTTCTTTTCTTCTATTTTCTTTCCTTGTCCACCTTTCCTGTCCCATTCCCCTCATGCTCCCTGTCCCTGGAGCTCTCTCTTCAGCACACCCCCCTAGGCCAGCCTGGCCTCTCTCTAGCTCCCTACCACACAGCTGTGCCTATCCTAACCTCTCCGTTCCCATTGCTCCAGCTTCCCTATCATGTCCCCTGGCCTCTCCACTGACAGTATCCCCCCTGTCATAGCCTCCGCCTACTTCTGATCAGCATCAAAACCTCCCTTCTCCAGCCCTTGCAGTCCTCTCCCCTCTCTGAGCTCCTTGCTCTCCTGAGCCCTTTCTCCATCTTTTTTTCCCATCGGATCCCACTCTGCCCCCTCTGGCTCTGCTGTGCTTCCCCAGCTCCCCATCCTCTGCTCTTTAGGGGGTCTCCAATCGTGCCACCTCCTCTGCCCCATTGGCTTCTATAAGTCCCCCATTAATGCCTCTCCTCTCAGCCCCACTGCCTCTATAGGACTTCCACCCCTCCACCTCCATGGGCCCCATTATTCCTCCTCTGCCCCATTGGCTTCTATGGGCCCTCCCATTAATCCCCTGCTCTCTCTGCCCCACTGCCTCTATACGCCCCCCACCACTCCACCTCCTCTGCCTCTATGGGGCACCCTTATTCCTCCTCTGCATGATTGGCTTCTAGGAGCCCTCCTGTTAATTTCCTCTGCTCAGCCCCACTGCCTTTATCTGTCCCCCACTACTCCACCTCCTCTGCCTCTAAGGGGCCACATTATTCCTCCTCCTCTGCCCCATTGGCTTCTATGAGCCCCCTCATTAATCTCCTCCTCTCTCAGCCCCACTGCCTCTATAGGACTTCCACCCCTCCACCTCCTCTGCCTCTATGAGCCCCATTATTCCACCTCCTCTGCCCCATTGGCTTCTATAAGCCCCCCCATTAATCCCCCTCCTCTATACACCCCCCACTACTCCACCTCCTCTTCCTCTATGGAGCCCCATTATTCCTCCTCCTCTGCCCCAGTGGCTTCTATGAGCCCCCTCATTAATCCCCCTCCTCTCTCTGCTCCACTGCCTCTATCAGCCCCCAATACTCCACCTCCTCTGCCTCTGTGGGCCCCATTATTCCTCCTCCTCTGCCCTATTGGCTTCTATACACCCCCCACCACTCCATCTCCTCTGCCTCTGTGGGGCACCCTTATTCCTGCTCTGGATGACTGGCTTCTAGGAGCCCCCTATTAATCCCCTCCTCGCTCTACCCCCCTGCCTCTATCAGCCCCCCACCACTCCACCTCGTCTGCCTCTATGGGGCCACATTATTCCTCCTCTGCCCCACTGGCTTCTATGAGCCCCCCCATTAATCCCCATTCTCTATATACTCCCCACTACTCCACCTCCTCTGCCCCTATGGGCCCCATTATTCCTCCTCCTCCGCCCCATTGGTTTCTCTGGGTCCCCAACACGCCCCTTTGTCCGCGCGGGCTCAGCCCCCTTCGCTGCGGCAGGCAGCAGGAAGGGGGCGTGTCCTTCCTCTTCGCCCCGCCCCACCCCGTGTGCCCGCCGTCCCCGCAGCCACATGTAGGGGCGTGTCCCCGCGCCGCACCCTCTCAGCCAATGGCTGCAGCGCCCGCCTGCCATTGGCCTGCCGGAGAGCCGCCGAGCCCCAATGAGGCGCAGGGGGCGTGGCTCGCGGGCGGGGACGAGTGACGCGAGCGGCTTCGGCCGGCCAGTCGGCGCGGGCCGGGCGGGAGGCACGTGCGGGGCCGCACGTGGCCGCGTGGCGCGCGCCCTGAGCCGGGGGCGGAGCCGGCCGGGCTGGGGACTGGGCGAGCCGGAGCCGCCCGCGGGCCAGAGGGAGACGAGCCGGGAGCAGGTGAGGAGCCGCCGGCTTGGCGGGAGCGGGAGCCCGGTGCGAGCAGCGCGGCTCGGTGCAGTTCCCGGGTGCATGAATGGCGCGGCTGGGTGTGAATGGCGCTGGCGAGCGGGGAGCACGTGAGGCGCCTGCTGTGGCCAGCGCCGCTTGCAGGCGGGCAGACGGGCGGGCGTAAGGACTCCTTCTCATGCCTTGTGCTGAGCAGGCTTCTCCCAGCACTTGAAATTGGGGTGATAATTTCCTACAACACTGGCTGGCAGCTGGGGGGGAATTCAGAGAAATTGGGGGGAGGGAAATCCCTGGTGCTGAGGAAACTGAGGCGAGAACTAAATTGGGTAGTGGTGAAAAGTGCCCCGGGATTCCAAGGAGTGGCTGGCACCTCTGTGTAATATCAGAAGGTCCTGGGTTCAAGCCCCAGGGGTTGGGCTCGATGATCTCACGAGGTCCCTTCCAAGCCTAGGATCCGCTTCGATTCGACTTCTTGCTGGTGAGGCAGCTGGGGCTTGGTGCTGACCCTGGCACAGGTCTGGGGAATGAGGTTTGCAGGAGGTGATCCTGTGCTGAGAGAGGAGCTGCCTGGAGATTTGCCTCCTGAGTGGCTAGAATAGGGGCTGGTTTCTTTAGCAAGGGGACTGGAGGGTCTGGCTAGCTCTGAAGCGAGAAGAGGGATAATAGGTGTATGAGGCCTGGCAGAATGGTCTAATATAGTGGTTCCCAAGTTGGGGTGTGTGAACATGTTGCAGGGGGTCCATGGAGCCTCTCCTGGCCAGTGCCAGAATCCAGCTGCAGCCCTGATGGTCCCTGCCAGAGCTGGCTTTCCCTGCCTGTAGCTGGATCCCGGCAGGGAGATGAGCTCCTGGGGAGGGGCAAAGGCAGGGGGCCATAGCCTGCTCCGCTCCCCAGCCGCAGGGGCCATGGGGACGGCAGCACCGCTCACTGGCTATCCCAGCGGCACCACCACAGTTGTGTGGGCCAGATTACAAAATCAGCCTGGGGGAGGGGGTTGCAAAGTTTTGTTTTGTTTTTTTTTAAGGGGCTCCGTTGCCTGCAAAAAGCTCGGGAACCACTGGTCTAGTGGAAGCAGGGAAGCTGTTGGGGCTGGCATAGCGCAGGAGTGTTGGCTGGTTCCAGAAGAGCCGTGGGCTGCGTGTTCTCTTAGGAGAGAGAGTGGGACCATCGCCCCTGAGCTGAGTCACAGACTTCTTGAGCAGAGGAAAGGAAATGTGGAAACAGCTGATGGCACCTTGTAGGAGGTTATCTTGGTTATTCCCTCCTTCAGCTTTGGATAAGACATCTGCTGCAGTTGGAAACCTCTCCTTTGTTGCAGCTGCACAGGCTTTAGTGAGAGCTGAGCACTAGAGCTAGGCAGATTGAGTTCCCAGCAAGGTTGATGTGGACCTTCATCATTTTGGAGGGCAGATAAAGCGAGTCCGGTGGGGCTTCCTGTGTAGATGAGTTAGGCTAGAGCTGAAAAAGCTAGACTTGGATATACTAAAAATCCCTGGTAGGCGGTGGGTGTGAGTGAGCACATGCAGGTATGTTGCGTAGGGAAATGCTAGCAGGCGGTGGTGGTGATGAGTATGTTGATCCTTTCTGCTCATAGGACGTGGGTGTGAGATGGCAGGCATCTTAGTGATGCTGCACATCCTTTATGATGTTTGGGACTGGAAGGCACTGTGAATGCTTTATTGTATTGCATTGAATGGTACCAGCTCCAGGGGGCATGCCCCTAGAATAGCTTTCCAGGGATTTCCCCCGTCCCATCTTGACCAATTTATGGCTGTCCTGCTGTACCGCTCACTTCAGGGTTGTTGATTTCTCCAGCTGTTTTGGCTGGCAGTGGGGCAGGTGCTGTGGGCTGCATTTGGCATCTGTGGTTTCTGCGCTAAAACGGGGCTAGAGAGCAAAGCCTAGAAACTTCAAGGGCTGGGTTTAATGCTGGCATTGCACAATTCCAACATCATCTGACTTTTTTTTTTTTTTAATTCACTTGTTTACTTTCGGTGAAGTGCTTGTGTTTGATATATTGACTGTTACTCTATTGTTATGTTGTTAGTAGTCACTTTTGTGCCCTTAAGTTGCTAACATTTCCAGGGTACAGCTTGGAAGTAAGTAATTGCTGAGCTTAATTTTGCTTCCGCAGAGAAGTGGTCTTGCTGAAAAAACTAAGATTCGTTGGAATGTCCCTGTGAATTTGTGTTTGTTTAATTCCTTTTTTTCTTTTGGTTTAAACCTTTCCCCTGCCATGTTTGCAACCCAGACACTGCAGCAACTGTACTTGTGAGCTGGAAAATGAAAACGCAAGTTGCGTTTTTGTTGGTCCAAGTTTAAGGCAACTGCTCCCCATTCCCCCACCTCACTTTCAAAGGGGAAACCCTGGTCTTCTGACTGTAATACTCAGTAATTGTTTCCCCTCCTTAACATTGCGCAGTCGCCGTTTCACGGTGAAGGAAATTAAGCTCTTATCCAACTGATTTTGAAACTGCCTGTGTCTGTGGCCATAAGGTTGCTAGGATATTTTGTTGTCCAGCTCTGTAATGCTTCTGCATGAGGTAATACCATCAGCGCCTGCAAGGGAAGCCTCTTATAAACTTTGCTTGCCCTCTCCTCCCCTCCCCCCCAGTAGTTCAGGCTCTATGCATATCACTTGTCTTCCTGCTCCCAGCCAGTGTTGGAGAGCTGGCTTGTGCTGTCACCCGCTGAAGGGAGGCTCTGGGGACCCGTCTAGCTGCACCTGCTGAAGAAACGCTAGCGGGTGCCTTGTCATGGTGTGGCCTGATGGGAGCTGATTGGTCGCATCTGGAATAGCTTCTGCTGGAATGCACTAACCCAGAGCTGCAGCTGCATGGGATCCATTTTGCTCCCTTTTTCCTACCTCTTTTGTTTTCTGCCACCTCCCCCAGTAAACCAGCAGAGAGTTTGGTTTTTAGTTGTCCCAGAGGAAATTATTCTAAAGCCTCCTTCTTTTTTTTTTTTTTTTTTTTAAATAAACAATTTGGTTCAGCCGCACTGCTAAAAGATGCTGAACGGTGGTATCCAGGGAGCCAAATGTTAGCATCTGAAAGGCATCATTTGTTGTTCTCATTGGCAGCCTTTTCATATGTTTGCCTGTTTGGCCCCTGACAGATTCACAGTCATGGAGTCCTCTAACAGCGTGTCGTCCTGTGAGTCGTTGTATTCGGTTGACAGTGCCACCAGCGACGAAGAGGACAAGTGTTACGACTTCAGCATCTTCCTGTCGGACAGTGAGAGCGAGGTAGAGAAGGAAACGGGTGGCTTGAGCAGCCGAAGAGACTCCTGTTCTAGAGGGGAGAGAATTCTCTTTTCACCCAAGTCAGAACGGACTAGCCCCAGCCTGCCGAGCCTGGACTGCAAACGCAGGACACTGAGACCCACTTTGCAGAACTCGGCTAGACAACGGCCTTCAAGTCAGTGTGGCCGGTTTCCCAGCGTATTGGACAACAGATACCCCTCCGCCTGCGCTTGTTTGATTGATGGGGGTGATAGTCTAGCTGGGAGGACTCTAAACCAGAAGAGGATGGAGAGTGGACGGAAACGTCTGATCCATCCTGCAGGGGAGAAGGACTATCCAGAATATGCTGCAAATTCCTCTGCCCAGGGAATAAAAAGGCAAAGGAATGGGGAAACAGAGATGAGGGAGGCTCCAACGTCACCCTTGACTGAAGGTGACCAGTTGTTTGCACAAAAGGTGAGTTTTGTGAGAACATTAGGGGAAGGGGATGTCAGCATGGTGGGAGTTTCCTAGGAAGGGATGAAATGTGTGGTCATACAAGACACATGGGCTGATTCAGGCTGGCTTTATGTGCTGGATTGATGCATCAGTGTCCTGCCAAATAGGGAAGGCTCTGGAGACATTCAAGCTCACATGTAGAGTAAGTGGTGTGAGCCTGCTGCACATCCAGGCTTCCGCATTGTGAGTGTCAGGGCGGTCATGCCTCAGTTTCCCACATGCCAGGGTCAGTGCAGACCCAAATGTGAGCCGGGCACCCTATGGACTGGACGAGCTGGAGGGGAGTGGAGAAGGACTAGCCTTAGGGGAGGAACAGATGTCATCAACTTCATTATAAGATGAAAGGATGGAATTGGAACCCTTGTTCAGGCAATTGGGGTGGGATGGGGGGAGATTATATTGGCATCATAAACCCATCCAGATTAGTGCAGATTGTGGACTAGGGCCCCCTGGTGCTAAGTGCTGTATAGACCAGGCGTAGCCAAACTGCGGCTTGGGAGCTGGATGTGGCTTTTGAATGAAAAAGCGTGGCTCACAGAAGAATGTCAGCAAATCAATTTAGTAGGTAAAAGTATAAGGCTGTATGCCTCAGTGTGGCTCTTGAAGGTTTAATAATCAACTTGTGTGGCTTTTGAGTTCCATAAGTTTGGCCACCCCTGGTATAGAGTGAGAACAAAGACTCTCCCCACCCGCAAAAGTCTGAGGAGGATCATTAAATGAGAGCGAATAGCTTCCTTACTGGGGATTAAAGTGACCTGCGTGGGAGTCCTGCCTTGCATGCAAAATTAGCCCCAGAGCTTGGGGGGGGGGGGGGGGGGTGCAGGAACACAAAAAGGGATGGTCCCAGATAGGTTGACTCAGTTTCTCTGTTCCTTCTCTTCAGTGCCAGGAACTCCAGGGCTTTATCCGGCCCCTCATGGAGCTTCTGAATGGACTGAAGAAGGGCCGCTATGAACGAGGTAAGTACTGTTTTTACGTGTGTCCATCACCAGTATGCTGCCACCTCGTTATTTAACTGTGGGAAGTTACCTTCCCTGTTCCCCTGTGGTCCCATTTTCATCCCAAAATCAGAGGCCTTTGCACTCTCCTCTTCTCCACACTGGCAAAGGCTTTTTACTGGAGTGGAATTGATAGGGTAGTAGAAGCAGGTCAGTTTTCCAGTGCTTCTCTGACACCTTTGTGTGGATGGTGCAGTTTTTTACCCACCTCCTTTTCTTCCTGTTGAGTGCCAATATTGAACTTTACAGTCAGCTCTTTGTTCCTTTACGGGGCCCCAAAAAGAGTAGGGCAGAGAGCTTTCTCCAGCATTTTTTTGCTGTGAGACGCAGACACCCTCAGGAGGGGGCTGAAATGGGAACCAAGGACGTGTGACCTCCCACACGGAGGGGATGGGGTGGGCAGTTAAAGCTACTCTCACTGCAATGGCCAATTTAGAGACAGAACAGAAAACACTAAGGGCTTGATCATCTTCTGGAAACTGGCTTTTTGTGAAACCTGGGCAAGTTGGGTGCTGAGCCCATGTGAAAACCCTGCCACATGTCCTGTGGGGAGCTGAGTTTTAAGATGATCTGGCCTCAGTATGCTTGCCAACCTAGGCCTGAAAGCCCATGCCTGAGGAAAGTGGTGGCATGTCTGATTCATTTTCTAGGCTTCCCTGCACATATAAAGCTGTGCACTGGATGAATGATGTGTCATAACCAACACAGGAGAAAGATTGCTGGCTTCAGCAATGTGCATTTGTTGGGCTGCAGCATTTCTCACTCTGCATAAGGGTGTAACCAGGGCTTTACCCTAATACTAACGATAACCTGTCCCAAAACTGGATTCTGGCCTCAGTTTCCCTAGAGCAACTCCTTTGATTTCAGTGACTTTATTTGGCAACTGAGATCAGAGTCTGGCCCTTAATTATGGACTACTTGATGCTTGTAAAGTGCTACGTGAGTGATAAGGATCTTTCAGCCTTAATGCCATTGAGAGAATGGGTCTAAGCTCCTGCTGGTGTCAGTCAACGTAGCACCACTGAAGTCAGCAGATCTGTGTTGAGGATCTGATCCATTACCCCCGAGTTACTGGTGGTTGACTCATAGGGCTGGGATGATGAAATATCAGTGAAATGTCAGGTTTAAATATTAATCTGATTTCATTGTCCTGCCCTGGAATAGGAAAGGATTTGAGGATCTAATAGTCATCAGAAATCTGTGATGCTATAAATTCTAGGGTATTAGATATGCATGCTTTACCATTGCTCAGTGCTTAGTTAACTAAATGTAATAGATAGCCAAGACTGATTGTGTTTTCCCCTCCTCTGCTGCTCTGTGTGTCCCCAAAAAGAACTGAAGTACCAGATGGGATCTTCTAGCATGTAGATATTTCTCATGAGTTTTTTCCCCTTACCGGGTCCTCGTCCCTAACCTCTGTTTTTCCAGTTATAGCACTCTCCTTGGCCATCATCTTAAATTTCTGCCCCTTGGTTTACTGTGCTAAATTGCCTAGTAAATAAAGCTATTGTAAGCTACATTGATCGCAAAGCGAGCTGAGAAATTCCCAGGGAGATGCACACTGTTTGAATCGCAGCTTTCCTGCCCTAATAACACTCCCTTGGAAATATGAAAGAGAAGGCTTTCATTGAACCTGCTGCTTCATGCTGGGAGCCTGCTCTCCTTTCACTATCAGCGTGCTGTTTACACGTGTCTGTGTGTGTGCGTGTTCCATCAGTCAGACACGTGTCTAGCTGCCTGCTTGTGTCACGCCCACTCTTGGCTGTGAAGAAATGATGGCTTGGAATAACATGCAAGAAGGCAGCTGGTGTGGTGTGACACCTGCCTTTCAGATTGTCATGACAGGTTGCTAACAGAGGCAGGGGCACCTGCTTCTTCAGCATACACACCTTTTCCATGCTGGCTGCGTTAACAGGGAGGATTTTGGTGCAAGAGCCTCTGTTGTAGGCAGCTCAGACTGCCCGGTAGCATCCACTATATCTGCAGAGAGGGGATGGCTCCCTCCTCCTCCCCATAGCATTGTGTTGCCCTTTTCATCCAGCTGGATCTGAGGGCTGGAGTCTCAACTCAGTCCACATTGCATGTAATTGGTAAGATTTCTTCATAATTTCCCCAGGATGATCAGAGTCTGAGCAGTGTAGAGTCTGAATTGGCCCAGCACTGGCTTCCCAAGTGACTGCTTTCTGTCCAGATGCTTAAGAGCATTAAAGTTGGTTTGGTTTGTCTGTGAACTAATAGCTGGGCTTTGCTGTGGTTTTTCTTTTCCCAGGGTTAAGCAGCTTCCAGCGGAGCGTGGCTATGGACAGGATTCAAAGAATAGTCGGAGTCCTGCAGAAGCCAGAAATGGGGTAAGAGCCACCCCCATGGTAGCTTTAAAATCATCATCACAGATCAGAGGTCTGTGTGGGGCTGGTGGGGAGAAGGAGAGCCAGATGGCTCACACTCTGCCCAGTATTTCCAGAACCAGTAGACTTCCACTGAACCCGAGGACTATTGCATTGCAAGCACTGATACACCAGGTAGCTTGCAGTTCATTTTGTAATTTCCCCGCCCCCCCCCCCCCCCCCAAGTTAAAACACTCCTGTGGCTGACTCCTTGGTGTGTCAATAAAGAAACAATGGGATTCTTCCCTGCAGTGTCACTTAGCTGTTTCTGGCGGGGAATCCCTGCACTGGCAGTTGTCACCCATGTCTTGTGGTGCTGGACCACGCTGTCACATGCAGCATGGGAAATGCCTCTGGGCTTTCTGCACTCAGCCAAGTCCTGGCATACATTGAAACCACAAACGACTTGCTGCCCCTGTCCCTTTTCTCAATGTAATTCTCTAGTCCCATCACAGAAGGAAGTGTTTAAATCCCAGGAACGGACTGAGATGTTTTTTTCCAGCAAAGGGGAGGGGAGCATCCAAAAAAAAAAAAAATGCATTTCTGATGCTCTGTAACTTGACGTGCCAAGCCCAACTCTTATAAACTGAGGCCCTTAGTGGAACTTGGCATGTTTTGGAGGTGTCTGTCTCTGAAAGAAATGTAGCTATATTGATCAATGAGGCAGTCTTCTTGCTGCTGGAACCTGACTGCTTTTTCATGTTTATCAGACTGACTCTCCTTTTCTGCATCAGTTGCTTGATGGTCACACCATGCCCCTGGCTATAATGGAGCCTTTTGGGCTCCACAGGATAAAACTATATGCAGCAATCTTTTCTGATGTGAAAGCTACCTTGTTGCCTTTTTTGTCTTGCAGGGAGCGATATCTAGGCACCCTCCTAAAGGTAGAAATGATGCTGAAAGTTTGGTTCCCTCACGTTGCCTTGAACAGTTCCTGTCCTGATTCCAGTACAGCAGAGAATACACGCAAGCTGACAAAGGTAAAGGGGCTTCCTTGATGGGTAACTTGGCTATCAGAGCCTTTCCATTTGGATATGGATTAAAAACCCATGGCTGAGGCTTCTCTGGGCCAAAAACACTATGCCATTCTGCAAGGTCGAGGTAGTTGCCCCAAGGAGAGGAGTGGGAATTATTAGTAGACCTGCAGCGTGTGAAAAGCTTTGATCCAGCAGAATGGCAGTATTGCTGGATCTGGCAAGAAGGGTGCTGGCCGAGAGGGGAGGATCTGTTTTAGCACTTGCCTCACTGGGAACGGGCAAAATAGGCTTTATGGGAGTTTGGTTGGTATCAGTGACGGCTGTGCATTGCTAAGGGTGCTCTCTGATCTCCTTGTGAGAACTCTGGCCTCTCACTAGTTGCACAGCTGTGGTTCCACCTAATCTGCACTTGCCACATCTGTAGGCCTTGCGAGAAGCTTCCGCGGTTTGGCCAGCATGGCCATTAATGCCAGAGACTCTTGCAATTTAGCGCCATCCCAGTCTAAGATGCCTCCCATCTCTTCCTTCCCATCCAGCAGCCCCACCCCAAGCCTTCAGCAGCAGAAATATCAGTAATGAAGCAGTCTGTGGCCAGTGAAGACTCTGTCCAAAGTCCTGCTGCAAAGAAGCTTCACCAGACACGCCTCATGGACCCAGTAGCAGCTGACAGCAAAGCTAGCGCAGGGTGGAGGGAGCAGGCACGCTTTTTGGCTGACTGGTCTGCTATGAATTTGACATGGATGCACACCTCACCAATCTGCAACCCACCACTTGGGCTGCCAAACCTAGGGCACCTGAATGCTGCTTTCAGCCAGGCCCTGCTTGGACCAAATGCCTGCGGTGTCATTCTTTTCCTTCACAACAACCTGATGGCCCCTGCACCCTGCTTCCGCTCAACGTCTGTCACTCCTGACAAGAACTGTCCCACCTACAGCCACCCCAAGCAACCTGCAGGTACGGGAGAGCCCCCGAGATGCCAGAGTCTGCCCGGAGCCATGACAGCAGGGAGCTACATGTTTAGCCAGCATCCAGGCAGCCACTCCAAATCTTTGCCTCACTTGCCCACGTCCAGTAAGGAACCCCAGAAAGCAGCTGCTTGGATGGGGACTCAACAGTCAGAACTGCAGGCAAGGAAAGGGCCTGTATGTTACTCTTGATATTTGGTTATATGCACTTCCCACAATGTGTGAATTTTTTTAATTATTATTTTTGCCTTTTTGTTTTGTTTTTTTTAAAGTAAAACATTTCACGCCTGTGTAAAAGACTGGTAAGCTTCCAGGAGGGAGAAATTTAACGTTATTAAAAGGTGTAAACCAAAGCAGTTTCCAGACAAATGTGATCTTTGTTGATCAATGCTCAGTGGCTGGGATACTCTTCCCTTCCTGCTCCTCCATAATGCCCTGGTTACTCCAGCAGGTGTAGTCCTTGGTGTTTCTGTCTAGAGCCTTTCAGGTCAATACGAACTCTATTAATTGAGACTCACACCCTCCCCAGAGAGGTAGATAAATTGCCTTGCATAATTTGAGCATAAGACTTAAAACCTGGGAGTTCTGGGCTCTATTTTCAGTTCTCCTTCAGATGGCTGTGGGACAAATCCACTCTTCCCATGACTGAGTTTATCCATCTGTAGAAGGGTAATGCTTGTGTCTGGTATTGCTAAAATAACTAGTTGGTACTGCCTGCTGCAGAGTAATCTGACCTGGCCCGTGGTTTGTAGCATCTCTTTCACCAATACATATTTAACTAGATGACACAGAACCTAGCACGCTTTTGAAGGCTGCAAGGAGAAACAGTAAATGCAAACTGCCAAAGGGATGGTATGGCTAGGTGTGTTCTTAATGCCCTCTCCCTGGAGAATGTGATACTTTTGTATAAGACAGGCGTGGCTGTGCATCATATTTCCCTGGTATTACACACCCTTCATTCAGGTTTCTAAACCATGCATGCTTAGCTCACATGGATCGTTGAATGAAGCATTTGCCTTAATACCTTGGGTTGTTATGGTGCCTTTTGTTCTGCTGGATCCCATGACTTCAGGCTAACTTTTGAGGGCTCCTAGCTCTAGAATGGATGTGGCCACTGTTAGCAGGCAACAACGTTACTACACATCCCAGGGCTGAAAAGGGGAAAATTACACTAGAAATGACCAGGGAAATTCAGGCAGGTGAACTCTAAGTGCCAGGATGGGCATTTAGGTTGCATGCCAGAACTCTTGGCATGGGATCTTCAGTAATGACAAGGAATCGAATTTTTCTTGTCTTGTCACCTGAGCAACTGACCCCAGCAGGCAGCATCTTCCATCCCCAAGCTACAGCATGTACTCAGGATGAATTGGGAGGAGAGAGCACCATTTTTTATCATTTGCTTCACCATGGACTAGGAGCTCATGCTGCTAGGTGCTGTAGAATCACCAGACAAAATGACAGCTGCTGCTTTATGGGACTTCCAGTGCAAGTATGTAGCTGAGTTGCTAATGTGTCCTCCAGCATCTTGAATTTTCCACTTAAGTACTAGCCCACCCTAGGCCCATAATAGAATGGGATCCTGGCAATGCTTGCTGAAGTTGCAATGCGGAGAGTAAGAATATTGTGACGTCATATTGAAATCCTAGACTGATTCAAACTGCATAAATGAAGGCTGCTCAATTACTTGCAACCCATGATCCTACTTACTTGGCTCCAAAAAGTTAAGGTAAAAAGCTGCCTTGAATTTTGAAAAGCATCATGCTTACTAACCCAAAACACCTGTCCACAAGAGCTGAAATGCATTGTAGGTAATAGGCTACCCTTACAGCTTTTTGATTTTAAAGGGAGGTGTGAAGGATCAAAGCTGTGCTTGAAGAACATGTTGCAATGTGGATTTTGCAAAGCCACAGCGCATGACAGTCCTTAAAGTTGAAACCTTTTAAGATTGGCTTTAATGCACTGTGAAATGCTTAAAATTCCTATTTAAGCAAGGGCATGTGTTGATTTTTGTTGGCTGCCTTCTGATGTATGTTTTACAATACAGGATGAAGATTTGAAAATCTAAAATAACATTTATAAAATGTCCCTTTTTATCTTTCTAGAATAAACTGTCCGATGGAAACCTACTGTAGTAGATTGGAACTCAGTAAATGCTTGGCAGAGATTTTTCTAAAAAGGAGCAAGTTCCAAAACTAGCTGTGTTAGTCTAGTTCATCAAAGCAAGGAATCCTGTGGCACTTTTAAAGACTAACAAAATTATTTATCGCATGAACTTTCATGGGAGAAAATCCCACTTTGTCAGATGCGATTTACTCCCACAAAAGCTCATGCAGTAAATAAATCTGTTAGTCTTTAAAAGTGCCATAGGACTCTGAAAGGAAGATTCAGTTTGTGTTGCAGGTACATTTTGATAGGGTCAGTGGGCAGTGCACGTTTACTGACACTGGCAGGGAACGCTGATGGCAAAACAAACAAGGACTCCTGCTGCATTTTTAACATGAAACACGAAACAAGGTACTAGATAGATGGTGGTATATCCTGGGTGGATCGAAAGGCCAATTTGTCTGCAAAGAGCTTAGCTGAAGATCATCCAGAAAGCTACCGTGGTTGCAAACCTCCAATAATGGAAAATACTAAAGTAAACTATCCATTTAAATCTGGCAGCTCTCACTAAGGCAGACTGTTCTTGCTGACAAAAAATGTTAGTTTTCTTTAAACCCCAGTCCAATTTTTTTCCCCCCAACTGTTGGTTTTCCAAAAACAGCACACAACTCCTTCCTGACTGGAAACTTTCATTCTTGCAAGTGAAGCTTCTGTTTTTCAGTGAGGCCTGATAAAAACATTTTGAAAGAAATTTCAGCTGACTTTGCCAATGAACCTTTGGGATAAACTATCACTTTCACCTACCAAATATTCCTTGCACTGCTGTTGGGGCTGGTCACCCCAGTCTTAGAGCAGGAATGCACTGTGCAAAGTATATTTCACTTCAATAGGATATAGTACCGTAGCACTTAGACATTGCATTTGTGGAAAGGACCTCAGTGTGGTAGGGGCTGTAGGTTTCTAATGCTTTTGGGTATTGTATGGTAGCACTTAGGCATTCCATTTATGAGCCAGGATCACAGGGTGGAACTGACAATATAAATGTTGTCGTGAGAGAAGGAAAAACAAGCCGGTCCTGTAAAACACGGATCGGCCCACAGGCTACCCTGTAATATTTGGCTTTTGTAGCTATGCCCAATTTGCAGAGAAAACAGCTTGCCCAGTTGCTGGGAGGAGAGCGTGGGAGCCTTCCTGCAGCTTTGGTGTTCACTCGTCTCCTGGGAAGGAGAGTATTAGCCACACTGGCTTGGTGGAGGTGGAGGGGAAATGGTGCCCCGCCTTGTTTGCCCAGCTGCCTCTGAGGCATAAAGAGGTAAAGATGAGGGCAGCTATCAGCCTCTCTTGCAATCTCCTTCCATTGTTTGTGCTCGGTGATTAAATCTGCCTGGTAGGCAGGCGCGTGGTGTCCCGTGCACAGGGCCTGCTTGTGGCTGGGAAAGGATCAAGGCCAGCCCCATATCGCACCTGCTGCACTCTGTGCTGACGCAGCCTGTGCTGCCAGTTTGGAGCACAACCAGTTCCCTTTGTGTCACTGTGACTGCCAGCATGCTTTGCGTAATGCAGGAGAATGGATTCAGCTGAGCAGGCGGGCTTTTGACACCCTGGATGTGGCCAGGCCTCAGCCTATGCTGTGACCTGCAGAGCAAAGCACATGTCTGGCTAAAGCACAGCTCAAAGTTCCTAGTTGTTTATTATCTCCACAAAGAATCCACACTCACAGGCTTAGCCGGGGCTTGGCATTATTTTAAGTGGCTGCCATTTTCTATTACTGTGGAGTGCAAAGAACAAGGGAAAACACATTTGGGGTTTGCAGCACGCTCAGAACAACTGTGAGGCCCTGAACAGAGAGTGCACCAAACCTCTGAGCTGAACTACCGGACTCCTGGATCAGTCAAGTCCCAGCAAGTCAATTTTACCCTTCCAAAATAGATGAGAAGAGGGCCATGCGGTTACTCTAGATGGATCTTTGGATGAAATCTTTAAGACAACACCATCCCATCTCCTCTCCATTTACTTTAAAGCTTCCTGGCAGCAGAGAGATTTGTTGAGCCCATGGCCCAAATTTCCCATGTGCCTGCTCTGTGTCTTAGTTCCTCCCCTCCGCTCATGAGTTAGCTCCCTTTCTCTGGCACTATAGGAGTTACATAGGAAGTGCTGGTGAAAGATGCCAATCTTTAGGACTTTGGTGATTAAAAACCTTTAATGTTGAATACTGAACTGTTGCTTTTTTCAGCCGTGACATGACTAAGGCTTGCATGGCAGCTTCCTGTTCTAATGTGCAGCAGCCGTGCCAGGAAAGGATAACAATGGGAGGTAAGAAGGATGTGCCATCATGAGATTATGGGATAAGGTACTTCAAAATTTGTAACTAGTTTGGTCTCTGTGCCAACTCAGTGTCTTGGATTTTTGCTGAGCCAGCCTTCAAAGGGCCAAGTATAGGATGGTTTCTCTGATGATGACCCTATCCCTCACCTACTTTCAGCCAAGCCACTGGCCAGTAATCCATGCTTTTCAACCAAAGCTAACTTCAAATTGGGCAACTGGAGGGAAAGGCTGTATATCTCCTCACCAACCCCCTGCTCCCGTCAGCTACAGAATATTGCAACTCCTCACCTCATCTCATCACCACAGGGGGCGGCGAGAGGGAGGAAAACCAATTCATATGCAGTATGACCTTGGAATCAGATTTGCTCATGTCCAATGTCAATCAGTGGGGCATGGCAATATGCCTCATCAGTGTGTATCATCAACCAGCTGCTCTCTGCTTGAGGGTTTTAGTCTCTCCCAAGCTGTGGTTGTAGGCAAGATTACCCCACATGGACTTCAGCCCCTTGGCTTTCTCATCTGAAGCCAGTACATTCCACAAGAGGTGTATGAAACAGCTGTGAAGTTTCTAAAGCAATGGACAATTCTCAAAGCCCTAGAATTTTTTCTGTTCAAAGGACTACAAAGCCTTTTCCAGGCCCTACCATGGTGGTCCTGCTGTGATCCTGTTGTGTGATTTGCCCATTCTAAATCAGGTGATTGCTCACTTGTTGACTGAGTGGCACAGCCTGGGCAAAGTCCCTACGTGGATTTCACCTTGATTTCAGTCATGGGGGGGGGGTTGTAAATCATGGTGGAATTTGGCCCTCATGTCTTGGGCAATGATGGGTGACTCAAGGTTTGGACTGATGCCCAGTCGTTTGACTGGTGATATGAAGGATCCAAACTTCTTGATTCAGAGCCAGTAGTTGTCCAACAAAGCTCTTTCTTATGTGATTTACAGGAACTGGACAGCACAGAAGGGTGGGGAAAGTTTGGCTTTTAAATTATGTGCCAGTGCTATGCTTCCAAGGTGGGGGCCTGAGTTCAAGGCTTGGCCAAAGAGTTGGGTTAATTTTGAGATAATCCACTGCTGCTTCGGCAACCATCCTGTGAGCTGCTCTTTGCTAGTAAACCCCTGTGATCATGCAGAATCATGAGAAGGTATGAGGCCTTGGACTTTTGTCTGCATGGAGCAGTTGGGCATACCCTGGCCTACATGTGATTGCACAGGGGCTGCTTGCTCCCTACTCTTGGCCTCTTTCACTTTCAGTGGGCTTATGACTAAGATGGCCTCCAGATGCTCTCAGGCTGTGCTAAACGGTGAAAATTGGGCGGATGGGATAGGATGGTCTGGTGTGACACTCACTGAACTGAATTTATCTCCAGTTCAAAACAGCTGACCTTCTGCTTTGCCCTTAGGATGAGGGAGTTCTCTGGAGGCAGGGTGTGCAAAGCACTCTGCTTGGCATCTGAACAAGGCATGATGCTTCCTTGGGGCTAGTTGCTGACTCTGTACACACCTTGCCCTCAGTTTAGCCTCACCAGGCTCTGAGGCCAACAACAGCCACACAGCAACAAGTTACCGGAGCAGTGATGGGTGCATGTGATGGTGCCAGGGCTCCCTCTGCTTAGCTAGCCCTCTTCCAGAAACAGAGAAGACATTGAGCTGGTTCTGGACCAAGCATCCTGAGAGCTCAGTGGTATCAGTGAAAGCTCAATACTGTTTGAATATAACTGCATGGGGAAACATTAACCCTGGAGGTAAATGATGGCCTTAGATGCAAGGCAAATACAATCCAGAACCCAGAAGGATACCTCCAAAAAGTGTGTGTTCTTCTTCGAGTGCTGCTCCTGGCCATTCCCTTGTAGGTGTCTGCATGCCACGTGCACGGCACACCAGAACATTTTCCCATAGCCCCACCGGGCCGGCAATAGCGCCTCCTGGAGTGGCGCCAACGCCACTCCCTATATATGGCGCCGCCGGCCCCCTCCCTCCTCAGTTCCTTCTTACCGCCCGTCGGTCACATGGAACGTCTCTGCTTTGCAGTCTTCCCATCTTGTACAGTCCCAGTTAGTAGTTGTAGTATAGTTAGTTAGTAGTGTGGTTGTCGTGCCCTGTGGGGCCCAGGGCGGGCTATGCCCGGTTTTAAGACTTGCAGGAGTTGCAAGAAGCCGATGCCCATCGACAACCCACATGCTTCGTGTTTGCTGTGTCTTGGGGAAGCCCACCTTGCGGACCGCTGTAAGCTCTGCCGGGCTTTCAAGCCGCGGACTCAAAACGAATGGGTCCAGCGGCTAAAACTCCACATGATGGAGGAGGCGCTCCATCCGGCACCGGGGGACTCGGCGTCGAGCTTGGCGCCATCGGTGCAGAGCGCCCCGGTGTCCTCGGCGCCGTCATCCGCCCCAAAGCCCGTCCCCAAGCCGCGCCGGGAACCCCGGCACCGATCCGCTTCCCCGGCACTGGCTAAGAAGAAGAAGCCGCGGGACCGCTCCCCACCCCGTGGGGAAAAGGGCCGTGTGGACTTAACGAAGGCCCGCTCTCCTTCTCCAGCACAGGAGTCGAGAGAACCCTGGTACAGCCCGGTATCGGAGGCATCACCCACCAGGGACATTTTAGATGAGGACCTTCTCCTGCCGATGACTCTGGAGGCCTTCTCGGCGGTGCAGGAGCTTTGCAGCCCTGCTCAGCCTGAGACCCGGAGGCCTGAGTCCCCGGTACCAAGCACGGTACCGTCAAGGGGGAAGCCGGTTCCCTTTGGGTCGGCACCGAAGACGGCGCATGTGGTGCCGAGTCCATCCCGGCGGCACCATTCCCCGATCCCGCCGACAGTGGTGGCGGTGGCTGGGGCGCCGCGGTACCGTTCTCCGGCACCTCCGCGAAGTTCACCTCATCGGCACCGGGAACGGCACCTATCCAGCGGCTGCAGATCGCCGGTACCGTCTTCGTCGGCACCGCCCTGGTGTCCGCGGAGCAGCCGGTCGTCTAGCTCAGTAGAGGAGTTGGGGCCGAGGCAACAGCCTAAGGCAAGTCAGCCTTCCCAGCCTCTCCAAGGTGCGCCCCCGTTCCATCTTCAGTGGCCGGGTTGGTAGCCAGGCTTACAGTGGCCTCTTTGGACCCTCTGGGCTTTTCAGCAAGGTCAGGGCCTTGGCCCGGGGGCCCAGGTTTCGGGCGTGGAGTCTCACCGGCTTCCTTCGGCTCCAGCTACCGTTCCTCAGGACACGGGAGAGGGGTCCAGAGCGGAGTCTCCTGGGGAGCGTCATTAGTGGCACTCGCAGTGCCCATTCAACTGCCCTGTCGGGGGCGCCGGACCTGGGGGAGTCATCTTCGTCGCCCCCGGATGAGGCCGTGGCTGGGGCAAAGCCCTCCTCTACCCCGGATGATACTGCGGTGCACCAGGAGCTTCTCCGTAGGGTAGCCCAGGGTCTGAACTTGCAGGCGGAGGAGATAGTGGAGGACGAGGACCCGATGATGGACATTCTCATGCCCGAAGGTCCCCGCCGCCCTACCTTTTATTAAAACTATTCAAAACACGACTGTGGTGTTTTGGACTATCTAGGGTCATTGGGGTTGTCATAGTGATAAATGGGAGAGTCGTTTAGGTGCTAGGAAAACCTGTCTGTCTTCTCCTTCTCTCTCAGTTCTCTTCAATAAAGACTTCTGATACAGCTGTGAATATGTTGTCCTCCTTATTGGATTATAATTCCCCTTAAAACTCTACATCTGGCGACAGAGGATGGGATATGTGATGGAGTAGCTATCCTTAACAATCCTGGCAACTTTGGAAAACCAGAATACAATGTAAGAAGCAAAACTTTATTTTACTGCTTGCATGGGGGTTGGGTGGTAGCTGTGAAAGCTGATTTGTTTGCCTAAGGGCTAGCTGGCTATTCTGAAAGCTGATCTGCCTGTTGTTAAGTACAAGGAAGAGATAAGGCTGGCTGGCTATTCTGAAAGCTGATCTGCCTGCTGTTAAGGGAAGAGACAAACAATAACCACAAGAGGGCATCATGGCTTTACTTACTACCCCCTTTGAAGCATATGATTGTTCGGCAGATTTGTGGCAGACATATGCAGCCCGATTTCAAAATTTTGTAATAGCAAACGACATAACTGATGAGAAGAAGGTACCAGTTTTTCTAACAGTCATTGGAGTTAAGACTTATAATTTGCTATGTGATTTGCTTTATCCGGAGAAGCCAGAGCAGAAACCTTACGGGGACCTAGTGGAAGTTCTGGGAGCACATTTTCCCCCAAAGCCACTAGTAATCGCAGAGAGGTATAGGTTCTACCAAAGGAACCAAGAGGAAGGTGAATCAGTTGTACAATTTGTAGCAGTTCTGCGGAAGCTGGCAGCACACTGTGACTTCAAGAACATGTTAGAGGAAATGCTGCGTGACAGGCTGGTGTGTGGCCTGCACAGTGAACCAACATGAAAACACCTATTGACTGAAGGTCAACTCACCTTGCAGAAGGCTGTGGAAATTGCAGTCTCCATGGAACGCGTCACCCAAGACATGCAACAGATCGGGGTCAGTGTCCGTAAAGTATCCCTACAATCTGCTCCCAGGGCACGGGGGAGACAAGAATGTTACCGGTGTGGGAAGCAGGACCACCTCGCATCAGAGTGCCGGTTTAAAGAACTACGGTGTCGACAATGTGGTAAGAGAGGGCACATTGAACGTGCCTGCAAACAAAGGAAGGGTGAGCCGAACAGAAGTGGCAGACCTGACAAAAATGGTCCGTTGGGTTGGCGGACTAAGAGGGAAATTCTGCATGCAGTAGAGCAGAATACTGGTGATCATAGTGATACCCAATTGGAAGATGAAGATTCCATCCATGTTTTGTCTATAACAGCTGGCCCATGTAAATTCTGGGTAACACCTGTGTTAGAAAGCAAACCTACACGCATGGAACTGGACACTGGCGCAGCAGTTTCATTAGTTTCTAATCTTGTGTATGAGAAGGACTTTAGACATCTGCCACTTAAGCCGACAGTAGTCGTTTTGAACACATATACTGGAGAGACTGTTCCCCTGTTGGGTACTATTGATGTGAAAGTAGAACTCAATGGACAGACCACAAAGCTACCACTGTTTGTGGTAAAGGGGAATTACCCAGCCCTAATGGGAAGATCTTGGATCAGGAAAATCCAGCTCGATTGGTCACAAGTGCATCAATTGACTAAAGAAGAAATGAATCTAGCAGCAATACTAACGAAACATGCTGCTGTTTTTGGTGAAGACTTAGGCAGTATGAAGGGAATCACTGTGAACTTAAATCTAAAGCCTGATTGCCGACCAAAATGTTTGAAGGCCAGGATGGTGCCATTTGCCATCAGACCCAAGGTGGAAGAAAACTTGGAGTGGTTAGTCAAAGAGGGAGTCTTGGTGCCAGTTACTCACAGTCAGTGGGCGACACCCATTGTCCCAATAATGAAGAAGGATGGCTCCATTTGGATTTGTGGAGATTTCAAGGTCACTGTCAACTCAGTGTTATGTGCAGAACAATAGCCTCTTCCCCGCATTGAGGACATCTTTGCAGGTCTGGCTGGAGGACAAAAATTTAGCAAGATTGATTTGAGTCAAGCGTACTTACAGATGCATGTTGAAGAAGAATCTCAAGAATTGTTGACAATTGTAACACATAAGGGGTTGTACAGATACTGTCGTTTACCTTTCGGCATTACTTCAGCCCCAGCTTTGTTCCAAAGGGCAATGGATCAGATTTTGAGTGGTTTATCCGGAGTACAGTGCTATCTGGATGACATCCTGGTCACGGGCAAAAATGAGGAGGAACACCTCACGAACTTGGAAGCTACTCTGCAAAGACTGGAAGAGTATGGTCTACGTGTTCACAGAGACAAATGTAAGTTTTTCCAGCCCTCAGTTGAATATTTAGGACATATAATTGATGCTGATGGTCTCCATAAGTCTCCAGCCAAGGTTAAGGCTATTGTGGATGCTCTGCTACCTCAGAACATAAGCCAACTTCGCTCTTTTTTAGGCTTATTAAACTATTATGGCAAGTTTATTCCACAATTAGCGACACTCCTGAAACCCCTACATGATCTTCTGGGGCCGAAAAAGGCCTGGAACTGGACCGAAGCCTGTGATATTGCATTTAATGAAGCTAAACGCTCACTGGTAAACTCTAAGGTTCTGACACATTTTGACCCATCCTTGCCCCTTCAGTTGGCTTGTGATGCCTCCCCTTATGGAGTTGGAGCTGTATTGTCACATATTATGCCTTCTGGTGAAGAGAGGCCTATTGCTTTTGCTTCACGCTCCTTGACCAAGGCCGAAACTAACTATGCCCAAATCGAACGCGAAGCACTGGGCATTGTTTTTGGCGTTCGGAAATTTCACCAGTACCTGTGGGGAAAGAAGTTCACACTTCTCACTGACCATCAACCCCTGACATCAATTTTGGGGCCACACACAGGCATCCCACATTTGGCTGCTAGTCGGATGCAACGATGGGCATTGATACTTTCTGGATACACATATGAAATCAAGTACAGGCAATCCTCTTTGCATTGCAATGCTGATGGCCTTTCAAGGCTACCCTTACCGGCACACCCGCAGGATCAGGGCCAGGAAGGAATCTTTTACTTTGAACAGGTGGAAAACACACCTGTCACGGCTACTCAAGTGAAGAAAGCAACACGGGTTGACCCAGTACTCTCACGAGTTATGGATTTCGTGATGCATGGAACATTCTTACCTGACTCTCAGGTCTCTCCTGACCTCCGCCCCTATGTGTCTAGGAGGACAGAGTTATCGACCCAATCCGGGTGTTTGTTGTGGGGTATGCGTGTCATTATCCCACCTTCATTAAGACCACGTTTGTTGGAACAGCTCCATTCAAGTCACTGCAGCATAGTGCGCATGAAAGAAATTGCACGGAGCTATTTCTGGTGGCCGGGCTTAGACAGGGCCATTGAAGAAACGGCTAGAGCTTGTACCTCGTGCCAGAGCGTCCGGAACACACCGCAGTTGGCACCTCTTCACCCATGGGATTGGCCCGAAAGGCCATGGCAACGTTTCCATGTTGATTTTACTGGCCCGTTTGAAGGATGTATGTTTCTGATTGCTGTGGATGCCCATTCCAAATGGCCAGAAGTCTCTGTAATGCGGTCCACTGCTACAGAAGCCACTATTCAGACCCTGCGTGGCTTTTTTAGTCGTTACGGTCTTCCAGAACAGCTGGTGAGCGACAATGGACCACAATTCATTTCTCAGGATTTTGAAACTTTTATGAAGCCCAATGGAATACATCATATCAGGTCAGCACCGTATCATCCTTCCACCAATGGACTTGCTGAAAGGTTTGTACAGACTATGAAGCAAGCTCTAAAATCCGCAAAGGGACGTTCTCCTCTTCATAAGTGTCTGGACAACTTCTTGTTGTCCTACAGAAATACTCCACAGGCTACAACTAAGGCATCTCCAGCTTTTCTTATGATGGGACGGCAGTTGCGCTCTTGCTTTGATTTGTTGAAACCACGAGACACATGGCAAGTGGTTCAACGCCAACAGCAGGACCAGGTCAGCAGACGTTCACCAAGAACAAAGGGCCGGACCTTCAGTATTGGACAGCCAGTTCTTGCTCGAAACTACGCTTCAGGAGCTAAATGGGTCCCAGCAACGGTCATTGCCCAGACAGGACCTGTTTCCTACTCTGTCCAGACAGCGAGTGGCCTAGTTTGGCGACGGCATGTAGATCAGCTGCTTCTCCATCATATCCACCCAGAAGATGCATCTCCAGCAGACATATCTGACTTTACCCTTTCTGATGATACAACATCAGAGCATGAAATGACTGTTTCTGTCTCTCCTGCTCCAGCCACCCCTTCAACGCCTTCAGCCTCCCTGAACCAACCGGACACAACATCCTCTCCGGTTCCGGCGACTTCCTCAGTACCTGTGATCCCACCACCACCAATACCACCTTGTGGGGTGGGCATACCAGAAGTTCGCCGTAATCCATCTCGTGACAGAAGGCCTCCTAATCGGCTGGATCTTTAGCTAGTGGTGACCCCCATCATGGGGCAGAATAATTCCCCGGGGGTTCACCGGAGGTGGGGCAGTCTACCCTCATCTCCTAGTTTAGTTCTTATTCTTTCTGGGGGGGAGGGTTTTATTCGGTGGGGGGGGGTGTTCATTAGAGGGGGAGGAATATGTGGTGTTTTGGACTATCTAGGGTCATTGGGGTTGTCATAGTGATAAATGGGAGAGTCGTTTAGGTGCTAGGAAAACCTGTCTGTCTTCTCCTTCTCTCTCAGTTCTCTTCAATAAAGACTTCGGATACAGCTGTGAATATGTTGTCCTCCTTATTGGATTATAATTCCCCTTAAAACTCTACAACGACCAAAGCGTTGTGGCATACCCCAGCTTCCATCCCTCCAACTGCAAAGCGGGTGGAGAAAAAGTACTTTGTTCCCTCTAAGGGCTATGAACATTTTTACTCCCACCCCACCCCCGGCTCCTTGGTGGTAGCAGCGGCGAATGAGAGAGAGCAGCAAGGTCATCCGGCGTCGACACCAAAATCCAAGGAGGCGAAGCGTTTGGACCTGTTTGGGCGCAAAGCTTACTCAACAGGAGGCCTCCAGCTCAGGATAGCAAACCAGCAGGGTATTCTGAGCAGATATATGTTCAATGCCTGGTCCTCCCTGGAGAGGTTTACAGACTCGCTAGGGCAAGGCTCCAGGGAGGCGTTTGCAGCCTCTGTAAAGGAGGGCAAGGTTGTTTCCAGGGCCCTCCTGCAGTCCTCCTTGGATGCAGCAGACGCGGCGGCCCGCGTGATGGCCTCGGGGGTGACTATGAGGAGATGCTCTTGGCTCCAAGCTTCGGGCCTTCCCCTGGAGGTGCAGGTCACCATCCAGGACCTCCCCTTCGAAGGGTCGGAGCTGTTTTCACAGCAAACAGACTCCCGCTTGCAGACCCTGAAGGACTCCAGGGCTCTGATAAAATCTCTGGGCCTCCATACGCCGGCAGCTCAGAGAAAGGCCTTTAAACCGCCGCCGCCTGCGCGCCCGTTCCGCCGGCGTCAGGAGGAGGACAGAAGGCGGAATAGGGGTGGCCGCTGGCCAGCCGGGTGCCAGACAGGAGACCAAGGGGGTACACGCCACCCGGTGACCCAGAAAAAGAACTTTTGAGGGTCAGCCCGAGGTCGGCATACCAATTTGGCAGGATCTAGAGTCTCTACCCTTTTACAACAGACTATCCCTTTTTTTCCCGGAGTGGCTCAGAATTACGTCGGATCGTTGGGTCCTCAGAACTGTACAGGAAGGCTACTTCCTCCAATTTGCTTCATTACCCCCGTCGGCACCTCCGCCCCGCCCTTCAGCCACCCAGGGGGACCCCACGCTAGCGGGTCTACTAAGGGAAGAAGTCCAATCCCTGCTCCTAAAAGGGGCAGTGGAGGAGGTTCCACCAAACAAGAGGGGAAAGGGGTTCTATTCCCGCTACTTTCTGATCCCAAAGGCGAAAGGGGGATACCGCCCGATCCTGGACTTACGGCGGCTCAACCGATTCCTCCGGAAGATCCGCTTCAGGATGGTTTCCCTTTCGTCCATCATTCCCTCTCTAGATCCAGGAGACTGGTATGCCGCCCTCGACTTGCAGGACACGTACTTCCACATTGCTATTCATCAGCGACACAGGAAGTACTTACGCTTTGTGGTGGGTCAGGCCCACCTGCAGTTTACGGTCCTTCCGTTTGGCCTTTCGGCGGCCCCGAGGGTCTTCACCAAGTGCCTAGCGGTGGTAGCGGCCTACCTCAGGAGGAGAGGGGTCACCCTTTTTCCCTACCTGGACGATTGGCTGGTAGTGGGCCGATCGCCTCAGGAGATGCGAGACCACGTAGCAGTCACCTGTGCGCTGTTGAGCCGGCTGGGCCTCATAGTCAACAGACAGAAATCCATGTTGACACCCTCGCAGAGGACAGAATTCATAGGGGCAGTTCTGGACTCGGAGTCAGCGAGGGCGTCCCTCCCAGCCTTCCGCTTCGGCATGATTCGCAACGCAGTGACCTCCCTGCTGAAATTGCCGCTGGTGTCGGCGCGAGAGTGTCTCTGCCTGTTGGGGCTCATGGCGGCCTGCACTGCGGTCGTTCCGCACGCCCGGCTTCGCATGCGTTCCCTTCAGCTGTGGCTGGCGAGTGTATTCCGTCCAGCGAGAGACTCGCTGGACCTGATGGTCACGTTGCCCTCACCAATCCTGCGCTCCCTTCGCTGGTGGACGCAGGAGGACAATTTGTGCTCGGGGGTCCCCTTCCGCATGGACAGTCAATCAGTACATTTGATGTCAGACGCCTTGGACAAGGGGTGGGGTGCTCACTTAGGCGAGCTCAAGACTCAAGGGCTGTGGGCGGTCAAAGACTCCGCCTTGCACATCAATGTCAAGGAGCTGAGGGCGGTGCGGCTAGCTTGCAAGATTTTTCGAGACCAGCTTCGCGGCTGGATGGCCTCGGTACAGACGGACGATACGTCAGCGATGTTTTACATCAACAAGCAAGGGGGTGCCCGCTCCAGGCCTCTTTGTCAAGAGGCAGTAGCGCTGTGGGATTTCTGTATTCGCCACGGCATTCACCTGATCGCCTCTTACGTGCCGGGGTCTTTGAACTCGGTAGCAGATGGCCTGAGCCGGAGGTTTTTGACCCACGAGTGGTCTCTCCACCCGGAGGTGGCGGAGTCGCTTTTCCAACAGTGGGGGTATCCCCTACTGGATCTGTTCACTTCCCACCAGAACACCAAGTGCGGTCGGTTTTGCTCGTTCCGGGGCCTCGGCCCGGGTTCCTTGGGGGATGCATTCGAAGTCCCATGGACGGGGGGGCTAGTGTATGCGTTCCCTCCGACACCGCTGGTTCCCAGGACGCTTCAGCAGATAAAGAGGCAGGGAGCAAAGGTCATCCTGATAGCTCCGGCGTGGCCACGCCAGTACTGGTACTCGTCCCTCGTGAAGCTCTCCAGGTGCAACCCCATTCGGCTGCCCATGAGACCCGACCTCCTGTCCCAGGACAACGGGCTACTTCTCCACCCCAACCTGGAGGTGCTACACCTCCATGCCTGGCTCCTTCATGGTTGACAGCCAATGAGCGGCTGTGTTCGTCCCCAGTGCAGCAGGTGCTGTGTAGCAGTAGAAAGGTCTCTACGAGGTCCTCTTATGCGGCAAAGTGGTGGAGATTTGCGCACTGGGCAGGGGACAATGGGCTGGACCCATTCACACTGCCGGTTCACTCTATCCTCGACTATCTGTGGCACCTAAAGTCAACCGGGCTATCGCTGTCGTCCCTCAAGGTCCACCTGGCGCCAATTGCAGCATTTTGCCGCGGGGACGAACGTCTCACCTTGTTTTCGCTACCTCTTGTGAAGAGGTTTCTCAAAGGACTGTCGAAATTGTACCCCCTGGTGTGTGCCCCGACACCTC
Organism: Podocnemis expansa; assembly: GCA_007922195.1. Classification (NCBI taxonomy): domain Eukaryota; kingdom Metazoa; phylum Chordata; order Testudines; family Podocnemididae; genus Podocnemis; species Podocnemis expansa. The sequence goes on from ML682099.1 coordinate 208,975, forward strand.
AATGGGACTTGAACCTGGTCCTCGCGCACCTCGCCAGGCTGCCCTTCGAGCCATTGGCATCGTGCTCCCTTCTCTATCTTTCATGGAAGGTAGCGTTCCTGGTGGCTATCACCTCGGCTAGGAGGGTGTCCGAGCTGCGCGCCCTTTCGGCGGAGCCCCCGTACACCACCTTTTTAAAAGACAAGGTACAGCTACGCCCTCACCCAGTGTTCAGGCCCAAGGTGGTGTCACAGTGTCACGTGAACCAAGACATCTTCCTGCCAGTCCTCTGCCCTAAGCCTCATGCATCTGGTAGAGAGCATCGCCTACACGTTAGATGTCAGGAGGGCCCTAGCTTTTTACATAGAGCGGACGAGAACCTTCCGCAAGCCGTCTCAGCTTTTTGTGGCAGTAGCCGACAGAATGCGGGGGAAACCCGTCTCTACTCAGCAGATTGTGGCATGGATAGTGGCCTGCATTAGGGAGTGTTATAAGCTGGCTGGAGTGCCCCCTCCGAGGGTCACAGCCCACTCGACCAGAGCCCAGGCGGCGGCAGCAGCCTTCCTCGCAGGGGTCCTGATCGCAGAGATTTGTAGAGCAGCAACGTGGTGTTCTCCTCATACCGTTGCTCAGCACTACGCTATTACCCAGCAGGCTCGGCAAGCCGCGGCGGTTGGCACAGCAGTGCTGCAGTCGACGTCCCTGTGACGCATCCCACCTCCAAGGTAAGGCTAGTGACTCACCTACAAGGGAATGGCCAGGAGCAGCACTCGAAGAAGAAGAAGAAGAGGTTGCTTACCTGTAACCGGTGTTCTTCGAGAGGTGTGCTCCTGGCCATTCCGCTCCCTCCCGCCTCCCCTCATATAGTGGGGGTAGAAGGAACTGAGGAGGGAGGGGGCCGGCGGCGCCATATATAGGGAGTGGCGTTGGCGCCACTCCAGGGGGCACTATTGCCGGCCCCGTGGGGCTATGGGAAAATGTTCCGGTGTGCCGTGCATGTGGCATGCAGACACCTGCAAGGGAATGGCCAGGAGCACACCTCTCGAAGAACACCGGTTACAGGTAAGCAACTTCTTCTTTTTAGGTCCTTCCTTCCAGCATCTTGGCAGGGATGTGTAAATGCCAGTGCAAGGTCAAAGGAAGCAGAGATGCAGTCCCCACAAACACAGGGTGCTTAAGTAGGATGTGTCTGTATGTCCCTAGTCTCCAAAGTGTTAAATTAAGGCCATGGGTAGGTAGGATTGTGGGACAAAGAATGAAAACTGACTGCCTTCTTGAACTGGAGCTTTTTTTAAAAAGGCTTGTAAAGTCCAAAGCAGAAAATAGAGTTGTTTTCCTTGTCAAGACGCAACTTATGCTCTGCCTAGACTGTGTGGGGCTCTTTTCCCAATCCCCCCTGCTGGGCGTGGGGGCTGTTGATGTGAATTATTGAAAATGAATGCTCAGTGCAGCAGGGGAAAAGATGAGGCAGGAATTAGACTGAATGGCAGTTTCCATGGAGACCCGGGGGGAGACGCTATCCTTCAAGGAACATCAAAGTCTTCGCTTTTAAGGAATACTACTGTGTCTGCATGGCTTATCTGCCCTGTCAGCGTGTCCTTGGCTGAGTGGGATGCGGAGATGGCAGGGTCAGAGTCCCACTAGTACCCTGGGGTGGAGACCACCAAATGTTTACAGCTGTCTGGTTCAATTAGCCTCACGGTGGCTTTAAATCCTACATATGACCTACACCAGAGTGTAGGCACACAATGAGAGAGAGAGAACAGACTTGGGAATAAGCAAGTGTAGTTAGCCGTTTCAGCAAAGAGGCTAAGCCATCAGTGGTCTATGAACAAAGCTCTCTTCAGCCTCTGGGCTGGGCTCGACATCCTTGCTGCCATCTGTTCTGCAGATACACAAAGGATTTGGGGTTTCCAGGGCTGCGGAGCCATCACCATAAATTCATACTCACATGCAAAAATGTGGGTCTTCTCTGAAATGTGATGTTATAAAACTGACCCCTTCATGCTACCCAGCTGTCCCCCCTCAGCTGGGCATTTCTCAGTCACCTCTACCACTGGGACCCACCTAAAAAAGCACTTCCTTTCATGGACATGGCAGCAAACATCATGACTCTGGGCAAGCAAGCTGAGGTCCATTCTGTCTCGTGCATCCTCTCTGGAATCTTCCCCTGAGTTTTGGTGAAAGGATCTTTATTGCTGCTGATGAGGTGAGAGAAAGAAACCCAGCTACTAATTCAGAACCTCTAGTTTCCATCTGAAGAGAGGCTTGGTCAGCTAGAAAAAAATCTTTTGCTATGAAAAAAAGATGCTATGAGAAAAGTGGCAGAGAAATAAATGGGGACCCCTCTCTGAGATCACTTTGCAGGCTAGAATTTAAAGGTGAGTGAGCTGTGACTGTGCCCTTTCAATAGGAGTTTTTAAAAATCCCCAAAGCCAAAAGATTATTCATGGAAGGCTGTTATGCCTTCATTTGTCACTCAGAGGTCCCCTACCGAGGTCTTCCAGTCTGCTGAACAAATGTGGATGTAGGCACTTTTTAAAATGTGGATTTTAACCCAATCGAGTAGAATGCCTCCCAGGGAGCCATTCTAATTTGTGTGTTGTGCAAACCCATTTTAGTTCATAGATTATTGACCTGATAATAAATCATGCTTAGTATGTTGTCTTTCTGGAGTACTTTGCAACTCTGAACAGCTTTATTTGTAACCATCTCTACTACCAGTCTGGGAAAGGTTACCCTCTCCATTTTATACATTGGAGGAAAACAGAGACAGAGGGAAGTGAAATGATTTGGCTTAGGTCACAAAGCAATTCAGTGCCAGAGCCAAGAACAGCACTCAGTAATCCTGGCTTCTGCTCCTGGTCTCAGGCCACTTGCTGGCTCCCACAATCCTCCCTCTTCAGATCTTGTTTAAAAACAAGAACAATCACTCCAGTAATAGTGATTCCCAAGAGAATGTGGATGTCAAATTTCAGGCCTTATTGAATTTGTACACCCCACCTGTAACTCTCATGACGACAATTGGTTTGCAATATTGATTTGATTTTGCAAATCTGTGAGCCAGCAGGAGACATGACAAACATCTTCACGCTCCCTGGCTTTTTCTTTTTCCTTTCCCTTTCCTGGCTTTCAGCAACAAATAGATGCATGTTTAAGGTTCACTGAAGTTTTAATAACCAGTGCCATGATCCTGGAAGCTGCTCTTTGCTGGCAAACCCCTGTGTTGATGCACAACCACATGACCTCAGAGATTTGGCAGCAACGACTATTGGGGCCTACATTCTTCAAGGCAACTGAAGTCATTGCTTTTCAAATTAATATTGTTGAAGGTCCCGAAATGTTTGATTAACCTCTGCCTTGTTATTCATTCCTAAGCCCCAGTGTGGGCTGGACCTTGATGGGACACTCAAGGGCATCGCTGGCGCTGAGCACTCTGGGGCACGTTCCCCGAACCCCAGCACCAGTGCCCCGGATCTCCGGCCCAATTGAGCCAGAGATCTGGGGCCCAGCCGCTGGCAGCCGCAGTGGCCACATCCCTTGCCGGGGATCTGGGGCCTGGCCACTGGCGGCCGTGGCGGCCCCGTCCCACGCTGGGGATGTGGGGCCTGGCCACCCATGGTGGCACCTGGCCCTGTCCCTGGCCACGGGGCAGGGCCTGGGCCCGTGCCTCGGGTCCCTCCCCCAGCCAGCGATGCCCCTGGGGACACTGAAGCAGCAACATATGGTAAGAGAGTCTGTTTTCATGGCATGCCTGGTCCCTGCTGATTCCAGAAATCTCATGAGCGAGCCTGATATCATGAGCTTTCCAGCCTGATTTTGCCAACACAAAACCCAAACTAGGAACCTTCCTGAGCTACCTACAACACATTTAATGAGATGCAATTGGAGAATGCAGTCAGTCTCTCATGATTTAGGGCAGGGGTCTCAAACTCAAATCACCACGAGGGCCACATGAGGACTAGTACATTAGCCTGAGGGCCGCACCACTGAAACCTTTTCGTACAATATTGCAAATGTTGGTCTTTAATTGCCACAAGACTCCTTGCTTTTTTTTGGTAACAATAGTGTCGTCGAGGGCCACAGGAAGCAGCTTTTAGGGGCCACATGCAGCCCATGGGCTGTGTGTTTGAGACCCCTGATTTAGGGCTTCCCTACATTAGAGGCATCTCTGTCCACGTATCATCCACCTGCTGTTGTTATCAGTGGAGGTGCCTGAAGTGAGGTCTCCTTGGTTTAAACTGGAAAGGGGCTTTTGCCAGCTATCTGTATAAGGGGACTCTTTCCTTGCCTCAGTTTATCAGATCCTGGGCTTGTTAACCTTCTGTACGTGCTACAAGACTATTCTCTTAGGCATTTGCTAAGGCTAGGCTGGCAGGTTGAAGTCTGTGCAAACTATGCTGACTGAGGGCAGGGCAAGGCAAGGGTATTGTGCTTACACTTAAAGTGTGTAAGGGCTTGTTTACACAGGGAAATTTACTGAAACAGCCACTGGAGAATGGTCTCAGTCAAGACCAAGTAGTGAACAGAGATTGAACTTCCTTCTCTCCATTAGTAATGGGGTTTCCAAGGTGTGGGTGACACCCACTGGTGAGACAGGGCATAGGTAACTTGCTCAGCATGCAGTACGGGTTCCAGAGGACTCTAGTTGCTTGGGGCAGGGGTGGAGAGTCTGTCTGGAATGTATCACCAACACTTCTTTTTCTGCAGGTCCCTGTTAGTTTTGACACTTGTCCCATAGGAAAGATATTTTGTTCCAGGGCTACTTTGTGGAACAATGACTTTCCCCATATGTTAATGTGAAATTGATCAAACTCAGCATGAGCTAATAGAGGATCCCATGGAGTATGTGTGAAAACATCCTCTTTGTGGCAGCCTAGCTTTTCTGCTATCCCTCCCCCAATTTATAAAACACTGTTTGTCAAGCAGGGAGCATGCTATCTCAGAAAAAATGGTTTGGTGGAGTGACTGATGAACAGACAGTGGCAGACGATGTGACCTTTCAGAACTTGCTCACCAGAAATGCCTCTCTTGTTGGAAAATCAACCAAGGAGTCCTGTGGCACCTAAAGACTAACAAATTGATTTATTGCATGAGCTTTCATGGGAAAAAATCCCACT